>JAVXUO010002690.1:0-265677 GCA_033065855.1 Escallonia rubra
ATTGGGAGCAGAGCACTTCCTACTCTGCTCAATGTTACCATGAATGCCATTGAGGTGATTTCTTAGGCATTTCTTGGGTTGTTCTGTTGTTTCTGTTAAGTTCCTTCAAACATTGAGCTTGTTTGTTTGACTAGAATTGAATGAAAAGCTATGAGTTTGTAATTATGATACTCATGTTTATGCTTTGATCTTGGATCAGACCATTGAAATTGAAGCACGTTCTTCGGTTTAGACTTACGGAGTATTTGCCAATTCTAATGTGTAATTTCGGAGTCTCATTTTCTGATGTTACATGACCATTGCCAGTACCCTTGTTCTTCGAACTCTAGTCATTGTTGTGGCCAAAAATGTCTTAAATTGTGAATAATCAATGCAACGCCCTTGGGGATCGAATCAGATGTCTCTGTCTCTGATTCCGATTTCCTACGTTTAACCCCCTTTTCTGTACAATTTTTGTCTCGTTTGTCAAATTCTAAACTCTTAGATTAGAACCTGATGAAAAGGCAATCACGGGGTTTACCAACTGTTTCTATTCTAGTTTAGTTGAGTTATAATTGCTAGAAGTTTGCCAAAAGTCAAAGCAGACTGAGATGGAGGGAATAGTTTTATGACCAACAAATTTTGACAAAATGCAATTATGCAAATCAAGATGTAGTACCAACTATATGATAGATACATAGAAGTTTTAGCCGGTGGTTTGGGGTGGAACGTTGTTACGTCCTCTTTGAATATGATTAATGTTTCCTGAATGTGTTGGTCTCGATAATTGTTTCGTGTTGCTCATGTTTGATACAAACTTCTTACTCCTTTACTGACAATGAAATGTGTTTCAATCTCTGAAAATTAGAGCATTCTAGGAATGTTTTGGCTTGCCCCGTCGAAGAAAAGAGAAATCAAGATCCTTCAAGATGTTAGCGGAATCGTCAATCCATCAAGGTACCTGTGTACTGGGTGGTTAACTGTTGATACCAAAACACAACAGCAAATTATGAAGTAGACAACATTGTTAGCATGATCTCTAGTACTTCTGCCCTGTGGTTTTATCTAAGGAAATCGAATATGGTGGATTTCAGGATGACACTACTTTTGGGTCCGCCGGCTGCAGGAAAAACAACATTGCTGCTGGCACTTGCAGGGAAGCTTGATCGTGATCTAAGGGTACTTTTATTATCCATAATACGCATTTGATATCTGAAATGTTCTTTTCTAGTGACAACTTATTAGAAGCTTTGTACAGGTGTCTGGGAAAGTCACCTATTGTGGACACGAACTGCATGAATTTGTTCCTCAGAGGACATGTGCCTATATTAGTCAGCATGATCTTCATAACGGGCAGATGACGGTAAGAGAAACTCTGGATTTCTCGGGACGCTGTTTGGGAGTTGGCACTAGGTACGAAATGCTGGTGGAATTATCAAGAAGAGAGAAAGAAGCGGGCTTAAAACCAGACCCTGAGATTGACGCGTTCATGAAGGCCACAGCAATGGCAGGACAGAAAACCAGTTTGGTCACAGATTATGTTCTCAAGGTATTCTTTATTTCCTTTTCAAGTTGCGCCATCTTTTCCTCTGTATGTAGTCAACTTCATAAAGGCTTATCAGCTTGAAATGTGTAACAGATACTTGGATTGGATATTTGTGCGGACATTATAGTTGGCGATGAGATGATGAGGGGTATTTCTGGTGGACAAAGGAAGCGTGTGACTACTGGTACGTTTTGCAGGAGCTTAAGCTGTTAAAGAAGAACCACGCCTTATTCAGTTCGTATTAGTTTCAAATTGCCTAGTTTTTTTCTCTGAGTCTCTCCATTGCTTGGTTTTAGTGCTTTGTTCGGTAAAAGAATTTGCTTTTGCACTTCCTAATCAGTTCAAAGCAGTGCAAATACAGTACTTCTTTGCTTTCACAATTGTGTGTATGCTCTTGTACTGCACCAACACTCAATCAAACAAAATTTTTGCTTTGCATCCTTTATTTGTGCGGCATAGACTCTGATGAAAATAGTCATCTTATGGGCTTCTAAGTTGACTTTTCAAACTCGCACCATTGATTGTCCAAGTGGAAAATTTAGTTTATCTCAATAATAACAAAATTACTTGCCTCTTTCCATAAGCTACAACTCTTTCCATCTTAATCTTGTAATTTTCTTGAGGAGTTGTGAGTGTGTCTCATGAGGTTGACTGGTTTCTTTCTGCTGCTACTCTGGAAATTGGCGAAGCTTTCTCTTGTATTGCCTGTCAATTTGTTCATGGATGCAGGAGAGATGTTGGTTGGTCCAGCAAAAGCTCTTTTTATGGATGAAATATCAACCGGATTGGACAGCTCCACTACTTTCCAGATCGTCAAATTCATGAGGCAAATGGTTCATATCATGGATGTAACTATGGTCATATCTCTTCTGCAGCCTGCCCCTGAGACTTACGATCTTTTTGATGATATAATCTTGCTGTCAGAAGGTCAGATAATCTATCAAGGTCCGCGTGAGAGTGTCCTCGAATTCTTTGAGTTCATGGGTTTCAAGTGCCCAGAGAGGAAAGGAGTTGCCGACTTTCTCCAAGAAGTGACTTCCATGAAGGATCAGGAACAATACTGGTTCAGGAGAGACCAACCATACAGATATATCCCAGTTTCTGAATTTGCTAAGGCGTTTAGCACTTTCCATGTTGGCAAAGAACTTGCAGCACATCTCTCTACTCCTTATGACAAAGCCAAAACCCACTCAGCTGCATTGGCGGTAGAGAAGTATGGTATATCCAACTGGGAACTGTTGAAGGCATGCTTTGCCAGGGAGTGGCTGCTGATGAAGCGTAGCTCTTTTGTGTACATATTCAAGACTACCCAGATAACAATCATGTCTGTAATAACCATGACAGTGTTCTTCAGGACAGAAATGCAAGCTGGTACTTTGGAAGGTGGAGGAAAATTTTTTGGAGCCCTTTTTTTCAGTCTCCTCAATGTTATGTTTAATGGGGTGGCAGAGCTTGCGATGACTGTTTTCAGGCTTCCGGTATTCTTTAAACAAAGGGATTTCTTGTTCTATCCAGCATGGGCTTTTGCTTTGCCAATTTGGATCCTCAGGATCCCCCTATCGTTCTTGGAATCAGCAATATGGATGGTTCTCACATATTACACAATTGGGTTTGCTCCAGCTGCCAGCAGGTAAGGGTAGTCTACTAAGAACTTCTCTTTTACTAACAATTTTGGGTGCATATGGCACTGGTTATCTTAACTTGTGACTTTAATGATCAATTCAACTCACCTAATTCGTGTAATTTGACAACACCAATACATCTCATCCTACTGGTTCAGATTCTTCCGGCAGTTCTTGACGTTCTTTGGTGTACATCAGATGGCTCTTGCCCTCTTTCGATTCATTGCTGTACTCGGAAGAACACAGGTTGTGGCGACCCCTTTGGCTACCTTTTCCTTGCTATTGGTTTTCGTGCTTGGAGGATTCATAGTTGCCAAAAGTAAGCTATTAATATTTTCCCTTTTTCAACCATTGTTGTAAGTTAAAGTAGGCCATGAAGGTCGAAATATGAAACCACTGCTGGATGCTGTTCATGACGAACTACGATTTACTTTGTGGTTATATCTTCTTTAACTTATAGAAGCACTTTTTGTGAAAGCACTGTGATCAAATGCATTGCGTTTTACGCCTGCAGATGATATCAAGCCATGGTTGAGATGGGCCTATTATGTTTCTCCTATGATGTATGGACAGAACGCCATTGCTATCAATGAATTTATAGACAAAAGATGGAGTGTTGTAAGTTGTCTTCAGAGATATCTTACCGTATATACATGCTTGCTGTTATGTATATTGCACTCACCTTAAAGACTCAATTGATATCGACCTTTTTCTTTAATGTAGCCCAGTATGGACCCTCGATATAATGCAACAACCATAGGGAAAGTGCTTCTCCGGTCAAGAGGTTTTTTTACAGAAGATAAATGGTTTTGGATCTGTATAGGAGCACTCGTTGGGTTCTCCCTCCTCTTTAACCTTTTATTTATTGCAGCACTGACTTTCTTAAACCGTAAGTTACCTCATCCTCTAAATTAGTTCTGTTTCGGATTCAAAAGTAGACTACAAGTTTGACAGAGCTTCCTGGGAACTCAATTTCAGCTTTCGGAGATTCAAAAGCGATAATCCAGGAAGATGACACAAAGAAGCAGCCAACCTCTCAACAAAATAGAGGCGAGGGGCCTGAAGGTTTGTGCCAATGTCTTAGTCTGATTGTGTCCAATTGTTATGAACAAACATATGTACTTGTTGTCAGGGAGAAGCACTTCAAGGGAAGTCGACTCAATTGTCGGTGCTGTGGATCATGAGAAAAGAAAAGGAATGGTTTTGCCTTTCCTACCTCTCTCACTTGCTTTCAACCATGTCAACTACTACGTGAATATGCCTGCTGTAAGTCCTTGTTCCTTACCATCAGATATGAACGACTACAACTCTTGTATGTGTCATGTCTGAAAACACTAGTGTCATCCAGAAGATTGCAATGATTTGCTGAAGTAGAAATCAAATAGTATTACATTTTGCATCCATATTCATTGGCTATTCGCTAGCTTATGAAGTGCTAGCTACACAAGAACTGTGAGCCTTTCAACAAGAGATGAGGTGTGGATTTCGCATCTACAAGAAGAGTTACTTCTACAATATGCATAATGAATACGACTATCAGCCTTTGGTTGTCACAATAATTTCATATGGTGCGAGTCATCTATTGCCTTAATGTTTTTCTTCCTGGAGGGGCACTGAGGCGACATTGCTGTTTCTCTACCAGGAAATGACGAGTCAAGGGGTTGAAGGAGATCGTCTCCAATTGCTAAAAGATGTTAGTGGTGCTTTTAGACCAGGGATATTGACGGCACTTGTAGGTGTTAGTGGTGCTGGGAAGACCACCTTGATGGACGTTTTAGCTGGAAGAAAGACAGGTGGATACATCGATGGAAGTGTCATGATCTCAGGATACCCAAAGAACCAAGCAACGTTTGCTCGAGTTAGCGGTTACTGTGAACAGACGGATATTCATTCACCCTATGTTACTGTTTATGAATCTCTTTTGTTCTCGGCTTGGCTCCGACTTTCTTCAGATGTCAATAAAGAAACACGAAAGGTAGAATACAAATTGTATTTGAAGTTATCTAGCGAAAGCTCTACCTAAATACCTTATTATTCTTAGTCCAAATTTGAGCTTTGGCCAGAACTTTGAACCACACATCTTTCCGTTTTTTGGGCTTTAGATGTTTGTAGAAGAAGTAATGGAGTTGGTTGAGCTTAATCCAATAAGGGATGCTCTAGTCGGCCTTCCAGGAGTAGATGGTCTTTCAACAGAACAAAGGAAGAGGGTAACAATAGCTGTAGAGTTGGTTGCTAACCCATCTATCATCTTCATGGATGAACCAACATCTGGCCTTGATGCTAGAGCCGCTGCCATTGTCATGCGTACTGTGAGAAATACAGTGGACACTGGAAGAACGGTTGTTTGCACGATTCACCAGCCAAGCATAGACATTTTTGAAGCTTTTGATGAAGTAAGAAACAAGTTTACAGATATAACTTTGGAGTTTCGTATTGTGTTGTCTAACTAATAAATTTTTTGCTCGTTGCAGTTACTTTTGATGAAGAGAGGAGGACAAGTAATCTATGCAGGACCTCTAGGCCGACAATCTCATAAGCTTGTAGAGTATTTTGAAGTAAGTGAATCCTTTTTATTGTCAAATTTGGTTCTGAAGTAAACAGAACACGAGTTACCATGAACAGGGTGTTTCCGCTTTCGTCAATTCTAAGGCTATTTGAAAATATCTTATGGCCAATCAGACTAAAACTTTGCAGTTAACCTTTTGACATGGATCTCCTACGTTATCAATGACATCCTGCAGGCTGTTCCAGGGGTTCCCAAGATAAAGGATGGTCTCAATCCTGCTACATGGATGTTGGATGTCACTGCTCCTCAAGTTGAGGCTCAACTAAATGTTGATTTTGCTGAGGTTTATGCTTCTTCCCCCTTTATCTGTAAGTCAAACATGAATTCGAAAGTTCAAAAAACACTTGTCCCCTGAAATTTGTCATGTAATCATTGCTACTTCTTACATTTCCTTGTCGCAATTCCAGGAGAAATCAAGAACTTATCAAGGAACTTAGTACTCCGCCGCCAGGTTCCAATGACCTTTACTTCGCGACCAAGTACTCCCAACCATTTATTGTCCAGTGCAAAGCCTGTGTGTGGAAACAGCATTGGTCTTACTGGAGAAACCCAAAATATAATGCCATTCGTTTCTTAATGACAGTAGTCATTGGTATTTTATTTGGTGTTATTTTCTGGAAGAAGGGTACTAAGATGTAAGTCCTTCATGTTTCTCTTTACTTATTCGACATATTTAGCTTCTTTGGTTACCCAGAGGTAACAGGTTGCATATGTGAAAACAGCCTCTCCAGAGGGTTAAGACTACATACTTCATTTGTCTGAATGATTGTGGCAAACATGTTGTTTTCTTTATGTTATCCCTTACTTGATACTACTTTTCTTCTTTCAGTAAAAAAAAAAAAGGGAAATAGAAGAGATGTTTATACAAGAACTTAACTCGTATGTTTTTTACGCAGAGAGAAACAACAAGATCTGTTGAATATTTTAGGAGCCATGTATTCCGCTGTTCTTTTCCTTGGATCTTCCAATGCTTCTACTGTGCAGGCTGTTGTTGCTATTGAGAGAACAGTTTCTTACCGTGAAAGGGCAGCGGGCATGTATTCAGCCTTGCCTTATGCATTTGGTCAGGTATAGGAAACCTTTCACTTTTTTGAGTCCGTTTGTAGGAGCTCAGAGTTTAGTGTGCTCAAACTTACACTGGCAAGTACAACACTGCCAAGCTAGTATTCCTTCAAAAGCTAGTGCTTCGAGATAGAAGCATGTGTTTTCTTTTTGTTTTCGGTGTGGCAGATATCAAGCTAAGATTTCATATTCTGCAGGTGGCAGTAGAAATATCTTACGTTGTAGTCCAAACGGTCATTTACGGTTTACTTCTGTACTCAATGATCGGATTTGAGTGGACAGCAGGGAAGTTCTTTTGGTTCCAGTACTACATGTTAACGTGCTTCATCTACTATACGTTGTATGGTATGGCTATTTTAGCAGCGACTCCAGGCCACCAAATTGCTGCCATTCTGATGTCCTTCTTCGTGAGCTTTTGGAACTTGTTCTCTGGTTTCCTTATTTTCAGGCCGGTAAGCTTTCTGTTTTCGGGCGCTTCTTCTCGTGACACTGCATGTATATATTGAGTTCTTGAAAGCTGGATATAGGGTGGGTGAAATACATTCGTTTCCTGAAACTAGCCGAAACTCACTCTTTGTTACCCAAAATGCGCATAGGTTACCAAGAAATCTTTCTAAACTTTTCCATTAGTGAACAATTTTGTACCTAATTGGTCATGCTTTGGGTTTTATTGCAGCAAATTCCAATATGGTGGAGGTGGTACTACTGGCTTTCCCCTGTTGCTTGGACACTGTATGGCCTTGTGACCTCTCAATTTGGTGATTTAGATACTGCCGTTGAGGTGCCTGGGATGCCTGATATGACAGTAAAGAAGTTCCTTAAAGCTGAGTTGGGTTACGATTATGACTTTCTTCCGGCCGTTGCTGTAGCCCATGCTGTTTGGGCTCTTCTCTTCTTCTTTGTCTTTGCCTATGCCATCAAGTTCCTAAACTACCAGAGGAGATGAAAACTTTTCTTTTTGCTCTTGGACCATGAATAAATGAGAACTTTCCCTTCTTTTTTTTTTGGCGCTATCGATAGAATTGCAATTCACATGGCTCATAGCTAGGTATAAATAAGTGGGAACTTAGAGGTGTACCTAGGGTTCGTATGACAAAAAAAAAAAATTAGTTTTCTGTTTTTAAAGGTAGCTTAATTTTTTTTTTAAAAAAAACAAGTGGGTGTTTGATAACCCTTTTTTTTTTTAAGTTTTTTTTTTTTTTTTTGTGTTTGGTAACCCTTTTTATTTTGACTTTTTTTTTTTTGGTAGTTTGCGGTGGTGGGGCGTAGCGGTGGCCGATGGTGGTGGTGGTGGCCGGAGGTGGCTGCCGGCAGTCGGCCGGAGGTGGTGGTGGTCACCGGCGGCCGGAGGTGGTCGCCGGTGGCTGCCGGCAGTCTCCGGCGGTGGTCGCCTAAGGTGGCTGCCGGCAGTGGGAGGGTGGTGGTGGTGGTCTAAAAAAAACCAAAAGTGACAAAAAACCAGTTTTTGGAGTTTTTTTTATTCTTCAGTTTAAAAAATAATTTTTTAAATTGAAAAAAAAATGGTTACCAAACGCTCCTTTTTTTTTTAATTTTTAAAACTGAAAAAAAAAAAGTGTTAAACCTTCCCTTAGTTAAGGAATGTAACCTTGTAACAACCGATGTAAACCATGATGGATAGAGATAGAGAGTGTTCTATTTGTGTGTTTCTTCTTAATTGTATATGGATCATGCGCTTCTTTCATCATTTAGAAGTCTTCTTTTTTAGAATGCGAATCGAAGGACGAATACAAGATTGTACTTGTCATTAAAGTAAGTCGAGGACTTAGAATCTGATCTCAAACGTAAAGACCAAACTATCCAAGAAAATGTAGTAAGTGACAAGTTTTGCTCAAAAAATCGATACTATATACAAAAGCACAGGTGCATTAAATGGCAAAAAAAAAAAATCCTTAAAATACCCTTTTATAATTCAAAGTTTGTTTAAACTAAGGATACTTTTAACTTTGAGTATAATACAAGCCTCTTTCCATAAAATACCCTTTTTGAGTTTTAGAGTTGTATAATATTAAGGGTGTTTTTGACTTTTCATAATGTGTTAAGCCTCTTTTTTTAAAATATTCTTTTCAAAATTTTTAATTTGTTAAAACTAAAGGCGACTTTTTACTCTTATTGAAAAATCTCCATGAAAAAACTATTAGATCTCTAAAGGGTGTCTCTTTCTCTCTCACACACACACACACTCAAAATGCCACACACAAAGTCCCCTACCCCACACACAAAAAAGACCCATTGTCACGCACCCACACACACACACACACCAACACCCACACGTACCCGGGCGTGCACACACACACACACTCACTCACTGTCACACACACACACAACATACAATATCATGCGCACACACTACGTGTATGTTGTGTGTGTGTGTGTGTGTGTGTGTGTTATGTGTGTTACAGTGAGTGTGTGTGGGTGTGTGTGTGTGTGTTATGTGTGTTACAGTGGGTGTGTGTGTGTGTGTGTGTGTTACAGTGGGTGTGTGTGTGTGTGTGTTATGTGTGTTACAGTGAGTGTGTGTGGGTGTGACAATGTGCGTGTGTGCTTGACAATGTGCGATGACTGTATGTGAGTGTGTGTGTGTGTGCGTGTGACTTTGTGTGTGAGCGCGCATATGTGTGTGCGTGTGTGTGACTCTGTATGGGGTGGGGGGTAGGTGGGTGGGTGTCATTACGCGTGGCCCACTTTCTAGTTTCTCTTTTCTAACCCACTCCTTCCCCCCCAGGTAGAATGGAAAACTCATAACATATGACTCATATTTTAAATAAACGTGCAAGTCGAACTTGATCAAATAATTTGAGAGAGAGGGAGTATTTAATTAAATCTATCAACTAATTTAATATGGGAGCTGATCCGTTGATAGCGCTAGCAACTTGCTAGCGCTGTTTGGCCGTTCGCTACATAATGTAGCGGACGATAATTTACCGTCCGCTACATTATGTAGCGGACGGTGAAAAAATTCGCTGTTGTGGCACGCGATCTGGCCGTCCATTCTCGCCCGTGGACTAGGGATGGCAATCCAACCCGCAACCGGCGGATCCCCCCCCCCCCCCCCCGGTCCGATAGGAGCGGGTCATTTTTGAAAAATCCGCAGCGGGTTAGGGTCGGGTGTGGTATTTCATCTGACTCGCCCCGGTATCCGACCCGACCCGCGACCCGCGACCCGCACCCACTATTTTAACCATTACCTTGATTTAATCCTAGCCGTCTATCCTTACCTATATATACATCATATAAACCCTAAAAGTTCCACCTTCTCTCACTCAGTCCCTCACTCCCTCTGCCGACTGCCGCCCAGCCCAGCTGTCTCTCCTCCTTCTCGGCGACTCCGGCGAGAATCGCGAGAGTCCCCACCAACCAAGCAGCCACCGCGCTCATCCTTTTCCTTCTCTCACTCAATCCCTCACTCCCTCTGCCGACTGCCGCCCAGCCCAGCTATCTCTTCTCCTTCTCGGCGACTCCGGCGAGAATCGCGAGAGTCCCCACCAACCAGGCAGCCACCGCGCTCCTCCTTCTCCTTCTCTCACTCAGTCCCTCACTCCCTCTGCCGACTGCCGCCCAGCCCAGTTGTCTCTCCTCATTCTCTGCGACTCCGGTGAGAATCGCGAGATTCCCCACCAACCAGGCAGCCACCGCACTACCGTAACTCCTCATTCTCTGTTCTCTCCCTCTCGGCGACGCCGCCAAGCTTCTGTTTGGGCTGGGCGGGGCGGGGCGGGGATGGGTTTTCTAAAGTGTGTTAGGGTCGGATGTGGTATTAAGGTTATAGAACACGACGCGGGGCGGGTTCGGATTGTAGCAGATCCGCATCCGACCCGCCGCATTGCCATCCCTACCGTGGACGGCCAGATCGCGCTAGCAACTTGGGTTAAGTTGCTAGCGCTGTCATTTTATCAGCTCCCATTTAATATAGGTTATGTAATATCCCGAACTTCGGGAGCTATTCAAAATAGTCATCCATGCTCCGAAAAATAAACGAGCAATAAATTTGAGCAATTCTCGGGTATTAGTAGAGTGTTGAAGCTTCAAAGAATTTTAGGACAAAAATATAATTTTTAAAATTAATGATTTTGTAATTTTGGAAAAACTTTGGGGGTATAATTGTAAATTAATGATTTAGTGACGGAAAATAATAAAATAAGTGATAGTATACGTTTTAATGACATTTAATTAAATTAATAGGGATTACAATAAATTTGGGGCCTAGATGCATCACACAAAGTTAGGGGGCTATTTTGTAAATGTGGAAACTTTTGGGACTAAGGGGTTAGTGTGGCTTTGGGAGTTAAAATATAATTTTGAAAAGTTAGGAGGCAAAAATATGATTTTGGAAAACTTTAGGGGCCAAAGTGTTAATTTTGAAAATTAGCAAGAGGCATCACAACCTGGAAGAAAATCAACCCAGAAGTTGCCACCTCTTAATTCTCTAAGGCTGAGTAAGTAAAATTAAATTATAAAGTATTGTTGGATAAGATTGGTGAAGGAAATTATAAAAGAAATTGTGGGGTGGAAAATGCAATTAAAGAAACTTTTGAACAGTGGCGTGAAGAACACAGAAACAGGGAGGGAAAAAGAGAAGAAAAAAGAAGAAAAAGAGTGGAAGAAAGAGAAAGAAAAATCATAAACCCTAACAGGGTAATTCCTCCATCTCGAACTAGTAATTGTGGAAAATTTGGGCTATTTTGGTTGAAGATATGCAGTTATAAATATGTGTATGTTCTTGTATATATGGGTGTGTGTATATGTGATGATCTGTGGGTATGGGGTGTAATTGTGGGATTAAATTGTGTTAGTATGTATTAATTAAGCTTAGGTAGGTGTTTTTAGTGGATTGATGACAATTCGTGGGTGTGTGGGTGTGAAATTGAGCAGCCATGTGCTACGGCTGAAGGAGGAAGAAAAGAAGTAGGTGTAAATAAGGTGAAATGATAGGTGTGTGTCCAAATAAGAGCCGGATCGTCTGCTGTAACTAGGGTTACAGCAGACATACTGTAACTCTAGTTACAGCCGTCCGATCAGGATAGGCTTGAGATGACGGCCCAGATTATGCCACATCATCAAGGTCTTTATTCATCTAAAAAAGTCTCCGCCGACCCCAATTCTCTCTCTATTTATCTCTCTCCAATTTCAACTACCAGCGGCGAAGACACCTCCTGCTCCTCCACCTTCTGGCGATGAAGACAGCTCTTTCTCCTCCACCTTCCGGCGATGGTAATCTACACCCCCCTCTTTCCTCCATAAAGTGAACATGCCTGAAATCGTAATTTTGCCATGGAAGAACTGTCACCTTCTGGGTGAAGATGTAGGTAAGGGTGAACTAAGGTGGGCTCGATATTATGTGAAGACGTTTAGATCTAGGGTGTTGATAATGGGCACAGGATTGGTGGTGATTTGTGGTGGTTCTGAGGTGCGATGGTGGCCGGCATGGTGTTTGTGACACGAGTTGTAGGGAGACGGGAGAAGGGAGACGAGGCCATCTTGGCTATGTCGTTGTTCGAAACTGGAGGGTCGTCGTCGCCGAAAGCTGGAGAGTCGTCGTCACCGGAAGTGGAGGGTCGTCGCCGGGAATGGAGGGTCATCGCTGGCAGATTGATTGTAGAGAGAGAAGATCAGGGTGCTCTCTCTCTCTCTCTCTTTGGACTTTACGCCAACAATTGGGAAACAAAAGTAGCTGACGTGGCTTGATCGTGGCCTTCAAAATTGATCGAATGGCTGTAACTAGAGTTACAGCATGTCTGCTGTAACCCTAGTTACAACAGACGATCCGGATCCGTCCAAATAGTAACTGAACTTGTTGCTAAAGATAGTACATTAAATTAGGCAGTTTTTAATGAATTTTTATAAATATTTAAGATCAAAATTAGACAAAGTCCAAAACAGTAACCCCCAATATTTTTACAAGACGCAAGCTCTGAATTGTTTTTGGAATTTTTGGTATCCGTGAAGGATGCTAAATTAGGGCATCGATTAAATAGAATTAGCAAATTATTTAACCTAGTAAACCAAGTTATTTTAATCTTCAAATTTTATGAAAACTCTATTTTACTGATATGATTCATTATCTAAAATTTTGGGCCATTCTGAGGTCGATAGGTATTTGTTTGCGAAACTGGCCTTTTAGCGCTCGGTCCAGACACCGGTTCAAGATTTTCGGGCGAAAATTTTCTAAAAGACTTTTTAGTATATAAATGACATCAGGATGCTTTAAATAACGTTTTAAGATGTTTTTGGGACTTTTCCCTTGCCGGAAACCCCCAGGGATATTTTGATAATTTGCCACCCCAAAGGGGTATTTTGGTAATTTATTTGTTAGAGGTATTTTGAAGTAAATTCACATACAAGAAGATTTTTTGAGTGATTTTATTTGCGGGAAGGCTATTTTTGTGATTCAAGTATAAGAGGGGGTATTTTGGTAATTTGCCAACCCTAGGGGGTATTTTGATAATTTGACCTAAGAAATGTATTGTTAACCCTACGGTTATTTAACCTAGGATTATATTTAGTTTTGATGATAACCAACATTGATGTTTATGTTGTCTAACATGCATTGAGTTGATGAAGCAATATGATCAATCTCATACTCATGCAAACGGACTATTAGACGAGCAACACGGTCAAAGACTCTCAACGGAACGCTTCGTCGATAGAATTTTACAATGCTTTTATTTCCTTCTTTGTAAACTAAACATAGAGAGATGATCGTAACGATGACTGTATACCTAGAACTTGCCCATAGGTTTCCCTTGCATGCATAAAAGTTTTTCATTCTTTGAAAACAAGGAAACTGCATTTTCTGGAATGCAGTCGACTGCAATACTTCCAGTAGCCTATTACAGTCGACTGCAAGTTGGAAATTTTGAATTTCCAACGACTACTCTGGGATTACAGTCGATTGCAATGGTGCATTACAGTCGACTGTATTTACCGTTTGGCGCATTTAATGCTCCACCTAACTCCAAACGGTCATATTAATTCTCAACTCTATAAATACTCATTTTGGGTATTGTTTTGATTCATCAATTTCATTCAAAGCTCTCTTATCTTTTATATACTCAAAGATCAAAGCAATTGTTCAATTTCTTGTTTTTCATTGATTTCTCATCCATTTCAAGAGAGCATTTATTGTGAGCTTACATTTGAGAGATATACACTTTCATAAGTCATCATACACTCATCTATCTTGTTCTAGTGCTTAAACTTATACTCATCTACTTCTTGAAATGAAATCTTGTACACGTTTCTTCATCTAAAGTTTCTTGTATCAAAGCTTGGGGTTGTCAAGCTTTGGAGCTTTGGGATTGTCAAAGCTTTTTCTTGATGTGGGCATAGCATCAAGGGATTGTAAGAGGTTCGATCTTGACCCGTAAGGAAGATCATACTAGTGGATTCTAGGGCCTTTCAAGGGACTTCCTTGAAGGGGTGGACGTAGGCTTGAGGGTGTATCAAGCCGAACCATTTAAATCTCCTTGTCAAGTATCTCTAAACCTTTCTCTCTTTACATTATCGTTTTACACTTGTGTTGAGATTGGTAAGTTTGCTTATTTAAGTTATTGAGTTTGAGGTTTGTTGTTTGTTAATTTTTAAAGTAATCTTAAAACCCTATTCTGCCCCCCCCCCACCCCCTCTCTACGGTTATCATTTTGGTTTCAAGTGGTATCAGAGTCTCAGCTCTTGTTATATTGGGTAACGCCAAGAGAGTTAATCGATCATGGCTTACCTTGGGGGTATGGAGGGTAGTTCTACCACTAGGCCTCCATTGTTTAATGGGACCAATTATAGTGTGTGGAAAGTTAAGATGAAAATCTACTTAGAATCTCAAGACTATGAGATGTGGGATATTGTTGAGAATGGCCCATTCGTTCCGATAAAGGTGGTTGACAAGGTTGAAGAGCCTAAATCCAAATCGGAGTATAGTGATCATGATAAGAAGATGATTTGTATGAATGCTAGAGCGAAAAATTGTCTTGTGTGTGCTTTAGACACTAATGAACTCAATAGAGTCATTATGTGTAATTTTGCTAAGAGTATTTGGGATACTCTTCAAGTCACTCATGAAGGGACTTCTCTTCTTAGAGATTCCAAGATGAACTTATTGTTTAGAGATTATGAGTTATTCCATATGCTTCCAAATGAATCCGTTACGGATATAAATACTCATTTTACTAACATTGTGAACCCTTTGAAGCAATTGGGCAAGGAATTCACTAATGGTGATCTCGTAAGAAAAGTGATTAGGTCATTACCAAGAGCTTGGGCTGCAAAGATCACCGCCATCCAAGAATCTTAATATCTTTCATCTTGATGAATTGATGTGCTCACTTATGACGTACGAAATGCAACTCAATACCTTTGATCAAGAGGACGTCAAAAAGAAGCCTACATCAATTGCTCTTAAAGCTTCATCTTCAAACCTTGAGTCAAGTGATGATGATGAAGAATTTGATGAAGAGGATATTGCAATGGTTGCAAAGAACTTCAAGAAGTTCTTAAGATTTAAAAGGAATGATGGGAGAAAACAACAAAATGCTAGCAACGAAAAGAAGCTTTGCTACAAATACCACAAGCCGGGACACATGAAGATGGATTGTCATATCTACAAAAAGGAGAAGAAGGAAAGAAGAGATGTATGGGAAAGAGCTAAAAGAAGACAATTCTCTAAGAAAGAGAACAAGGAGAAGGAAAGAGCAATGAATGCCGAACATACTCCAACATGGAGTGACTTTGATTCAAGTGATGAAGACAATGAGAAGAATGATCAAGCAAATGTATGCTTCATGGCAAATGATGAGGTAAGCTCTTCTTCCGGTAGTGATAGTGATAATGAAAGCTTTGAAGATGCTTATGATAACTTATATGAGGAATCCAAGAAAATTTTCAAGAAAAATATTATTTTGTCTAAAAAATTCCTTGAAGCTAATAAGCAAATTGAGAAGTTGATAATGGAAAATAATAAGTTGCATGCCAAGAATGAATGTATTTCCAACCATTTATATGTGAAATGTGTGAATAACGATTTGGTTGAATTATTTGTTAACACTCCTAGCTCAAAGCAAATCTCTTCCAAAACATTGGCTTTAGAAAAAAAAATGAAGATTTAAAAGTTGAGATTTGTGATTTAAAAAAATGTCTTGAAAAATTTGTTGATGGTCAAAACAATTTGGATGTCATGCTTGGACGCCAAAGAATTGGCCTAAACAAAGGTGGTCTTGGATTAGATCCCATAGCCATGCCTCCTAAAATTTTGTAACAACAAGCTAGGTTGAATATTCATACAAAACGACCAAAGAACTATTGCACACCTTTTACACATTACGGTTGGTGCTACAAGAAAGGGCATATGACTAATCATTGTCCTTGTAGAATTGTTTTTGTTAGAGGTAGAAAGAAAATGTGGATTGTGAAAGGTCAAGAATACAAATGCAAGACTAACACCCAAGAAAATTTGGGTACCAAAAGTCACTACTTGATTTGTGTTTATAGGTATGTCTCAAAGTAAAATCTAGTAGCAAGAAGTGGATTCTTGATAGTGGATGCTCAAGACATATGACCGGCAACATATCTCTTTTCACCTCGATTGATATTAAAGAAGGAGGAAATGTGACCTTTGGTGACAATTCTCAAGAAAAAATCAAAGGTAAAGGAACTATTGGTAAGAAACCACATTCAATTGAGAATGTGTTATATGTTGAAGGATTAAAGCATAATTTGCTAAGTATTAGTCAATTTAGTGATAAAGGTTTTAAAGTTATCTTTGAGGCTTCTCATTGCACTATACTATCCTTGAAGAACAATGAAACTATTTTGGTAGGTAGTAGAGATAATAATGTTTACTCCATTCAATTAAATGATTTAGCTAACCAAGATGTCAAGTGTCTTTGTGCTATTAGTGAAACATCTTGGCTTTGGCATCGAAGACTTGGTCACATGCACATGGAGCATTTGAAGGATATTTCAAGCAAAGAACTTGTGAGGGGTCTCCCGAAGATCAAGTTTGAGAAAGATAAAGTATGTGATGCTTGTCAAATGGGTAAGCAAAAGAAAGTCTCTCACAAATCGAAGAAAATGGTATCTACTTCTAGACCCTTGCAATTACTTCACATGGATTTGTTTGGACCACTCCCTACTACTAGTCTTGGTGGTAAATATTGTTTTGTTATTGTTGATGACTATTCTCGCTATACTTGGACTTTCTTTTTGGCTACCAAAGATGAATCTCTAAACGTGTTCACTTCATTTGCAAAACGTGTTCAAAATCAAAAAGGATATTTGATAACCAACATTCGAAGTGATCATGGTAGAGAATTTGAAAATTCAAAAATAGGAGCCTTGTGTGATGACTTTGGAATATCACATAATTTTTCGGCTCCTAGAACTCCTCAACAAAATGGTGTTGCCGAAAGAAAGAATAGGTCTTTGCAAGAAGCGGCAAGAACAATGCTTAACGAATATGGTTTACCTAAGTACTTTTGGGCGGAGGCGGTCAATTGTGCTTGTTTTGTTCTTAATAGAGTTATCTTGCGAAAATTTTTGTTAAAAACCCCTTATGAGCTTTTTAATAATAAGAAACCTAAGGTGAGCTTTTTTAGAGTCTTTGGTTGCAAATGCTTTGTTTTAAATACTAAGGATCACCTTAGCAAATTTGATTCCAAAACATATGAGGGTATTTTTCTTGGTTACTTTAATAATAGTATGGCATATAGAGTCTATAATAAAAGTACTTTGGTTGTTGAAGAATCCATTAATGTTACTTTTGATGAGACTAATCCTTTTCTTCGGAGGACTAACATTGTTAATGTAGATGATGTGGATAATGACATGAGAACTTTGGATATAAGTGAAACACTACAAGACAACCCCAAAGAAATTATTCAAGAAGAGCAACAATCAAGCTCTCAAGGGGGAAACGAGGAAGCAATCAATGATGCCTCAAACTTGGACAACTCTCAAGCATTACCAAAAGATTGGACTTACAAAAAGGATCATCCAAGCGATCAAATCTTAGGTAATCCTTCGAGTGGGGTAAGAACTCGACGCTCTCTTCAACAACATATTAATATAGCGTTTCTTTCCCAAATTGAACTGAAGAACTTCTCCGAAGCTCTATATCATGAATCTTGGATGCTTGTTATGCAAGAAGAGCTCGTTCAATTTGAAAGAAATCAAGTTTGGACCCTTGTGCTAAAACCTCAAAACTTTAGGATCATAGGCAAAAAATGGATTTTTAGAAACAAACTTGATGAATCCGGAGTCATGGTTAGAAACAATGCTAGATTAGTGGCCCAAGGTTATAACCAAGAGGAAGGAATTGATTTTGATGAGACTTATGCACCGGTAGCTAGACTTGAATCTATTAGAATGCTATTAGCTTTTGCTTGCTATAGAGATTTTAAACTCTTTCAAATGGATGTCAAGAGTGCTTTTCTAAATGGTTTTATTTCGGAGGAGGTTTATGTGGCTCAACCTCCCGGCTTTGAACATGAAAATTTTCCAAACCATGTTTTCAAGCTTAGCAAAGCTCTTTATGGTTTAAAACAAGCTCCTAGAGCTTGGTATGAAAGGCTAAGTAGTTTTCTTTTAGAAAATGGTTTTTCAAGAGGAAAACTTGACACCACTATTTTTATAAAATCTAAGGACAAGGACTTATTGTTGGTGCAAATTTATGTTGATGATATTATATTTGGTGCTACTAATGGATCCTCGTGCGAAAAGTTTGCTTCTTGTATGAGTAAGGAGTTTGAAATGAGCATGATGGGAGAACTCACCTTCTTCCTTGGATTGCAAATCAAACAAAGCAAGGATGAAATCAACCAAGCCAAATACACCAAATATCTACTCAAGAGATTTGACATGGAAGCATCAAATGCTTTTGACACACCAATGAGCTCTTCATTAAAGCTTGATAAAGATGAAAAGGGTAAGGATGTTGATATTAAGCGCTATCGAGGTATGATCGAATCACTCCTTTACCTTACCGCAAGTAGACCCGATATAATGTTTAGTGTTTGTTTATGTGCTAGATTTCAAGCTTGTCCTAAGGAATCTCATTTGGTTACCGTCAAGAGAATCCTTATATATCTTAAGGGCACTCACGATTTAGGGTTATGGTTTCCTAGAAACATATCCGTTTTTTACCTAATTGGTTACTACGACGTCGACTATGCCGGTTGTAAAACCGAGCGAAAAAGTACTAGTGGAGGTTGCCAATTCCTAGGTCACTCTCTTGTTTCTTGGAGTTCCAAAAAGCAAAACTCGGTTGCACTTTCTACCACCGAAGCTGAATATATGGCGGTTGGTGCTTGTTGTGCACAAATTCTTTGGATGAAACAAACCCTTTCGAATTTTGGACTCAAGTATTATCACATACATATCTTATGCGATACTACTAGTGCCATTGACTTGAGCAAAAATTCCATCCAACATTCACGCTTTAAGCACATAGAAATCTGTTCACAACCTATCCGGACCGAACCCCAGGCCCGCTAAGAGACCCCATTGGCACGACACATCACTCGCTTGACGGGCCAAAATTGCTCAACATCGTTGCTCGGTCAAAGTGCTCCGCGCCTCAAACATCCGGACGACAATTGAAAACCGAAGGTGCACCTCCCCCCGAGGGATCGGCCACCCCCCTGAGAAGGGTGTCGGCCGCACCCTGAGATAGGGGTCGGCCACCCTACTTAAAGGGGGGTCAGCCACCCGTTTTTCGATGGGGTCGGCCACCCCAAGGGGGTCAGCCACCCACTTGGTCAGGGGGTCGGCCACCCACTTTCTGATGTGGTCGGCCACCCCAAGGGAGTCGACCACCCACTTGGTCAGGGGTTCTGCCACTCTCCTTGCAAGGGGGGAGGGGGTCGGCCTCCCTTGTCCTTGAGGGGGACGGAGACCTGCTGCACAGTACTGACTTCTCGCTCAAACAACGCTCACCCGCTATCATTAGTAGCGCGACGCCCATTGTCACCCGCACAACCAACCGACGGGCTCTGGCCTTCGCGGCGGGACGAGCTCACAACCGTAAAGCCCTAGCCGGCACAATCGACCGGGGGCTTCGGCCCTCGCCCGCACAACCAACCGACGGGCTCCGGCCCTCACGGCAGGACGGGCTCACACCCTAAAGCCCTCGCCGGCACAATCGACCGGGGGCTCCGGCCCTCGCTCGCACAACCAACCGACGGGCTCCAGCCCTCGCCGCGGGACGGGCTCACAACCCTAAAGCCCTCGCCGGCACAATCGACCGGGGGCTCCAGCCCTCGCCCGCACAATCAACCGACGGGCTTCGGAAGGCTCCGCTCATAGTGCTCCGGCACAAGGACCCCCCGCCACGGACTCTGAGTATCGAGCTGCGAGCATGTACACTCGTGTTACCATTGATCATCGACACCGCCAGGGCAATGACCCACGGGTCACTCCGGGATGGGAGTAGGTCCTCGGAGGGCATCGCATCCGGTCGGCCTGGCAGTTGGCTGCAGGGGCAACCCTCACCGCTGCCAGGATCTCTGCGCGTCTCATAACGCATCTCGTGGGATTCAGTAAGGGCTTGGATTGGAGGCTGGGTCAACGGGCTACTCTGACCATGCTACCGCGGTGTGGTCAGTCTCCTCAGACAGGCAGAGGGACGCTGCAAGAGTAGGGCGGCACGAACTCAAAGACCGGTAATTCGACAGACAATCAATACTGTGGGACCTCCTCCGGTGACGTGTCACTCCCGGAGGACGACACGTGTCGACTGATGACAGGCGCGCATTTGTGCCTATATATAGTGGACTGTGGAGCTTATTTGAGGACTTCTCTCTCATTTGACATTTTCACTTTCTCTCTCTAAAACTCATTCTCTCTGGATTTCTAGTGAGAGAAAGACATTTGAACTCCCGACATCGGACTCTTGACACTGCACTCTTGACGCGGACTGTCGACCGCCGGCCCTGTTCGTCGTCGCCCTGCTTACGCGGTGCTGCCAGCCCTCTCGACCTGCCTGGGGAGCCTTGCTCTCAGCTCTTACTCCATCCTTGCTGTCTCCCACTTTGCCTACTCAGAAGCCAACTCAAACTGCATCCTTTGTGGCACCTCTACGTGGCAAAGAACCTACTTTTAACGGCAACAAAATCAAACACCATTTTATCCATGATCATGTGCAAAAATGTGATATTGTTCTAGATTTCGTGGACACAAATCACCAATTAGCGGATATCTTCACTAAACCTTTAGATTCGAAGAGGTTTACCGCTCTTAGAAGAAAACTTGGCATGTCTTCACATATGTGACTAAATCTTATATCTCTTGTGCATAATCATGCAAGTTGCACTTCACATGCTTGAACATTATTTAATATGCTTATAGCGTGCTTTGGTTGATTTTTCTCTTTCCAAAATTATTGATTTTGTTGATATTCATTTAATCTCATTTGTCTTTATTGATTTGCACACACTTATATTTTTAAAATTCTTTACAATTTTTTATGTGCTATTTGTGTAAAAGGTGCTTGGTACACCTTTTGATGGGTATTCAAGTACTTATGTTTTCTTGTTTGAATGCCCTTGTTGGCTATATTGATTATCCATGGATGGATACATAAGTTGATCACTTTCACACACACCCTTGATCTTTTTCAATGATGTCAAAAGGGGGAGAAAATATTGTTGATTCATACTTGTGTGGATTTGATATGAGCATATATTATTTTGAGATAGGGGGAGCCCTATATTGCTTAAGATAGGGGGAGCTTTTTGTCATGATTTTTTCTCATGACCCCTTATGGTTTATAATTGAGATTGCCATGCTTCTTTGCGATTATTATCTTATATGTCTCATATTATTTGAATCAATGTTTGCCATCATAAAAAAGGGGGAGATTGTTAACCCTACAGTTATTTAACCTAGGATTATATTTGGTTTTGATGATAACCAACATTGATGTTTATGTTGTCTAACATGCATTGAGTTGATGAAGCAATAGGATCAATCGTATACTCATGCAAACGGACTATTAGACGAGCAACACGGTCAAAGACTCTCAACGGAACGCTTCAAAGAAGGAATTTGTCGATAGAATTTTACAATGCTTTTATTTTCTTCTTTGTAAACTAAACATAGAAAGATGATCGTAACGATGACTGTATACCTAGAACTTGCCCATAGGTTTCTCTTGCATGCATAAAAGTTTTTCATTCTTTGAAAACAAGGAAACAGCATTTTCTGGAATGCAGTCGACTGGAAGTTGGGCAGTGATGTATTACAGTCAACTGCATTGGAATGCAGTCGACTGCAATACTTCCAATAGCCTATTACAGTCAACTGCATTGGATTACAGTCGACTGCAAGTTAAAATTTTTGAATTTCCAACGGCTACTTTGGGATTACAGTCGACTGCAATGGTGCATTACAGTCGACTGTATTTACCGTTTGGCGCATTTAATGCTCCACCTAACTCCAAATTGTCATATTAATTCCCAACTCTATAAATACTCATTTTGGGCATTGTTTTGATTCATCAATTTCATTCAAAGCTCTCTTATCTTTCATATACTCAAAGATCAAAGCAATTGTTCAATCTCTCTTGTTTTTCATTGATTTCTTATCCATTTCAAGAGAGCATTTATTATGAGCTTACATTTGAGAGATATACACTTTCATAAGTCATCATACACTCATCTCTCTTGTTCTAGTGCTTAAACTTGTACTCATCTACTTCTTGAGAATGAAATCTTGTACACATTTCTTCATCTAAAATTTCGTATCAAAGCTTGGGGTTGTCAAGCTTTGGAGCTTTGGGATTGTCAAAGTTTGTTCTTGATGTGGGCATAGTATCAAGGGATTGTAAGAGGTTCGATCTTGACCCGTAAGGAAGATCATACTAGTGGATTCTAGGGCCTTTCAAGGGACTTCCATGAAGGGGTGGACGTAGGCTTGAGGGTATATCAAGCCGAACCATTTAAATCTCCTTGTCAAGTATCTCTAAACCCTTCTCTCTTTACATTATCGTTTTACATTTGTGTTGAGATTGGTTAGTTTGCTTATTTAAGTTATTGAGATTGAGGTTTGTTGTTTGTTAATTTTTAAAATAGTCTTAAAACCCTATTCCCCCCCCCCCCCCCCCTCCTCTAGGGTTATCTTTTTGGTTTCAGGTATTTTTAGGTAAAATTGCATACGGTAAGGTTATTATAGTGATTCTACTTACAAGAAGACCATTTTGGTGATTTAAGTCCGAGAAGGGTATTTTGGTAATTTTATACCTAAGGGTATTTTGGTAATTTTACATGCCCGGTGAGGGAGGTTCATTTTGGGAGTATTTGTGAGTCCGTATTAAGTTATAATATTGCACTGTAGGCTATGGTCTGATGATTTGATTATCTCATTTAGGTTAAAGCTAAAGACTTCCGGTTATGATAATTTAGCTGCTGATCCAGGTAAGGGATTCTATCTGAACCCTGGGTAAGGACTTTTGTCCGAACCCTTATTTTGATAACTTGTACTTGTAAGTAATCATTTGATCTACTTATGGCTAATGCCGAACCCGAAATTATGTATTGATATCAGCATGTTGTTATTGCCTAGAAAACCCCAATATTGAACCTGGATCGATTATTTAAAAATCTTCGTGATGCTCGCCTGTTATTGCATGCTGAAAAATTTTGATAATGGTTGTATCCGTTCTTCCGAATTATTGTGCTTAAAATCGATAACTATTCACAATCGTTTTTGCTATTTATTTGTGATTTTTTCTTTTGGAATTTCGAATGACAACATATCTCAGTGTGTTTATTGTTATTGAAATTCGATTTAATTTCGATGATTTGAGCTTATGTTAATGCTCATTGATATTGTTGATTTTTTTGTGTTGACCTGGGTATCCGTTTTGTGGGGAGGCGGTATAAGGCTGGATTGTTACTGTTTCCTACGGGGAAGCAGGCTAGTTCTTTGACCGATGAAGAGGGCTAGTAATTATATTATGGTACATCATGCATGTGTACAGCTTTGCCTGAATAGCATCGTGGCAGCCAGGGATCAACGTTATTTTTTATTTTATCTGCACTATATATTTTCGTGATTGTTACTGAAATGATTGGAAAGTATATCTGAATGATTTGTGTTTATGTTGAAATCCATGGAGAAATCTTCATTGTACTCTGGAAATGATGACTTTGGAAGTGATGTTTTATTGATCCTTTTGGAAACCATCGTGATTGTTATTGTTGTTTTGGTATCTATTTATGATGAATTTTGATCATTTTGGAAATCATTGAGCTGTTCAAATAATTTGAAAACACACTTGGTAGCGAAAGGCTTTACTCTAAAAGAAGGGATCGACTATGAGGAAACCTTCTTGCATGTAGCAATGCTTAAGTTTATCAGAATTCTCTTGACAATTGCAGTTCATCTCGATTATGTGATCCAACAAATGGATGTCAAGACAACTTTTCTAAACAAAAGTCTTGAAAAGAACATCTAAATGCTGTAACTAGAAGATTTTATGGCGAAAGGTTCGGGAAGGTAAAGTCTACAACTTGCTTAGGTCCACTAACGGACTCAAGCAAGCATCTAGATCATGGAACATCCGCTTTAATAGAAAATCAAATAACTTGGTTTTGATCAAAATCCTGATGAACCCTGTATGTACAAGAGATGTCAAGGAAGCGTGGTGGTGTTTTTGATTTTGTATATAAATGATATCTTATTAATCGAAAACGATGTAGGAGTGTTATCATCAGTTAAAGGTTGGTTGTCTAATTACTTTGATACGAAGAACTTGGTAGAGGCAAGCTACATTCTAGGGATCAAGTTTCTGCATGATTGTAAGAATATAATGATAGGCTTATCCCAGGCTGCATATATATATATGATCAAGTTTGCAATGCAAGATTCCAAGAAGGGACTTTTTCTTTTTAGACATGGGATTATACTTTCTAAATAACAAAGACCCAAGACGCTGAGGAAGTTGCATGCATAAAAGGATTCCTTATACCTCGGCTGTAGGAAGCCTCACGAATGCATAGCTTTGTACTAGACCAGATATTTATTATGCAGTCGGCATGGTCACCAGATATTAGTCTAACCCAGGAGAGGCTCATTGGAGTGCAATAAAGCACATATTCAAGTATCTTCGGAGAGTAGTGAATATATGTTTGTTTACCACAGTGATGACTTAGTTCCGGTGGGTTATACGGATCCAGACTTCCAGACTGTCGTGGATTTCAAGAAATTCACGTCTCTATATTTCTGTACTTTGGGAGGTCAAGCAATAAGTTGGAAAAGTATCAAGCAATCTTGTATTCTTGATTCTACCATGGAAGCTGAATATGTCGCAACATTAGAGGCGGCAAAGGAAGCGGTATGGCTCAAAAAGTTCTTTTCAGAACTAGGGATTATGCATGCGGTGCAATCTCATATTGTTCTCTTCTATGGAGCAGCAACAATTGCACAATAAAAGGATACCATAAATCATAAAGGAGGGGAAGCACATAGTATCAAGAGAGTTTGTACAACGTGGGGAGGTGAAGAAATCTCTAAGATTGCATTTGAGGAGAATCTAACGGACCCATTCACTAAGTCATTGTCAGTATCAAGAGAGTTTGTACAACGTGGGGACGTGACGATATCTCTAAGATTGCATTTGAGGAGAATCTAGCGGACCCATTCACTAAGTCATTGTCATTAAAAATTCATGAATCTCATGTCGAAGGAATGGGCATCATATACGTTTACGTCATATACATTTATAATTGGGTTTAGGACTAGTAGGAGAATGTTAGGATTAATCCCCGTGTTATTCTTCTGATATGTTCCTAGCTCTGCACCTCCATCCCGTCAAACTCTCTCTATTGTTCAGCGTCTCCTCCACAGACCCTGTTTGCCGCCCCTTCCCCTCCAACTTCCATGGCTGTGAGGTGGGAAGCGGAAGCCCTCTCACTGCAAATCCTCTTCCTCCGTCTCCTTTTGCTCCCGTCCTCCACATCTTTTGTTCCTCCTGTCTGGGCACCCCATTTCTGCCTCCGTCCGCCGCCACCTTCCTTCACCCTCCGATCTACACCACCGCCCATAGATCGGCAGCCCTTCAACCACAAATTTACTCCCTCCCACTCGATATCCTCATATCTGAAAGGTTTTTTCAGATCCGTCGCGGTCACCGGACCTCCGATCAGGTTGGTTTCGGTTGAGATCTCCGATGCGGGTCCGAAATGGCGGGATTGTGGTTCGAAGTTGACGGATCTAGCTGAGCGGGATGATGTTCTTTCCCTTCGAGCTACGGATCTTTCTGATTTGGCCTTAGGATCCCTCTCCATCTCCGTTGGATCCGATGAAAATCGCGGCAGTAATATAAACTATCATCTTATGCGGCCCCTGGAACTGATGCCCCGTGGCATCTTTTCTATCCTGTTACCATTTTATATGGATTTTCAAAATCCAACAATGGTAATACTTATGTTTAATACTTTCCTTCAAAGTCATGTTGTTCATGCATGTGCTTTCTTTGCTGCACTTTGTTGTACTTTCTGGGGCCAAATATTAGTTTGTGCTCTTTTAGTTTGTAAATTATTGTCTTAGTAATATAATTTCTTTTTTGACCAAAAAAAAAATGTTAGGATTAATCCCCAGCGCGAATCACTGCATTCTCAATAATGTGTGCTTATCAGCCCTGACCTGCATCCGAGTTTATTTGACCTGGCTGTCACCTTGCTGCTACACTTGTCCACAGCTCTTGCCTTTTGACTTGGTCACTGACATACCCGAATATTCAGCCACAACCAAGCTTCCATGAATATTCAGCCACAACCAAGCTTCCATTCACTATAATCTGATCACCGCCTTGATCACTACTCACATCACTTAAATCTGTGTAATTTGCACCATAATGGAACCCCAAGAGGGTCTTGCTCAAGACCCAAAACCCACCAAGGAAAGAACAGTCTGCTGCATAGGGGACCTCCATGGATACGTGAACAAGCTCAAAAAACTATGGTCCAACCTCGAGTCTCTAATCGACCCACCCGATTTCCAGTCTGCTTTGATCATATTCCTCGGCGATTACTGCGACCGCGGCCCGAATACTCGCCAGGTGATCGATTTCCTGATCTCCCTGCCGTCCAAGTACCCAAAACAGACCCATGTCTTTCTGTGTGGGAACCATGACCTGGCATTTGCGGCGTTCGTCGGGGTTCTGCCGGCGCCGGCTTCCGGAACGGAGTTCCCGGACACATGGAGGGAGTACGCGGCGAGTGAGGAGAGGGAGGGGTGGTATAAAGGGGAGGGGTACGAGGGGATGCACTTGCAAGGGAGGAGGTGGGCTGGGAAGATTGCTGTGAGGTTTAATTCTATCAAGGGGACTGAGTACATGGGCTCGATTTACGATGCCGCGCCCACGTTCGAGTCTTACGGAGTCCCTCATGGCTCTGCTGGTATGATTCTTTTGTCTGTCTTGGTTTGATTGAAGTGGGCTGCATTGTTGGGTTTGTTTTGATTGTTGAAATTGTGTTTGTTTTTTGGCCCCTGCAATAAAATTGTGGAATGTGTTCATGTGTTTGATAAGTACTATGATTTTTGGCTATCCAACAAAAATGGTTGATGAGATGGGTGTTGTCTGTTAATGAGTGAAAAAAGACTACATTTGTCCAATTATTATAATTTCCAACTTTGGTATGGGTACTCATTGCTAGTTGAGAAACAGAATGTACACTATATGGGCATGCAGTTGATTTGATTTAGATTTTAAATGAGAAACTTCCAGATGGCAGATGCAAAACTTTTGGACTATTTGTATTGTCACTGCAATTTATTTGCACAAAGGGGTGAAAAGATAGGCTTGAGCCTCAAAACATTCTGGACATGAAACCTCCCCTTATAGCTGACACT
Organism: Escallonia rubra; assembly: GCA_033065855.1. Taxonomy (NCBI): domain Eukaryota; kingdom Viridiplantae; phylum Streptophyta; class Magnoliopsida; order Escalloniales; family Escalloniaceae; genus Escallonia; species Escallonia rubra. The sequence continues at coordinate 27,635 of JAVXUO010002690.1, forward strand.
AAGCTATGCAACTCACAACAAAAACGATTTTACTTCCAAGCAAAATGATAGATAGGCCTTTCATTAGCCAGAAGCTGCCAGCATTACAAAGTCTCGCCTCCATGTCGCTACCTATTTTAAAAAATGGAAGAACTTGTTATCTATTCAATCAAGGTGGACTTAGAGGGAAATTCTTGAACATGCTAGAAGCTTAACTGAGAGGCCTTGTGGGTGGTGGTGTAAGGGAGAAGTAGGGAAGGTGCAAGGCAGAGGCTTAACTAAGAGGCCGTGGGGTGGTGATGTTGGAGAGAAGTAGAGGTATAAGAAAACAGAGACTTAGCTAAAAGATCGTGTGGGTTGTGGTGTAGTAGAGACGTAGAGAAGGTAGTGGATCATACAACCACCATATAAAAGACAGATGATATCAAATCTCTCAGACTTTTACTGCCTCGTATAACCTCAAGATCCTCACCAAAATAGGGAACCTTTTGGATCTCTTTACATGGTAATTTCTGATGTTTCAGATTTATGTGGTACGTCATTTGGACAGTTTTTGGTTGTGCATGGATTTGGTAGTTCGTTTTGTTCGTCTTAAGATAGAGTTATGCAAATCCAAGAGTTTTTCCAAGTTGGCCAGTGAGTCACATTTCTTCCCAAGACATGCAGGGTTTGATTCCTCCCTTCCCCATTGTCATAAATTGTACTGTCTATGAAAGCACAGAAGGGGTTAAATGGCTAAACTGTTTTTCCTTAAAATTCCCTTATTACTTTTCAAGATTGTTTCAAGTTAAGGGTGTTTTTGACTTTCTTTGAGTACAATATTAACCGTCTTTTTTGACATATGTAGCTATGGTATTCTTTAACCCTAAGCTAACATGAATAACTTGCCACAAATTTTAGTCATGTTTTTTCCTTTGGGGAATAGAGATTTTTAAGGACAAACAACTTGCAGAGAACCGAGTTATCGAATTTTTGTGGATATACAACTTGCATGGAACCAAGTTACGCTGGGACTGTAGATGACATATAACTGTGTCTTGTTGAAAATTCTCCAAGAATAGCTTTTTGCCCTGGAAAATAAAAAATGCTTCCAACCGCCATGATACTGGAAAACAGTAAAAGACTTAACTATTTGCTACATTTGGTTTGTAGACTCACAATGTTTCACTGCAGCAAGCTTTCACTTTTGCAAGGCAATATTATAGTCGTCTGCCGACTTTGTGAGTTTTTCAGAGTCGGTCACTAGCTTGAAGAATTCTTTATCTTGAATAATGTAGGGTGTGAGAGAGAGAGAGAGAGAGATACGTACTTGAATAATGTCTTGTATGATGATGAACGTGCTTATAAACGACAGTTATCGCAATATTCCAATTACAGGAATAACCATTTAAGGCTTACTAGATTGGCTTAGAGGAAATTAAAGCAGGGTCTAGGCGAAAGAAGAGGAGATTAAGGAAAAAAAGGCTATAGTGCGCCTGTCGAACTTAGGATGACATCAGCAAAATTGACGAATATATAGAGGAAAGAGATTGAGAATAAGGTTAACAAATAAGATACCTAAGAGTGTGTTTGGAACTACGGAATTGATAGAATTTCATTTCAAATCCTCAAATCTTGTTGTTTGGAACATTAAAAAAAGGAATTGGAATTGGATTTCATGGGATTTGATTGGATTTGTTTCTATAGTGTGAAATCCGATGAAAAATGGTCGGATTTCATGGGATTTCAATTTACTTGAATTAAAAATAATTATTTACATATCTTACCCTTTTTTCTGGATCTCTCCAACAACGAACCAACCACCACCATCTTCATTGCCGCTACCGCCACACCACTTTTACAACCACCACCTGCACCACTACTGCCACACCACCACCACCACCACCACTGTCGTTGCCACCACCACTACCACCATTGCCACCACCACGCCGCCACCATTACCGTTGTCGCCATAACCACCGCTAACACTACCGCCACCGCCACCATTACAACCACTACCACCGCCACCACTACCGTCACCGCCAACACCGCCAGTAGTGCCACAACTACCACTGTCGCTGCCACCACTACTGCCACCACCACCACCACTGCATCCCCCACCACTACCGCCATCACCACTGCCACCACCAACACCACTGCCGGTACTGCCACAACTACCACCGCCGCCACCACTACTGCCACCACCGCCACCACTATTGCCAAATCTGCCACCGCCACCACTATTGCCAAATCTGCCACCACCAACACTACCACCACCGCCACCACTGTCACCGCCACAGCCACCAATAATGGCAGCACCACCACCGTCGCCACCACTACTGTCACCACCACTATTGCCACCACAACCACCATCACCGCCGCCACCGCCACCATCACTACTGTCGTCGCTAACACTATTGCCACTACCGCCACCACTACTGCCACTACCGCTATCACTATTGGCGTCAGTTGACTACCACCAGTTACACCTTGTTACACCTCAATACCACCACTACCATCACTTGCCCACCCCACCACTTCCACTGTCGATGTTGCTACCCCGTGCAGTGCTGCTACTGTCGACGTTGCTACCCCGTGCAGTGCTGCTACCACCACCATGTGGTAACATAAGCACACTTGAAACCACTTACCGTAATTTATTTTTTATCGTAAGTCAAGGATATAATTGTCTAAAAATTTTTTACCTTTCTATTTCCTTTGTTCTCCAAACACAAAATTGGAATTCCGTGATTTGAATTCCCTTTCGTTCCAAACAAAAAAAAGTGAATTGAATTACAAATCCAATTCCAAATCTGAAATCCAAATCCTAAAAGAATTGGTTCCAAACGGACCGTAACTAACAAACGTTGTTCGAATGACATCAGCAAAATTAATGAGGAGATTGAGATAGAAATAAGAAAGTGGCGAAATTGTGTCTTTCTATTTAGTATACCACATATACGAGCAAGAATGAGGGTATCCCAGATTCATCATGGATATCATTATTAAGATCCTGGAAAGCCTAATGGTTGATGAGGTTGTGGTCTCCAGACATTGCAGCGTAGACCCCTCAAGATGTTAATTCTCTTCTTCTCCTTCATTCTTTTTGCCTTTCCCATGCAATTCTAACAACCAAGTAAGTTTTCTTCTTCCTCTAATTTTCTCTCTGACTTAGCATGGTATGTGTAGAAGAGGCCTTGTCTTGTTTGAAATATGTTAGACAGGAAAATAATAGGAGTCTACAAGAACCATTGCCTCTCACGAAAGGACAAGTCGTTAGTGGCAATGAAGACTCACGCTACCGATCGAACTTTATGACCATCAGTTTGTAGTGATCACTCTCCATGCTGGAACCTATAAGATCACCTTTTCCCCTTCCTTATGTTTGTTGTCCTGAGCCAATCAGGCATTATGGTTGGTGTGGTGTGTAGGAAGGGCGGCATATGTAATTAATTCTAAAAAAAAACTATTTCACTGAGCAGTGTGAAGAGTGAGAGAGGTTGGAAGTGCCAATGTGAAGAACTCAAGATGTGGTATGTTCTGTGATCCAATTTATAGAAACCATTTTTTTCTTTTACTTCCTATGGAACTCCGGCCCTAATAGAATTTAACACGTTAATGATTAATTTCATGTCTTTGATTCCTTGGTGGCGTCAAAGGGTTCCCAAGCCAAGCATATATGACGTATATCTCTGTATTGTTTGTTTTATCTTATGTTATTTGCAATATTGAATATCCGGTAATTAGGTTTATGAACTTTATCTCTTTCATGTATATTTATTAACTAGATTAACAAACTTTAAACACTAAATATCAATATAAAACGGTAAGTGTAAATGTTAATACTTTTCTTTCACCACTCAAATTTACATCTGTATATTGGTTCTAGAAAGAGATTACGACGAAAGGGTAGCAGTTTCTAACCGGTTATATATGGTGAGAATTTAAGTATGAATGAGGTTTATATTCTCTTGAGTGCACATTATAACTATTTTTTCCATAATTTGAGAGCTCATTGACCAAAGTTTATTTGAAAACTTAAGTTCAAGTATAGAGCGTCTATGTAGCCAGACTTGATTAAAATTTTGAAAATTTTATGGTGGAAGTAGAGATTGAAATTTTTACGTGGATGATGATTATTTGTGCTAAAAGCTATATTACATGGCTCAGCACTTTTGGACAGAGTAACGTGCCGACACAACACAATGTGGATACGGGGTCTGGGATCCATATCGGACACGCTATTTGCCGGACGGACAAGCCACGTTGCCGATTGGAGAGGCATCTCTGCAGATCTGTCTCCACGGATGACGGAAGATGAAGGTCTGAGAAAGAAGAAGGCGTAGAGTCCACATCTGGTGGGGAGGGGGGGAGAGACAAGGAACCATAGCTCGTGTCTGGCTTGTCGATAGGCGTGTGGATCATAATAGATGACCTTCACGTGTTTTCCTTTTCTTTTCCACCACAAAACATGATAGCTTCGTCAGGATACTTACTACTTTTTCATGATACGTATATCCACCCCTATAGTTTGTGCTACTCTCATAAAAGGTACCATTTGGAATTAAATGTTCTCTACCTGTCCCTGTGTAAGCGTCCAAATTTGGATCCGTGTCCCTGTGTCCTACAATTTTAGAAATAGCCGAGTCCAACACTTGGACACATGTCGGTTCTGGACACCGACACCGAGTCCATGTAACATAGGCTGAAAGTAAGATCTTTTTACTAACAATAGCACCAAACCAACAAGTGCGCAAGCACACAACACGAATTTTCTATTCGTACTTCTTAGTTCCATGTAAAATAGACAACCAGTATTTGACTCATGCTAATTAATTAAGATATGATTCGCAAGCACAAGATAATGAAGATGATTCACAATGAAAATGAAATTTGAGTCTAAGATTGGCAAAAAAAGTGACGATCTTTCATGTTCTCGAGAATTTACATGTGCAAAGCACATGAAATTTACTAGTAATAACCGAAAAAAAGTGATAGTTTAGTACAAGATTGATTGTGAATATGTTGCAGTCATTCTTTGTTGTGTGTTATGGACTTTTCGTTTGTATATCTTAATTCTTAGTCGTTAGATATTATTTGCAGTTAAAAAAATTTCTCTTTTGGCTGCTACTTATTCAACATTGAATGAGTGTGCTCCGACCCAGTGACTGATTTACTCTTGTAACCAGTGTGACCTGTGATAAATTTATGGTTGAGATTCTGGTCGTTGTGTACAGATTTGGTAAAGGCAGTTCCTGGTGAGCACAAGAAGTTTCTTGCAGGTTTGGTTTGGGTCCATGAAGAGGTCAGGCTTGCATTCTATACTGTTCTTCCCGATTTAACTAAATGAGTACCATTTTTTCCTTTTAACCGAAGCATAAATGATTGCAATTAACTCCTGACTGGGCCTGACCTTTGGGGTTCTTTCTTATTTTCAACTTTTAGGAAAGGGTGTGCATAGAGACTGAGGAAGGAATTAAGCACTGTAAATTGATTGCTGTCCATGCTGGTTTGGAGAAAAATGGGGTAGAACAGCAGCTGAAATTTCTGAAAGCCAGGGACACTAGGGTGCCTAAGGTGGAGGCTCTCAGTGGGAGGAAGAGTGTATGGGATATCCCAGAGGTGATGTTTCACTAGCCCTTGTATTTTCTCAAAATTAGCCCAAAATCATTAGCCAGGTTCCTTTTGTTTCCTCTTTTTCTTTTCTTTTGGCTCATTTGGTTCTATAAAAGACATCTCGTAAAACGACTTCTACGGTTTAAGACGGCTAATTTTATTTAGGGATCATGGTCAAGTAAAATCTGAACAGTTGCTCTTCAACATTTACTAGGATCTGAGAAAAACTCGAACTATTGTGGTAAGCGGCCACCACGGAAAGCTTCACATTGAAGGCCTTAGACTGATTATAGATCAAGGTGGTGGACTTTTGAACAATCCAGTGGCTGCACTTGTGCTTCCTTCAAAGAAGATTGTTCGTGATACTGATGATTTGGCAAAGTAGTCCAAACTTTGTGGCTACCGACATAATTTTATCAAGTGCATTGCATCCTAACTCTGGCAGAGAAGGCATGAACAAAGTCTGCCTCAGTTGATGGAGATGAGAGCAAGTCTGGATCAGTAGTTGACAACCTTCTTTTACCATTTTTTGTATGTCAAATGGCAATTAATTCCTATTGAAACGCCAATAAATTGGATCCTAATCTTGTTCCTCTGTATCGTTGAGAGTAGTGTTCTTTTTCTCTCTTTTTTTTTTTTTCCTTTTAGCGATTCCCTTACTTGGAGGATACTCATTGTTACCTCGTACTAAGTAATAAGAGGCCTTTGTCCCTAGACTATCCCAAGCAGATTTATATATGTGCATATACATGTGTGTGTGTGGTGGCTAACATTTGCATGATCCATCTCACGGAAACCCTAATTGATCTAGATCTGGGCGTTTGATTTGTGTCTGTGAAGGAGATGGTTCCGGGTTTATGGAAGTTTGCAGGTGAGATTTGATATGTGGGTTTCTTCCTTTGGCCAAAGAACAACTTTGAATCGGTAGAGGTTTTTGTGTGGTTGCTGATTAAATTTTAGATCGGCTGACCATGTACAGTTTGTGGTAGATGTTGGAGAGGTGGTGATGAACGGCGAGGGAGCTTCAGAGTGATTTCAGGATCTGTCTTGGTCGTTCGAGTTGACGAGTTTCTGAGAAATGAGTGAGTTCATCTAACGAATCATGAAAGAAAACTCCGGTGAGCTGAACAGAGCTTTTCAGAATACTCGTTTCTTCCTCCTACCTTGGTCTAATGGTGGGTATATGATGGGTGAGTCAACCCACTGCAAAGAAAAGGATGATGGATAGTGATGGAGCTTTAAACTTATGGCATGCTAACATCAACTGAAAACGTATAAACTATAAACGGTTTCGTGACGGAGGGATCCGTTTGATATGAATTTTTTGAATCTGGAATTGGCAGGGTGCATTTTAAAAGTCGATGGAATTGAAACTATAAAGGGCTTCCATGCTATAGGGGTCTACGCTTGCCAAGAACCCAAATTTTGGCAATGGTTGACCCCAATAATTTCTACCAATTTCCCACGAGTATCTGATTCCCTCCTTAATTTGCACATCATATACTGATAAAGTAGTGCTAAAAAGGAATATGGAATTCTGGTTTGTTTAGTGATGGGTTTAAGGTGTCAGAATTGGGTTGTGGTTCATACTCTGCAGGCGTGATGCTTGACGTTTGTGCGACATTTGTAAGGGGATTATCATCATGGCAGAGGTAGTGTTTTGCTAGATACTTAAAGAAGTGGTCAGTGAGGTGTTGGTGACTTGGTTTTGTTTATCAGGGTGAAAGGATGTTCGGGTAAGTGGTGGTCGAGGAAGCAGACAAAGAGATCAAGTGAGCAAGTGAGCAAGAGGACGAGGCTGATTCATGATGCAAATATCCAAAGGACCAAGAGCGCTAAAAATTAGTTCAAAGACTTAATAGTTTAACGAGTATTCTAGTGGCCCTGATGTGGGGGCCACAAACAAAAAACGTCGAAAAGATAAATACAACTAATGTTCATACGTCAAAAGACCATCATGGGTAAAAAGTTAATTGAAGGACTAAACTGAAAAAAGAAAATAGTTAAAGGACCATAATAACTTGTCTCTATTTGAATTTACTTTTGGTTGGGTAGTAGGAGCAAAAAATATCCCCAAACCGTATTCATAGTATCCGGTCAAAATCGGGTTTTCTTCAAATCACAAATAGGGCACTTGACAACTTCTCTTTTAGCTTACTCCAGTTACGTCACCATTGAGAAATCCACCTAAACAAGGGCAGACAGATGCGTAGAGTAAACCCAACTTCAATCTCAAACTGCTCAGTGGTAAGACTATTCATGCGTGCTTTCGATCATTTATATAGTTTCAAAATGTGCAAATTTTTGGGCTGCAAACTAGAGGTTGAGAAGCGCTACTACGGCGTCTAATTCTCTCTCCTTTTCGTTCCCTGTCTTTTTCCCTGCAACCTTTCCCTTTTGAATAAAAAAGGTAGAATCACCGATCATCTTTCACATGCTCATACAGGATTCCTTGCTCCCCACTTACCAAATCTGCATGTCCTTCTGATAACTCATTTTCTTTCATTGGACCACCACTTCTTCGTATAGCCTTCATTGCTGTTTGAACCACCACTTTTTCGCATAGCATTTACGGTTTTCTGCTGCTTCAAATGGCCGACCCTTTCCACTTTGATGGGAACCTTGTCGCTGTAGAATATCTGGACATGCAAACGATCATGCTTCCCTTTAACCCCACGTTTGTCCACAGCAAAAAGGTTGACAAAGACAATTGATAGGTAAATTCCTTGACAACCAAACCTTTTCTGAGAAGAAAATTCAAAGTCGTGTCAACGACTGCTGGTTCTAGTAAGGCCTCACTTCCTGCGGTATTTTTCTTTACGTTCACCACCCCGTCCGAGGCCATACTAATCTGTAACAACGGTCCTTGGACTTTCTTCGAGGCACTTCTACTCCTCTAACCTTGGTTCCCTCACGTCATCTACTCCTTTGTCAATTTCCCAACTGCTGACCTTTGGATGTAAGTCAAAAATGTTCAGAGTGACTGCTACATATACTCACTTGCGGAAATGATTGGTGAGGCGGTGGGTACTCTCCTTGAAATTGACTAGTCTGAGAGGCATGTGACAAATACAGACTATATTCGCATCAAAGTGAGGGTTTTTTTTTTTTTTATCTTCCACTGTTACCAATTGTTTTTCTCTCGCTACTTGATGGCATGGGATGGTTGTTGTAGCTATGAACGGGTCTTCAAAGCTTGTTATTGGTGCAGTCGAATCGGACATGAAAGTACTACCTGCCATGTCTCGTTAACTGAGGTGGTGGAACTCTTGGCTTGCCGAACTGCTTCTCTACCCCGGCCTAACCTATATGCTACGTATTATCAATCTGGCCAACCCATGTTCGTTCATTCCCTCCGTGCCCTTCCAAACTCGGATTGGAATCGTTCTTCCCGTATTGCGATTTCCATGGATAATGTAGGTTCCCATCTCACTCATCTTTATGATGCGTTCTCCCCTGCACCGTTTGTTTCTTCTAGCAAGGACCAGTCTTTTGTCACTGCCACAAAATCCTTACACTCTAATGCTGACTCTAGTTCGGCTAACGGTGCTGATGATTCCAATTCATCAGCTAGTTCTCTAGATGCGCCTATTAAAAATGATATGGACATGCCCGTTGATAATGAGGCTGCTAATTTACCGGAGGTAGATGTTCTGAATGAAATGGATGTTGTCATGGAAGAAATTGACCAACCTGTAAACATGGAAATTGTTGATGTTGATGACAATGATGCACCAAAAGAGGAAAATTCGAATGACGTTGTGACTGACGATCCTGATTAACAGAGTGTGGTCAATTATTCAGATGCAGAGAGCTCGCCGGAAAATTCGGTCACCGACGAACAACCAATAATGTCTTCATCACCGGTAATTTCTTCATTGCTAATTGCTAGAATTGGTTCATGATCTCCCATCATCTCACGCGCCGACATCATCATTTGAAGGGACTATGAAATCCCGGGGGGGGGGGGGGGGGGGGGGGGAGGGGGAATTCTTCTCTATCTCAAATCAACCCACTTGCATCTCAGAATCTACCTTCGATTGCCACGTCTCAATTCAACCCCTCACTTGGCCTGACTTTATCTGATTTCCAAATCTATGATAAATCTCTACGATTTCTCTCTCAGACCAATTATCCCAATCAATCTACGTATGTTGGGCCCATTAATTTTTTGATTGCAACTACACAAACTTCCGACCATGTTTTGGGCCTGAACCAAAGATGGTTCCACTTAGATCACGGCCTTGGGACCTGGCCATCCTTCACCATGTTTAATTTTAATCTAACCAAACTTGTCTCTGGCCTTTCTGACTTTGGTATACAACTTATACTGGGCCAAAATAAAATAGGCAGCCCATGTAATGACCCCATCTCTCATGACTCACCCTCTGACCTTCCTCATCTGCCTAATTCGTTTGAAGTTGGGTCGTCTTCCACCACGACGCCAAACCTACCTGAAATTGTGACCACCTCTTACAATATCATTCACCAAAGTGCACAGATACCTTCATAAATTGTGAGGACCGATGTTTCTTTAACTACTCTCGATCTCTGGTTCCCGGTCAATGGACCGATGGAAATAGTGACATGCCGGACTACCAATCTGGCCTTCCCTTGGGGGATTTGATGCATGTTGATCTAGACAGTATCCGTCGTGATCTCACTATTGCTATTTAAGCACAGAAAATTGTTAAGTGTGCTTCTTGTCTCAGTCATTCTCTCTTGCAGGAACTGTTGACCAACACATATTCGCATGATAATCTTGCCGGCCGAGCACCACCAGCTCTGCATGAACCGGGACCAGTGGACGAATCATCAACAGTTGCGGGTAACGGTAAGCGCCATTATATCTCGGACGAGAACTCTGATGATGGTCCACGTGAGAAGGGAAAAAAACCACGCCACATCTTCTAAAATAAGTTCTTATTTTTCTCCCTATACGACTGCACATGTTATTTATTCTCATGTACATGCATGTCCTATGTTATTACCTTTGACAGTCACTATGAATATGTTCAATCCAAAAAAGTGCATGTTTTGGGAACTTGTATCGGGGAAATGAGAGTTTGCACCACATCGAAAACGTACTAAATTACTTGCGCCGTTGAATGATTGTCGTACCATGCATTCATATGATGTATTAAATACATGTTTCGTGGGTACGGGTTATATTTCTTTGCATCATCGGGGCCTCTCGTCGTGGCTAAAATGACGACGCGGTTTATCAAGAAGACATATCATGCTTGCCTTTAACGAAATTATTAATCGTGAGTTGATTGACATTCTGACCTTGGATCGAAAGGACTCATCTGGTTATGCCCGAAAAAGAAGTCACTATATTCGTGATAATCATCTCGGGCCTCGATCTGAGGTGTCCTCGAACAGGTTTTCGGGTGTAGTACCACAAAAAACCTTCACCATCAATGATACAACTATGCTGGAATTGTTGAGGGTTGTTCATGCCCTCTCAGTTCGTGCAGCACTCAAGATGACCCGACTCTATAAACCGATGTGCATTTTTCTACAAGAAACAAAAACCAACACGGATTTGGTTTTGTCAATGTTTTTGAAACTTGGTTTCATGTCTTCTACTAGTGTTGAATCGGGTGGAGACTTGGGTACAAAAGGTGGATCATGGGTTGGATGGACAGAAGAACTCACTGGCACAGTGGTACACTAAGATAAAAACTGCATTTTGGTGTACTTTTAATTGGGTGTCGAAGAGTCTTAGGTTTCGGGGTTTATTTATGGTCACCCTTAGCTGGCAAAGAGGAAGGCAACCTGGGACCGTATATATGATGCTCTTGATACCTGTAGCTTCCCCCTTCTTCTTATGGGTGATTTCAACTAAGTCTTACTACCGTCGGATAAAACCGGTTCTAATTCCATCTCCACTCCCGGACATGGTTTCTTAGCTGACTTCATCTAATCACATAAATTAATTGCTCTCAAGTGGGTGGAGCCCACATTCACAGAGACCAACAATCACCAAAATCAAGATTGCACGTACGAGTGTATCGACCGTGGATTTACGAATCTAGCCTGGGTTACCTTGTTCCCTACGGCTACAATAGCCAACCTAGGTATCCAATCCTCTTATCATGCCTTAATCCTCCTTGACAAAAATCCCGTTCATTCCTCGAGACACCGACCCAAACAATTTGAAGCCATGTGGTTAAAACACCTCATGGGTGAAATGGTCATCTACAAGGCTTGGTAAAATTCGGTTAAAAGATCTGCCTTATTCAGACTTGCCACATGGGGATCCATGATGATGAAGGACCTGCCTGGCCATTTGGAATAAAGAATACTTTGGTCAGCTGGAATCCCATATCAAAGATGCCATGGCCACCCTCAACCATTTCCAGACATGTTTTCCCGATTTGGAGGCCCGACGCATTAAACAACAGGCTCGGCAACGGTTGAATTGGTTGATGGATTGTGAGGAGATATTTTGGGCACATAAGGCTAAGCTAAAATGGTTACAACGAGGAGACCACAATAACAGATTCTTTCATACTTTTACCCTTATTCGTCGAATTCGGAACCGCATTTCTACCATTACTGATCAGCACCATATCGCTCATACTTCACCGCCTAATATTGTCCAATGCCTCCTTAATCATTTCAAAAATATTTTTGATCCCCAAACTGTGAGACCGGACTTACCTGCACAAGGATCCTTCGCTTATAGTATTACACAACAACTGTCTAAATCACATAGGAATTTTTTTGTCTAGACCATTCACAGCAAAGGAAATCCGCACACCACTCTTCCAAATCAAACCCCTTAAAACCCCGAGACTAAATGTAATTCTTGCTTTAGTCTATCACCAGTGTTGGGATTTTACTGAAAGACCGATCACTGTGACTGTCATATTCTTCTTACAATCTGGTCACATGCTTAGTGTGACTAATAAAACTTTATTGTGCTTATCCCTAAATACAAAGACCCCGTCACACCTAGTGATTTATGGCCTATCAGCCATTGCAATACCATTTATAAGATTATTTCTAAGACCTTATCCAACCATTTAAAGGGTGTCTTGCCTGACTTCATCTCCCCTTACCAGAATGCCTTTGTTTCCAACCGTCATATAGTGGACAACATCCTTATTGCCCAAGAGTTGGCGAACAAAATCAGAACGACAAAAAAGGCAAATCAAAATGGACATGAATAAGGCGTATGAAAGAATATGCTGGAAATTTCCTGGAAACGGTCCTCCAAAACATGTTGTTTCCTTCACATCTTACCCAACTCATTATGTGTTGTGTCTATACGGTCTCTTATGAAATTCTTTCTAATGGCTCACCCTCGCCGTGGTTTCAACCCAATTATGGTCTATGACAGGGGACCCTTTATCCCTTGTTTATACTTTGTGCCGAAGCACTCTCAGGCGCTCTGGTCATGGCCCAACATTTGAAACTATTGCCTGGTATTAAAGTCGGGATTCGAAGCCCATCGATCAATCATCTTTTCTTTGCTGAAGATGCTATGATATTCCAAGATCTACGCTCAATCCATCTATGTTATCAAAACTATCCTAAACCGTTATTATGAGGAATCAGGCCAGAAAGTTAATTTAAAGAAATCATCTATCTCACTGAGCCCTCAATTCCAGCATAGCCACTCATCTATCTATCCGTCGACACCTGGGTTTCACTCTATCCGGTGATATTGGCAAGTATTTGGGGGGAACCTTGGACATCTTTACCAAAAAAGAAGGAATTCTTTCAAGATCTCGTTGATCGAATTAGGGACCGCTGTGCTACTTGGAAGCGGGCCACCCTTTTTAAGTTCGTTTTAAATTTTCTTCTCATTTGCTATATGCAGGTATGCGTTTTCCCAATTCATGTTTGACGTCAAATTGATTCCTCGCTAAGCAACTTCTGATGGTCGGGCAAGGAAAACTAGAGCGATTTACACTGGGTAAACTGGCACGCCTTGTGTGGGGCAATGGAGATAGGGGGACTGGCATTCAAAATATGAGGCTTCTGAATAATGTGTTGCTTACCAAAGTAGCATGGAGAATTCAGGTGTACCCGAATACCCTCCTTGCTCAAGTTTTTTTAGGCAAGTTGCGTCAAATATGATTTTCTCACATCCCCTGCTACTGGCAACTTTTCAAGGACTAGATGAAGTAGTCTAATCAGACGCCAGACGCTGATTGAGGGACTATGCTGGCAAGCAGGGAATGGCAAGAAGATAAATATTTGGACTAATTCTTGGTTTCCTTCTTGTCCCAAGGTAACCTCCCTCAATCCAACGATGAATGACCCTCAGTATCAACTCATTAGTGATCTTATCTGAGATGGAATCTGGGATCCTAGTCAGATTAACAGGATCTTTGAGCATGAGGTTGGTCACATAATTCAGGCCATTCATATTGCGAAGTCGGATTTTGAGGATCAACAAGGGTGAGGGCTAACCAAGGATGGAAACTTTATCATCGCTTCAGCGTACCGCATGTTATATAGCCGATTGTCTTACAACCTAAATTCACTCCCAAATCCATCTTCTCAGCCATTTCTATACCCCAAGTGACGTTTGGTGGAAACTTTGGAAGCTAAACTTGCATTTTAAGTTCAACTTCCTGATCTGGCAGATTTTATGGGATCAGTTACCCCTCTCTTCAAAACTCTATCATCGTAACATCCTTCTTACTAATATTTGTTCCATTTGCAACCTTCTTCCTAAGGATATGTAACATGCCTTCCTCACATGCCCCTTGGTTCGGCACACCGCTTAGGGTCAGGGTAGATGCTGCTGGTAGTACTTTCAAAGAATGGTTTATCGCTTGGATTTCCCCTAGCTCTCATTCCAATAACAATTGGCTCTGTGTGTGTGTGTGTGTGTGTGTGTGTGTGTGTGTGTGTGTGTTTTTTATTATTTTTACCCTCTAGTTTATTTGGACCCATAGAAACAACATTGTCTTTCGGCAAATTCCTTTCACACCTTTAGAGGTGATACGCCAAATCCTTCCCCTTACTAACACCATTTATTAATATTCTCATAAACTCCCTACCTCACAAAGAAATTTGCCACAACCTAATTGCTCACCGAGAGGTTCGGTCCACACTCATACTGATATTATGAGGCCAATTTATATTCATACAAGCCAACTACCTTGTACAACACCTGTTCATTTTATCATGGTCATCATGCATGTTTTGACTCACAATGTCTGCATGCCGGGATTGGTTTCACGTGCTACAGCGATAACATGTGATGTGGATCTGCTGCTTTATCCACCGTCTCGTCAAACAACTATACTGCTTTATCACATTACCTGCTACTTGCATCTACCTGAGCATTAAAACAGAAATTCTTTCATATAAAAATATTAATTATATTTTCTTTTCTCTTGAATCACATGTCGAGATCTGAAGATATCTTAGATACGGTGACACTTATTTGCATAACTTTTGCCATATAAAGACTAATTTTCATCATTATAATATTGTCAGGGCAGATCTACAACTCTTGAAAGAAGCACATTCTTAAGCTCTTTTTGCTTGCCTGACCCGCTCAACATTCTATCAAGATTGAGTGCTTCACAATTTACGCTGCTAAAATCTTTTGATATTTGATGGGATCTTGTAGTGGGTAGTAGTAATACTGTCCCTTTTGTTACTAATGACGGTAGTTATAATCTGTAAGGCCATAAGGTCATACCTTGGTTCAAAGTTTTGTATCTTTCACTTATCAATGCAATTCTCTTATTACCAAAAAAAAATTTGTGCAAAGTAATGCCTGAAAATATGACATGAAAAATGAGGGAAACCCATAGCCATCTTGCTCTAGTTTTCTACTAAAAACAAAATAAATTTACACCGTATGATACAAAAAATCGTATGCTAAATTTCACTCTTCGTCGGTGCCTGAACCATCAGAACTTGAATCACTGCCTTCCCCATGTGCAGAGCCATTGGCCAGAGTTTCTTTAATCTCGTCGTGTCTTACATCATCATCATCTTCACTGTATTCACTCTCATAATCATCGTATCCATCATCTTCTTCCTCCTCTTCTTCATCGTCCTCCATGGACGGTCCTTCATCCACCATAGCACCGCCCCTTGTCCCTGCTCTGCTTCGTTTCAAAACCTTCAACTTCAAGTTTGTCTTCTTATCACAACCAATCCAAGAGTCGCACAAACAGAATGAAGTCAGGTTGTAGTTTCCCTCGGCGGGTGCTTGGAACTTGCTAATTACCAGCCTGGAACCATTTTTCACCTTCTCAACCGCTTCTCTAACAGCAGCTTTAATCTCCTTCATGCTAGCCCCCGTCCCCTCCTTTGATTCTTGAATTGCTTTAGATGCAGCAGATATAGCTGCAGCTTCATCCATGAAGCTAACCTTCTGAGATATCCACACATCATTCGAGGCGGAGTCTGCGAGCAGCAACCAATAATTCTCTTCTTTGTGGAAGGGGTAGTAGGGTGCATGTGGAAGTGCAATAACCAAGCCGTTCCGTCGCTTCAGCGTGACCCAAGCGTGCATTGTAACAATGTCGCCCTCTTGGATTCCCTCTTCACCTTCGGTCTCAAATGCAATATCAGTTGTTATGAGAGGCATCATTTCGAGAACCATCTCCACGTCTTGGGATTCAGTGGCAGAGAACGCAGCAGTTTGAGTAAGAAGGTCCGTTCGTTCCTGGGAAGTCAAGTCTTGAAGCTCTGGAAACGTACGCACTTTCTGCAGCATGACGGCAAGGCAAATTTATTTTAGTGACAGAGAGAGTAAAGAGTTAAGACGGGCTGTGGATGATTCCCAAGTCGTACTTATCAACGTCACAATACGATGAAGGCATTTCAATCAGCCGACGCAAACAGATTCAAGAAACAAGCTTCTTATAGATTACATTTACAAATTCCCATGGCCCATGATCGCAAAAATCAAGGTAGCAGGTGGGATGCATGCGATACTTTGAGAGCTCAAAGGCCAGCCCTGAGTTTTGTTTTGGTTCATACTATAAGCCATATGACCTACTTGTCACAACATGCTGATATTTTTATATTAGCTCAGGCTAATCGACATTAACACATGATGAGGGACACCTAGATAGTATAAAAGGCATTTGCAAAAGGGATCTACACATACGTGTATAAATATAGGCTGAGAATATTTGATCACACCTTTTCACTATTTACACACCCTTTCAAATTTTATTGGTCACTAAAGCTAAGATTCTGCCGCTGGATGTACTTTCAGTGATATATATACATGATAGGGGTGTAAATAGAAAATAAGGAGTCTAAATAGCCCCAGTTCTATTTTATGAATAGGTACATATCTGTTTCTGGGTAGAGGTGGTGGAGGCTTCACTAAAAATCTACTTCCGGGAGCAGCAAGAAAAACTGGTCCTAGTAGTTTCCAAATTTTCAACCAACAAAAGAACAGATTCAAAACAGAACTTTGAAAAGATAATAACACGAGATGAAAACACCTTTCTTGCGATCTTCTTTACAACAGCCTCACTGAAGTGTGGCAGCTGCAGAAAGGGAGCAATTCCATCACTGGATCCGCCAGCTGGCTTTCTTGCACTGAGCGGAACTGCCTGCATCACAATTTTTCCAAACATTTAGCACTTTAAGTTAAACCTAAAGCAGGTACATGAAAGGAAACTCAAGCGTGTTAAAGCAAATGAACTATTTCCTTGTTAGTACCGTCACCAGACCCCCGCAGTCGGACGTATAATACAAAAAGGTAAATGGATTTTCAAACAGTCAAACTTTTAGTCGTTGTCAAATATGTCCTCCAATGCGAATCAAGTTAAAAGATGTACTCTGAAGGGTTTAGTAGTTTCAAGGGGGAAAAAATAGGAAAGAGTTAGGCTGCAAAGAAGGGTTGCACTCTCACACTATAGTGACGAAACTGTTCTGCCAAATACCGTTAGTGATACATTTTAGCAACATGGTAGGAGTTTTGCTAAAACATTTACCTAGTGCCAGTAAGAGCTGAGTTTTTAACCCAAAACTGGTGAGACAAAGATGGTGTTAGTTCGAACTCCCAAGTAAATGTGTTGCAGCTCAGTAACCTAATATCAGTGAGATGCAGTCCCACATTAGGGCATGGGGATATTCTGGGGCTTATAAGGGCATAAGTTCCCTCATGGACAGCTAGCTTTTCAGGTTGAGGTTTTCCATTGCCAATGCTTGCACCAATTGGTATCACAGCAGCTCCATGTGCGCTCTATATCACGTATGGGTGTGTCCACTCCAATAGTGGTGAACGTGCCTAAGGAGTCCAACAGTGGTTAACATGCCTGAGGGGTCGGTAGCCCCTTGCCAAGATGGCTGTCAGAGAGGGGAATGATGCAGTCCCACACCGGCTAGGCATGGTGATATTCTGGCGCTTATACATGGGTTCTCTTACATGGATAGTTAGCATTTCATGTCGAATTTTCCCATTCTCCTCTGCGTTTGGATCAGTGCAATACAATAAACCCAAACTCACCCTCATTGTATACCGTGAGCTTCCTTTCTCAACTACTAGGAACACTTGGCTTTAAATTTTATTTTTTGGAAGTCCTGTCTGTATTGAAAAAAAGACGCCAGAGGAGGGGGAACCCAGATACAATGGATACTACTTATAAAAGTATGCATGAGTGTAAATCATTTTCCGGACAAGAATAACCTCCATATATCTATGAATCACTCAATTGCCATTCAAATACAATTAACATGCCTAAAATCTAAATTCACATTCATAAAGTTTGCAATTGATACATGGATGTCTCTTCCACTTCTTATACACTTATATTTAAATATAACCTTATTTTAATGTCACTTACAACTTGATGCTTGGTATAGAATATGATATGAATGACATGACCATAGCATCTTATATAATAATTTCAGCAGTTTTTTTAAAAATGACCATTAGTTGATAATGGTTTTTGCTTATTATAGATGAATTCCACTCTCATATTCTCTTAACAGATAATTGGTTCTTTCTTTTATGTTTGCAGTGAAAATCTGATAATACAGTTCAATGAAAATGATAAGGCAAAAAATAGGACATGCTTAAAGTTTTCTGCTTTCTTAAGACCTGATATTGTGTGTGTATGTGAGCGCGCACACCCGCGCATATATAGTAGATTTTTCTAATTTATTTTTTTAGACACAAATGCCCTTAACGAATACATTTATTTTTCAGATGATTCATAATCGTCAAGTGTACCCATTTACGTCAAGTGGCAAGATAATTAACCTTTGCGCATGATAACCAAATTTGTTTAGAGGTAACCTAATCTTATGTTCTTACCCTTAACTGCATGATGTGACAAATGCTAATATCTTTTTTAAGTAGAAGTTCAAAACGAGTTTTGATATGAGAGTTTATCTAAGTTCGAGCTCTATAGAGGTAAGCACCCTAACTTTTTTACTCTTTACAAACTTTGATTTTTTTTTAGGACGAGACGTGATAATTATAAGATTTTAAGTGTCAATTTTTAATATACATATCAAAATATTATCAGCACCAAGATTCTATACGTAATTTACTAGGGAAAAATATTTAATAGACAAAATGTGGGAGTCAAACCTATATTTATTTTTCAGGATGGGGCATTTTATTCGATTTTAAATGATTGATAGGCAATACAGTTAACAGAGGTTGTGTTTAAGTCGTCAATAACGTTGAAAACATCCTATGTAGTAAATATGGAGAACTATCTAAGATGAAGCGAACAACCCCCAACTCCTCCAAAACAAATTTATTAAGATATTCTTACAAAGTTGTGAACATGACTATGTATAAGGTTTGGATCTTCTATTCTTGTATACGACAAAGTCCCTTTCTCGCTTCTATAAGTTATGCCTTAGGGGCTTAATCAAACAGATAAGTGAAGGAAAATCATCGCTAAGAGCTAAAAAAATGAATTAGACAAGAGGAAATTCTTTGTAAATCATAAAAACCGAAAAAGCCTATTCGTAGCCACCCAATAATAGCAATGGCCACCCAAAATAGCCTGCAAAGTTATGATTTCAATCATTTGCTATTGAGAAATTACCACACTTTAACTTTTTAGTTATGAACGCTGAAGTTACGTGTCAATGATTCATTTGAATGAAATATTAAAATAAGAATTGATGTGTTTTCTTGCTTATTAAATTGAATATGCTTTCTGAAATTTGTATGTGCATATATGATTTCTATCGGGTTGTCTAAAAGCAAAGCACGTTACTCTTTAATAAATTTGATACAGTGATCATCCTCAATGCTAATCTTTTAAGTCTATGCTTACTCCAAAAACCCATCATGCATCCACTTGAATTTTCTATTTATACCATCTTCTCCTAATTTGATGAGGATAACTGGCAAATTTACATATTGGAAGCTGTTTGGAAACTATTAAGATAAAACACGCTCAATTGTGGAGAACCATATTTGTATAAATACGCGTTGCAGCCAGTCCATGTCTGTAAAGTACTTAAAAGTACACTCACAAGACACACTTAAAAAGAAACCAAAGTTGTTGAAGAAAATGTAGTGAAGAAAAGTTTGACATGTTACAACCTAAGTAGAAAAGTTAACG
The DNA here is from genome assembly GCA_033065855.1 of Escallonia rubra. Classification (NCBI taxonomy): domain Eukaryota; kingdom Viridiplantae; phylum Streptophyta; class Magnoliopsida; order Escalloniales; family Escalloniaceae; genus Escallonia; species Escallonia rubra. The sequence goes on from JAVXUO010002690.1 coordinate 47,749, forward strand.
AGACTAAATAGGATATAAAATTCACATTAATTATAAATGGACGTCAGCACGACCAAATATATATACCATTTAAGCTACGTTAGCATTCGAGAAATACAACTATCACTATCTTTAATAGATGGAACATTTTGGTATTAACTAGACGTCCAGCACGCTAGCTACATTGATGCTGCAGGAAAGTAAATCTCTCTCTCTAATACTAGTAAAATATTTTCCTATTGACGGACAAAACAGGGGAGGGGTTATTGAAAAAGTTTGGCTACTAGGCTTATATAGAGGAATTTTAGCCCTTGATCTCAGCAGGTTGTTATTTCATGACTTGCTAGATTTTTGTATCGAGTTATTTTTCAGTCTCAAATGCTATATACGTGGTTGAAAAAGGTGATTCTCATGCTTATTCCATGTTTATGAAATGCATTCTATGAGCAAAAGACGTTGACTTGCTTCTATATTCTCACATGCCAGTTGTTTAGCAACAAATATGTTGAATTTGGTATGTATTCTCTCTTAAATCTTTACTTTATTTTGTTGTGATGCATACTGATTTTTCTAGTTGTGAACCCTCTAAAACACTGGTATTCGCGTGCATCGCACGTGCACTCAACTAGTAACAAAGAAAAGGACCAAAGCATGCTCTTAACCATAGTTGTTATATCGAGATATGTATCACGTATCAAAATGCCAATTTTCTCCGTCGTGTATTATATCGTACCGTGTATCGCAAGATAAAGTCTGCTAAACATAATATATGTAAAATAGAGCACGTATAAGTATGGTCTATGTAAAACGAACCCTTCATTTTCGGGTGAAGGGGCGGTGTAAACACAAGCCAACACGGACGCCAGTAAGGGATCCGTGTCAGTGGTGTCCGGGATCCGTGTCACACTCATCATTCGCCAGACGGATACGCCACGTCCGACGGTTCATGTGGAAGAAGATCAAAGAAAGAAGAAGTGCTGCAAATCTGGTCCATAAGGGAAGAAGAAGAAGAAGAAGAAGAGAATGAGGAGAGAGAGGCTTTATCCTTTATCACATAGGAGGCTATTGAGTTTTTATTTTTACAGATCCAATTGATGCATTGTTCAAGCGTTTCCTTTTTTCGTTTTTTCTTTTGGGGACAATATCGTTCTCAAACCCATATTTCACACAAATAATAAATACAACCCATATTAATTTGATGACATTACCCATATACCCTTAACATTCAAACTCAACCCTTTAAGTTCAAACGTGTCCCCGTGTATGTGTTTGTGTCCGTGTCTAACTAGGATCCGCGTCCCCATGTCCAGAAATTTCAGAAATTGGCGAGTCTGACACTTGGACACATGTCCAATCGGGACACCGATATCGAGTCCATGTAACATAGAACGATCAGTCCTAGATTATCTCACACAATTATGCAAAGCAAGATAGAACACAACCATGCAGCTGCCCAAGACAGAAGAGCATTCACTGCAAACTGCAATTGAAGAAGAGAGATGAAACGAGAACAGGAATTATCATGAAAAACGAAATATTGTATTCGTTAATTTCAGGAAAAAGAAAGGAAATGTTATTGAAGTGATTGGTGGGTGCCCAATGTCCACTCCCTACATAAAAAGGTCAGAGAAAACAAAAGGTTATATTTAGAGGCACAGAAAAGGTGTATTATTTGAGAACAGAATGACACAGATAGGAAAAGGATTTATCAACTTGATATACGAGAACTACAGATCGAGATTCTGAAAACGATGAATGCCATAGGAATTGAAGACAAATCTGAACAATATCACCACTTCGTCAACTTCGCATGAACGTATAGCAAAGATCTGACATAGGCTGGTTAGGGAGAAGGGGAGAGTTACCCAGATGAAAGCCTTAGAGCCTATGAAGCACCGGTGCGGCACTTAGGGTGAAGCACCGGCACCGGATACGCGTCGGGTGCGGGTGCGTGTCAGGTGCGTGTCCAACATTTTTGATTTATTTTTTTTAATGTCTTAAATATCGGGTGCGGCTCGGGTGCGTATCGGATCTATGAAAACACTATTTCGCGCAGATCTGCGACCACCGGAGACCACCGGCAAGGAGTCGGAGAGGAGAGAGGAGAGAAGAAATAGAAGTAGAAGAAGGCGAAGGAGAAGGACTTACCGGCGACGACGTGCGGCGTGCCGCTGCTTGAGAAGAAGAAGAACATGGAGAGTCGATGTTATCTATGTGAGAATGAGTTTTGACTTTTTGACAGCTAGCATCATAAGTTTCTTATTTTATTTAAGTACCCTACTGTTAAGTTATTACATAAACTAACCCCAGCACTTCAAAGAAATAAAAGTGATACCACATAAAACTTTATGCAATTTTAATATTTATAAAACAACCCATTAAACTTAAGAAATCTCACTAATTTGATTGAAAGCCTTAAAATTTTGCGAAAGAACCCATTAAAATTAAACACTCACTACTTTGGTTGAAATATTAATATCCTTTTGCATATATCAAACGCATATATTATGATTATTAAGATTCAAATTGCTTAGAAATTCAATACTAAGTGAACATAATTAAAAAAATATTTACAAAATTAGTCATATCCCCGCCGCCCCGTATCCTCAAATTTTCAAAAAAGACATATCCGCGTATCCACACCCGTATCGTATCCGCACCCACGTCCGTGCTTCATAGCCTAGAGCCTTTTCCGGAGGTTGCGAGATCGTCTTCTGAGAGGAAATCTCTAATAAGTATAAAGACACCCTTTTTTAAGTCAGGTACAATAAACTGACACAGATCCAACCTGTTTTTCACCTTACTGTACTGTCCGTATCAGGCGATATGTTATGATAATCCAATACAAACACAATTCGGTGCGAAACGAGTACTATACGCAGGTAATATAGCATCGTTTTAGTGCTGTATGATCTTGTAACGTACTCTCAACTATGCTCTACACTAAAGGGAAAACCAACAGCCTCCAAAAAGCCCCAAGTACCTATATTACATCGACTCTTCAGAATGCATGAAGTACCCGTGTCGGACACTCGACACTTGAACATGGATATGGGATATGTCTCCGACAATCTCATAGGATATGCCACTATGAACACTATCTTATAGTGTTTCTTTTTATTTCTTTGGCTTTAAGACGAGACAAAAGTCTCAACTAAAACCATGTGCGTCACATAAAACATCATTTTACCTGGGAAATAATTAATAAGTAATGCTAGATATAAATATTGTGCCGTGTCCCCGTGTATTGTATTTTAAAAATTAGACGAGTCCGACACTTTGACACGTATCCGACCCGGACACTTGTACCGAGTTCATGTAACATAGCCAAGTACTAAGTTTCAATTTAATGAAAGCTTTTAACCAGAATATATCTAGCATCCGCATGCTCTTGTTTTCCGGTAATAAGAATATGTTGACCAATTGAGGAAAAATCCTGGACAAGAATATAAGGGCTCTCTCTGCAAGGCCCGTTTTAGAAGGAGCTAAACTTGGTCTCCTAGTGATGACAAAATACATTCTTCACGAAGGGGTTCAATCAAACACCAGAACCATTGCATTATCGTCCACTTGGCTTTCCCGAAACCACGGATCTACCCCGTCATTCGGTTACAATAGAGTACGTACATAGAAATTCTTTCGGAAAAAAAAAAGATGAACTATAACATGGAATGATTTGGAAGGCCAACATGTAAAAAGGGTTATCACCATAGTAGTGTGAAGTTACATTGACATCACCATAATAATCTTAGTATTTAGGATTAATGATCTGGGACATCCTTCTCCCCCTGCAATTTCTGCAGCAACCTCTACATGACTATACTTTGTAGGCACACAGAATACGTGAATTCTGATTATTGTTTCTAATAAGTCGTATCTCTTATCCAGTCCTGTCTTCTTTCTAATATTGTGCATCTTTTTAAGCAGGTGACAGCATACCAGCATCATTTTCTCGTGTAACGAACCGGGTACACGCCCCACTCAAGAAGGTACTAATGACATCCTTGGCAGGGTTTTTTAAGGCTAACATTAAACTCTAACAGATCCAATGTTGGACAAGGTGTGACACTTACAAAATGAGGACTCTCCTTTTTTTGGTTAGGCATATATGGGGCAAAACCCAAGATGCACACAGACCATACAGAGAAGAAAACAAGCCCATGTACCGCAACCCATACCGACCTAACAAAATACCTGTACTAACACGAGGGAACCAGGGACACTTCTTCCTTGATTCTTATACATACTCGATAACGTCTCTTGAACTCTAAACATTTTACACAACAATGTGTCAAGTCAAGAGATGCTCTGCTACATTGAACGTGTGCCACAGTGGAATGAAAGACAGATAAAGCATAAATAAAGGGAAATGGAGGCGCTCTTTTTCAGAATAAAACCGAGTAACTAACTAATTTGTCGCATAAGAAGTGAAACTTCATAAAGCACCTGAATTACACTTTGAGATAGCTCAACCACTCCAATTGCTGGTCTCAGCCATCCATGCGCCTGCGGGCTGCGTGGAAAAACTGCCATCTGTATCCACAGATTTAATATGTATGAAGAAGAATAACTATAACAGAACAAATAGAGCAAGTTACCATTAAGCACGAAAACGAGAGCGCAGGAATAGACAAAGAGCCAAGAGAGAAAAAGGAAGAGAACCGTGCACTAGGAATAGACAAGGCTAATCTATGTGCCCAATATTGTTTACCTATTGAAGTAGAATGGTTTGCGATTCACAAGTTTCTCAATCATTATTTTCAAAGAGGAGGGAATGATTCCAAGGACTGGGATAATAAATAAGAGAGTTAAAGATCTCCATTGCCGGTGAACAGGTTATAAATCAATGTCAAACAGCGTTATAACCACTTTTCATGTGATATGACAGGTTCTGAAAGTGAAAAAGCCAAATGCTTTCAGCCAAGTCTTGGTCCCCCCAAATGGTGCTGGAAGGGTCAGACAACGAAGACCTAACCTCCCATTTGTGATAAATAGAAACCATTAGAAACAGATTACCTTGTTAATAGCATATTTGTCCAGTCCCTACTATGTAAAATTGATTTGACAATTACTTCCCTACAGTGCAATCATCTACCCATGACAGTGACCCTTTAAACATAGACATTTGCACATCAGAAGCAAGCTCTTTTCAACTGTACAGTGGGCAGTGGAACTACAACAACTATTGTACAATTTAAGGCAGTACATGCACCTTCTCGTATGCTTGCGTATTTGCTTGAAATTATCCTAGAATAATACATCAGAGACCCTAGACAGAGAATCAATTTCGAGAAGTCATCTTTAACTCTAAGCCCTAACACGCAGGCACATCTTTGCGACTATCGTCCTCTACTGAATATTGCAATTTCTACAAAATTTGGGCAGTACTTGGTGGTACTTATTTGGACACAGTGACCCACATAACTACTTTCTTTTGATCCTTGGTTCAAAAGGTTCAATGCAGTTGTGCCGGTTGGAAAGGAATCTTATTTATTGGACAAGGCTGGCAGGGTAACTTTGATAATTTCAAATCTATAATATGCAGGTTTTCCTCTTTCAGTTCTATGTATGCAAGCAGACTGATACCATCCTTGATCGGTTTTTGTGGGCTGGAGATGGTACAAAGAAAGGAATCTATTTAATAAACTAGCACGTTGATTGTGGCCCAAAGCTTGACGGAAGTTCAGGTATAAGAGATACCAGACTTTTTGATCAAGCGCTACATGCAAAACACTGTTGGAAGATCTTATCTGAACCCATCTCTCTCGTGGCATCCTTGCTCTTAGCAATGCATTCTCGTTCAGGTTCGCACTGCTAGGAGACCTAGAACCTTCTCTTTGGTTGGAAGGGTATACTTGTTGGAAGAGATATAATCATTCGAAGCTTTAGGCGGCAAGTTAATAATGGTAGGTAAGTCTCTCTTATGGCGAAAGCTACTAGATTCCCAAAATCAGCCCAGAAGACATGGCTCTTTTTCGCTTGTTGAACCAGTTGATCAAATTAGTTTCTGACTTAGTCCCCCTAGGAGTTTGGGACTCGAATCCTACTTCATCAATTTTTCCAAACCATGTGACCTGAGCAAGCTAACCCATCACCTCTAATTTGCTGACTGTGAGGATTAATTGACACAGGACCGTGCAGTTTTGGTCATTTCTCAGCTATGAAGCACGGACAAGGACACCGACGGGGACACCGGACACCGCAATTTTTAAAAAATCAAATTTTGGACACCGCAAGACACCGCTATTTTTTTATATATTTTTATTTTATATATATATCAAATACATTTCACAATCTAAAATAATAACTAAGTCAAAAAAATATTTCTGAAATGTACTGGATAAAATAACTAAGTAAAAAGAAAAAAAAAAGAGAGGGACTTTCTTCACTTAATCAGTACTAATGCAAGAAACAGAGGGAGAAAAAATAAAAAGAAAGAAAGAAAGAAATGACTATTGACGGAGGAGAAAAAAAGAAGAAAGGAAGGACTCTTCACTGAAGAGTTCACAGAGAAAGAAACAACGGGGAATAGAAGAAAAAGGAGAAGGGGTGAGGAAGAAGGATCTGTGGGTCAGCGACGGCGGCGGAGGACCTCCGGCGACGATCAAGTGAGCTCCGGCGATGGCGACGGCGACAGCTGCTTCGGTATCTGGCGACGGCGACTGGATCTGTCGGCCTCGGCTTCTCCGGCGACTGGATCTGTCGGCCTCGGCTTCTCCGGCGACTGGATCTGTCGGCCTCGGCTTCTCCGGCGACTGGATCTGTTGGCGACTGAGCTCCGGCGACAGCTCCGAGTCGGTAATGGCTCAGAAAGGGCACCTGTGAGGTGAGTGAGAAGGAATCGGCCGTGAGGTAAGAGAAGCAGATGGTCCGACACTGCTCCATGCCGTGTCCGACACGGTGTCGGAAAATTAAATAAAAAAAAAATTCCGACACCGATTGGCGGTGTCCGACACGTGTCGGGCGGTGTCCGGAGGGTGTCGGGGTGTCCGTCCGTTTAGGACACCAAACCTCCACCTAGGAGAGGTGTCCGTGCTTCAGAGTTCATCAGCTATGAAGCACGGGTGCTTCAAAAGGGGGAAGCACCGGGGTCGGGTGCGTGTCGGGTGTGTATCCATCTTTTTCCTTTTATTTTCTGAATTTCGGGTACGGATCCGATACTTATGGGTGGGAAACACAATTCCCAAACAATTTTCGGGGGTTGAAACATAGAATAGAAGTTTTTTTTTTTTTTTTTGGGGGGGGAGTTGAAAACATAAAGAAAATATTTGTAATAACCTAAGTTACGGCAGATCGTGCATTGGGGAAAGTCTGAGAGAGAGAGAGAGAGAGCAGCGGCGGCAGTAGCATCGACGCAACCATCAGCGTCTCCGGCGACTACCCGCGACCACCGGCAACCTCCCACAACCACCTTCGACCACCGGAGAAGACAGGTACTCACCTCCGGCAGCATTTCAAGGTATGTCTTTACACTTCTGTCTTCCTCTCTTTGCTACCTTCTGTCTTCTGAGTTGTGACTTGGACATGGGTTGACCTTCTGTCTTCTGAGTTGTGACTTGGGCGTGGGCTCTAAATTGGAACCAATTGTTGCTAGAAAGTCCATACCTATGTTCTCACTAGTCCCCCACGCCCCACCACACACAGTTTAGTGTGTTGAAATTTATAAACAGTGTTTAATATGAGTTAAAGCAATGGTTCAGTAGTGGTTTGGTGGGGTTCAGTTTAATGTCTGATTCACTATTTAAATTTCAGTTTCATTTTTTTCACTTTTAGGCAGTGTGTTAACTTTTAATGTCAAATATGTCAACTCTGATAGTGAAGTATGTGACTAGGCTTGAGAAGGATAGTAAAGGGAAATGTTTAGAAATCCAATACTAGGTATACATAGTAAATAAAAATAAATAAATAAATATATATATATATAATTTGCCGTATGCCCACCAAACCCGTATCCTAAAATTTTCAAAAATGTCGTATCCGCACCCGTATCGTATCCTCTCCCGCACCCGTGACCCTGCTTCTTAGTTTCTCAGCTATGAAGCACCGGTGCGACACTTAGGGTGAAGCACCGGCACCGGATATGGGTCGGGTGCGGGTGCGCCTCGGGTGCGGCGTGGGTGCGTGTCCAATTTTTTTTTTTTAATTTCTTAAATCCCGGGTGCGGCTCGGGTGTGTATCGGCTCAGATCTGTCACCACCGGCGACCATCGGAAACTTCGGCGACAACCGGCGATCTGAGAGGAGACATCGGAGAGAAGAGGTAGAAGTAGCAGAAGAAGAAGGAGGAGAAGAAGAGGAAGGAGAAGGGAAGGAGAAGGGAGCTTACCGGCGATCCACTACGGCGTGCGCCGTTCGCCGTCGCCGTGCGCTTGCTGCCAGAGAAGAAGGAGAAGGAGTCGATCTGTGCCAAGGAGAAGCCGAGAAGGAGTCGGTGTGTCGATGTTACCTATGTTTTGGTTTTCTGACTTTTGACTTTTTGCCACATAGTTTTGTTATATTATTAAAGAAACCCAATTGTTAAGTTATTACTTAAACCAACCCCAATATTTCAAAGAAATAACAGTGATACCACATAAAAACTTTATAATGTTCAGTTCTTCAATTTTAATATTATAAAACAACCCATTAAACTTAATAAATTCTTACAAATTTGGTTGAAAGCTTTAAAATTTACAAAAGTACCCATTAAACTTAAAAACTCACTAATTTGGTTGGAATATTAATATCTTTTCACATATATCAAACACATATATTATGATTATTAAGATTTAAATTGTTTAAAAATTAAATAGTAAGTATATATAATTAAAAAAATATTTATAAAATATGCCGTATCCCCGCCGCACCCGTATCCTAAAAATTTTAAAAATGTCGTATCAGTGTATCCGCACCCGTATCGTATCCTCTCCCGCACCCGTGACCCTGCTTCTTAGTTTCTCAGTCAACTCTGGCAATCACAAACTCCATGGACATAAGAAGAACTAGTTAATTCCAAGTCAGCAGCTTGATTGGCAAACCAATCCAATCCCCACAGATTTTTGGAAGAGGCTCTGGGCCTTACCAATCCCACTAAACTCATGGTTCTCCTTTGGCAAGCTTTATGTAATTGTCTCCCCTTAAAATCTTCCCTTGTGAGATTTCCAATGGCAGCAACGATCTTAGCCACTTTTTCCCTCACACGCCAAGGCAGTGGATCATCTTTTCCTTGCGTGGCCATGTGTGAAGCCTGCATGGTTTTGACCTCCGTAAGGCTTCCATTCTCGGCCAGCGGTAGTCCTTTTCCTGAATAGCTTATTGCATGGATTCATACCTCAAGCTCCTGTAGGGTACAATCCAAAGTCAATTGTCTTTGCAGCCTTATGGCACATCTGGCTTCACTGGAATGAAACCATCTTTAAAAATGCAACCTTTGATCCCCACCATGTCATCCAACTACCAAATGTCCTTGCCAACCAACTCGAGAATTAATTTTCAAAGACTACTGCTAGTGTTAGGAGTTTGTCCACCCCTCCCATGCATTACTCACTTCCCACCCTTTCCATGAAAACCACGAGGCCTGCAGATGCTCAAACCTTTCCAAAGTACTTCACTAATCCTTGGCTACTCTTTTGATCCGTCATGACTTGGACCTTGCATGGGTATGGTGCTCTCTTTTCCTAATGAAATTATCATTGGTCAGGTGGCTCAAAAGTTCAAAGCCTTGGACCACAAGGCATCACAGGCTAAGGCCGTAGTCTTTGTTTGCCTCTGGGCCCATTAGAGACATTAAACAGATCACTCTGCATGCTGACTCTATTGTTATTCTTTCTCAGATGACACGTTTTATTCACGTCTCGACCTTAGCAAGCCCAAGTTTTTTTGACATTTGTTACGTTAGTACAGATTTCAAAAATTTTAGTATAGATAAGAGGTACAAAGGAGCTCCTATAAGAAGCTAGATTCATTGCCTCAGCTGCCCATCCAGGCGGGACTGCTCCGACCTAAGAATGGTGTAATGGCACCGAAGCAAAAGGATCTCTTTCTTTGCGTTAGGACCCAATTTTGAAGCTGTTTTGCATATAAAATCCTTTGTCTTTGTAATATGGCCCAAAGGCCAGATCCTCATGTGCTTTGTACTTTTATTATCAACAAATTCTCCTAAATGAACCAAAACAATAACTAAAGTATTCCTGTTCCCAGTACTTCATCAATGAATCTACAGTGATGCCTTAAAAACATAGAATCTAGCAGCATATAACAAAATACTACTGCCAAACAAGTACATAGCTAATAGAAAACAAGAAATTGGAAGATAAAGTTTGACAATAATCAAGTTTGAATTGTACTAAAAACAATCAGCTCGTAAAAAAACCTTCACTAATTCTTCAAGAAGTCGAGGTGCAAGTTCAAGAACACGCCTAAAATCACGCTGCAAAGCTGGGGATAGTGATGCAGACTCACGGGTCAATTGTGCTTGAACCAGCAACTCTGTCTGCAGAAACAAAAAGCTGTGTGAATCAAATATCAAAGCGATAAACCTAAATCATTATCTCCTTAACCTAACAAAAAGATGGAAACCTTGTCACCTTTACTAATGCAGGATGTTGCTTCCAAAATTTAGCTTGCTCTTGTCGAATGTTTTTAAGGTCTAGATTTAACTCACTCCTGACTAACATAAATAGTTTCTGAAGAGGTTCTCCATCAGTTCGACGTACTGGAATTTCCATGTACTCTGCTGCCTTTATGAAAACATCTACAATCTTTCTGCGTTATTAGGATAACATCAGGGATGAAAACAAAAAATAAACAATACATAATACAGGTTTTCTGAGTAAAACTGGCATGAGGGACAAACTTCAAAGTTGCTGGTATGTGTTAGTCCGTGACACCATACAGAACGCTCTACTTAAGAGGTTTGCACATTTTAACATAGAAAACCACTTACCTAACTTGCAAAATAACAACTACAAAGACCAAGTGCTCTGATCAAATATTTTTCAGATTTATAAGAGTAAACAGTTTCTACGATGAACAACAAAACTTGCAAAAATAGAAGCAGAGCAGGAGAACATGTATAGCATACGTTGGAGGCAAAGATGGCTTCATGAAGTAGAAATATGCAGACATGGTCTGATGCATGACGTAATTGCCAGTATACTTCGAAGATCTTGACAAATATATCACAGCCATCGTCAAGGGAAGAATAATACAAACTCCTACAATCCCGAGTAAATATACTCCACCAGAGGCTCCATCAATGTTTAGCAGAAACTGAGGGAGGGCTATGCCCATTTGAATCCCCTGCCAGTACAGAAATATGAAGCTCATTTTTATTCCTGTTCGCTTATCCAAAGTCAACTATCATGTTTCAGAAAAAAGAAAACTGAAGCAAATGGATGTTTTTTCCACTCCCAAGTTTTAAAGAAAACACTACCTGCCTGCCATCTGGATGGCCATATTTTTCAAAGTTCTCACGTGATACGGGGTCGACTAGAGCTTGATAAGCCTTTGAGATGTACTCAACAAAATAGTTGTGGGCCTCTGCGAGGAAAAGTCAACAAGTTAATAAGCAAAAGCAAATGACTAAGAAGCATCAGATTCCATTTACATTGATAGGAAAAAAGGAACAAACAAGATGCAAATGTAAAACACCTTCAACCTGGATCTGGATTTTTATCAGGATGATATTGAATAGAAAGTCTCCTAAATGCTTTTTTTATTTCCGAATCTGAAGCTCCATGGTTTAATCCAAGAATACTGAACGGCTCAAACACTTTGACCTGATGAATAGGGAACAAGCAACCAAATAAGGGCCTTTATAGGAGCACGACGATAGCATTATAAATACACGTGTAGGATTAGCACATATTCTTTTATACTCGTCACTGCAAAGAAGAACTTAAGCAATTACAAAAACAATTTCGACTTACTATTGTATCTGCAAGCAATATGACTGATTGGAGCCTAATGATATAGTAAATAAAACAATCAATAATATATTCTGATAAGTATGTACTTGTCATGTAGAAGTCACAAAATTCTGGCACATACGGAAGTACATATGCAGAAACATGCACGTATTGAACTCGCTTCAAGAGAAAGTTTCAAGGACCAATGGTTCACTGTTAAACGACTACTATTCTTAAGGATCCTTACAACCAAAGAAAGCAAGATGAAGGAATATCTACTAACGCCATAGACTTACCTCGTGGCTTATGTTTTTGATGTAATGAACCAGGACTGCCATGATGATCCAGAGCAGCACAAGGGTCAGATTACTATATGTAGAGAAGTTTGATATCTGAAAAATTAGACCAAGAAAAATCATAAATATTAATATGTCAGTTCCAGCACACAAACCTCCAGTACAAATCCACACTTTGATTACAGCCTTACTCGTTTCACCACAGATTTACGGTACTTCCCGGAGCGGAAGCAAGCTGAACACTGGCAGTTGATGATGGTTGCCGTTTTAGTGGCAGCATGACATAACTTTAGTATGGTATAAGGTACTAAAGGAATAGCCATTAGAGACAAAATAAAGATGGGGAAGAGTGCACTGTTCTCCTCTGATGCTGCCATATTGAACTTCTCTCAGCAAAACGTGGCAGAGGATTGCTAGCTTGTACTCCTGCAGTAATGCCTCCACTTAAAATATCCAAAATTCAATGAAAACGTCCAACAGAAGAACTCCAAGTCAGGGAATTTTGTTTAAGCAAATTTTATTGGCAAAAACTGCCAGAAATGGAGGCAAAACCATTGCACAGAAACTTTGCAAGCACAAATCTAACACCTATCTATACATGGCAAGAAGCTGCCCATGATTTCTAAAAAGGCATCATCAGACCTAGTGGAGCCGTATTCCACATAGCAACAAAGAGTGGACAAAAAGGAAGCCATCAAACAACAGAAAGGCTGCTCTAATGGCATTTTTCTCTCTCTCCAAATAAGCAAAAAGAAGCATATAGGAATAAATCCCAACAGTTCTCCAGCCCTCCGTTTTCTCTTGTATAAATATAACAGCCCAAATCAGGGAAATTACATGATTGTACCTCGTTTGACAAACACTATAATAGGGACGCTGGCTAACTGTACATAAGGTCAGATACGAAAGGGGTAGGGCACAACATGATACTTAGGTCCTATTTGGCAGGTCATTTCGTATTCTATTTACATATTCTTTTAAATAAATTGTTTCCACAGGCAAGATCTTAGAGAATTATTTTGCCTTCGTCAAAAAGTTTTCTTTGTCGAAAGTTGAAACACAACATAGCCTTACTTATCACAAGTACTTACGCATCCGTTACCCATAAACTAAAAAGGTAATACTTAGGTACAGAAAAAATGCATAACGTGTATAAAACCAGATGCCTAAACACCGAAAAATTCGCAGCCGTACGATGAAATCAACACAATAAAGGCCCCGTGTAATCAACTCATCCTTTGTTCAAAACGCATACTGATCGGTAATTATACGCCAATACGCCTTTTTAACAAAACTAGTGTACGAATATAATGTTGCGTTTCAGCTTCTTATAACCAACTTCATAAAAACCAGATGCCTAAACACTGATAAAATCCGCAATCATACTGTAAAATCCACATTAAAGGCCTCGTCTATCTAATCAACTCATCCTTCGTCCAAAACGCATACTGATCTTTATAGTTATACACCAATACGCCTTTTTAACAAAACTACGGTACATATTTGGTGGAATGCTTCAGCTTGTTATAACAATATGTTTGTGTGTTTATCTATACATTGATTAGAGAAGTCGCAATTTCAATTCAATTAAGTGTAAAATGATACGCACAACATAGAAATCCGAAACCTTATTCGTTCAATTCAGCAATTAAAGTGCTGGAAGCAAAAATTTGTACTGAAATATATTCGAAATTCAATCACAATACGAAAATATGCACCAGATTTCCTCACCTCCGATTTCTGCTTCAGCTCTCAAGGCTCCTCCTGGTCTCTGGTCGTCGACGGGTGGCGATCGTTTCTTTTATGCCCAGGCCCGATTAGCTAAACGTTAAAGAAACTAGTTAACGACTGAAATTTTGAGTCACCGGACTTTTTGTTACTGGGGCTAATTACACAAATGTATATGAGGTAAGCGTATAATTACAGGTAAGGACAATAGTTTGGATAAATTACACTTATGTCTGTTGACCGAACGGAAGCTTAAAAACCCTAACGGTTTTAATGAAAAGACTTTATCACCCCTAAGTTGGAACCATATTTTTTTTTCTAATGTCATTACTTCTCTTTAAAAAAAAGAAAAAAGAAAAAGAGATTAATGCCATTACTCCCCACCACCCCCCAACCCCATTTCCGTCACTCTTGCACGAACGGGTCCTCATCGGTGCAGAAACCACACCAAAGCATCGATACAACCATCGATCTTCATGTGCTCCTCACACGAATATGAGAGGATCAATTCATACTATCAGACAACGGGAAAGCAGGGAAACGACAACCAAGAGCCGAAGAGTGGAGATCATGTTGATTTAGCGAAGTGCGAGTGTTGTGCCTTGACGAACGAGTGCACAGCGGGCTACGTGCGGCGAGTTCGAGAGGAGTACAAGGGGCGGTGGAGATGAGGGCTGTCCGGTGAGGCGGTGAAAGAGGAGGCGACAGCGATCAGCACCGAAAAAGGAGCTTCTGCGACTGGTTCAGATCTTCCGGTCCGCGCTGGACCCGCACACATACTTTACTTGTGATGCCGCCGACCGCCTCGGCTCCTGCTCCGGCCAAATACGGCTCTCCACCGTCTCCTCCTGCTCCTCCACTAGCGACATTTCTGTAACTCCTGCACGAACGGGTCTTAATCAAAAGTAGCGATGCATCTGATGGTCCATATACAACATTGATGGTCAATCTGCCGGCGTAGGGCTTTGAAATCCTAATTTGTAAATTAGGGTTTTGAAACCCTAATTGGCAGATTGAGACCCTTTGAGAAATTGCAGATTGAGAATAGACTGCAAAGATAGATAACACATTAATTTTAGGGTTTTAAAACCCTAATGTTTAAATTAAGGCTTGAAATCTTAATTTTAAAATGTTTTGTATATACAGTACAAGGGGTAGTATCGTCATTTTAAAAATACATATTGCTGACATCATTAAAAAACTACACTTTTTGGACGAAACCCTGACGGATGGACACGGCTGATACATTTTAAAAGTGTTTGGTCACGGAATGTTACATTTTAAAATGTTGTGTCCTTAACTGTAATTACACCATAACCTTGGAGATATTGGTGTAATTAGCCCTTATTACTACTAGTAAAAGCCCACGTCCCGCGTGGGTGCTTGTTAGACTGCTTGTACAATGTTAAGCGGAAAGAAAAGAGGAAAAAAATTGATACACGAGAGAACTCAAATTCACATATATGTCTATATGTAAATGTTTCTTAGTGTTTCTGAGATTTTAGTGATAAAAGTAGAATGTTAGCGATAGAAAAATTCAGACATTTAGAAAGATTATACCTTACTAGTTAAAATCTCTCATACTTATTGGTCAACATTATTAAGTCAAGCAAAACACCTGAACAAATATGGCTATAGAATTTCTGATATAAAGAACACATTTTTTTAGCTCAAGTATATTGGTACAACAATAAAATTTAACGAAATTAAAAATAAGGCTCGCTTTGATGAGATTGAGGGTGGGTTTTCTAAACATTTTAGTGAGTGGCACGAGTGTAATTTAATATAAAAATATGGGCAAAGTGCTAAAATGCATGTGGATTCACTTTAAGAGAGCTGAAAGAGAAAGACGGTTTGGTGATTTTATTGACAATGGCATGAAGTGTAAATTTAACAATATACGTGGATAGAGATTTGTGATGGCAAAGATGTAAATGAGAAGAAAAATCAGGACAGTGTGCTAAAATGTATGTGGATGAAGATAATTACTCCATCCGTCCCGAAAAAAAATGATCATTTATTTGTTTTTGGCTATTCTAAGAAAATTAATCTTTTTCAAATTAAGAAATATTCATATTTCTGTTTATCTTTTTAACATTCTTTTTATTTTATTAATCTTTTACCAACTTATTTCTCTGTCTTGCCCACTTTTTTCACCCCTCTCTCTTAAAGTATTATAAGACATCATGCATACGCGATGTGCGTGCGACTCATTCATTGTATCACTCGTAAAGGCTATGTTTAAGTAATATTTGATTAAAGTTCAAAAAGTAAATATTACATCACGGACTCAAGGGAGTCTATTTTAATTTACATATCAGACCTAAACACTTTCAAATACGTAACACCAAAGATTGCGGAAAGAAATAAATAAACTTTATTTTCTTCTTCACTACGTCTTCTAATTGAAACTTCAATCATGGCCCTGTAAAAATATGGTATAGGCATCACAACGTAAGGGTGTAACTTGAATTGGTTGGATTGGTTTTTTACCCAACCTAAAAAAATCAATATGCTTAAAAAGCTCAATGAGCTTTAACCCAAGGAAGATTGAATAAATTTGGTTGAGTTGGGTTGGGTTAGTGGACTTTTTTGGGTTTCAATGGGTCAATCAAATTAGAAGAAATATGTTTTATATTTAAATAAAAAGTGAAATGGTGGTGGCCGGTGATGACAGTAGCCGCCGGGGTGGTGATTGCCGACGACAGCGGTGGCCGGTGGTTGGCGATGACCGGCGGCGGCTACTGCCGGTGATGGTGGTGCCGGCCGGCGACGGCGGTGGTTAAAAAATGTGGCTACCAAATGGGTTTTAAAAGTCCAACCCAAATAACTCATTACTCCGTATTATATTAGCTTAGCCTGTTATAACCCACTTTGTACTTAGATGGGATGGGTCGGGTAAAAATTTAACTTTTTTGGATTGAATTGGTTAAAATCATAAAGCTTAACCCAAAGTCGCAGCCCTATCACAACGTCACTTCTTTACTCACATATGTAAGTTTTATTTTTTTGCAAAAAATATGTATTTCTTACCTAATCGAAGAACAACATATATTATATATTATTTTATATTCAGCATTTGAACTTTCTAATTTGAACAATTGCAATCCATCTGCAAAATTAATATGATGGAGGCATGCTATAAAAAGGGAGTCCCAAGGCCCTAAAGTCGTAGATCTGCTAAGACCTAAGATTATCATCAACAACGGTGGTGAATCATTCAAAACTGAAGCAGGAAAAATCAGTTAGAATGCAAGTAGCCGTGAAGGGAAGAAGCCGAGTTTTTCCAACTTCCATGTATAGTAATCTCGTAGATACAGAGCTATTGAAGTCAGCAATAGGCCAACCCATAAGGCAGATACAACCAACATTAGGGGTGAGCATTTAAACCGTTCAAACCAATT
This sequence comes from Escallonia rubra, assembly GCA_033065855.1. NCBI lineage: Eukaryota > Viridiplantae > Streptophyta > Magnoliopsida > Escalloniales > Escalloniaceae > Escallonia > Escallonia rubra. The sequence goes on from JAVXUO010002690.1 coordinate 65,043, forward strand.
CAACCGGTCAAACCGAACCGACCAAACCGGCTGATCACAAACCAATTTAAAGAAACAATTGGTTTGGTTTTTTTTTTACCAAACCGATGCTCGGTTTGGTTGGTTCGGTTTGATTTTTTCGAAACCGTTCTAAACCGAACCAAACCGAACCTATATATATCTAATTAAAAATTTATAAATCTTTATCTAATCCTAGTCATTATTTAATTTTTGCTATACTTATGATCTAACCACCACATATATGTGTAAACTCTACCTAATTTCAATAGGTAGGCTCTAAAAAATTAGTTATTATGTGTATAAATAATGCTAAATAATCAATATTTAGGCCCAAAAAAATCCAAAAATTAATTACTAACCCAAACCGGTCAATCCGTCCAAACCAATCCGTTTGATCCGTCCAAACCGTTGAAACCGAACCGCTGAAACCAAACCGTTCAACTACGGTTTGGTTTTTTTTCTTCCAAACTGATGGTGGTCGGTTCGGTTTGGTATTTTGCCTTCAAACCGAACCAACCGAACCGTTTTCACCCCTAGCCAACATCAGTGCCATGATCTAAGATATGCTTTACTCCTATAGTATTGCATCTTCGTCCATTTCACCGGCGATCAGGCTACTACCCAAAACACATGTTTCTCTTGCCGTCGGCGGTCACTTGTCCCCGACTTCCATAGATCGGCCCACCCACGGCCGCTATCGGAGCAGTCCCACCACCAGGCATCGACGGATGCCGCCGCACGACAGCCCAGCACCACCGGCCACCCACGACCCCCCAATCTCGCCACCCACCGGTAGTCGCCCAATAACCGCAGAACCACGTTAAGGGATAAGGGCAAATACAGAGAAGGGGAAGGGGAAATTGAGAGAAGAAAATAGAAAAGTTAAGAAAGATGCATGAGATGAAAAAAGAAAAAATGCACGGAGAATGCGTCAGTTCTAAAAGAAATGCAAAAAAAAATTCAAAGCCAAAGAGAAAGAGATTATTACCGTTCAGTGTTCGAAAAAAAGAATTATGCGATGGATGATTCCGATTTCAATCTGCAATGGAGATGGAAGAATGGTGAACATAGACTGATGAGGGAGAAAAGCAGTTACGTGAAGTGTAAGAAGTAACTGAAAGGAGAGTGAGAAATAGTATTTTACATTTTTATTCTGATAATTGACACTTGTCGGCACGTCAGTGAGTTTTAGGGTAACACCACAAGGGTATTATACCAAAAAATATAAATCATGTTCTCATTATAAGTAGTATAGATAGAAAACTCATAACATAGTACTCATATCCTAAATAAACATACAAGTCAAACTTGATCAAATAAATTAAGACGGATGAAATATTATATCGTTATTATTACTATAGTATTATCACTATTTTCAGGTTACCACTATTTTAATTATATTAATATTCTTAAGTGCTTCGTATCATTCAGTGTGCTACTTGTCTCAAAGAAGCATGTAACTCAAAAATAAATATTAAACGAAAAGGGCTATTCACTTCATTTCTCACATTTATCCATGTTTTTTTTTTTTTCACAGGCTGAGGTAATTGTACCATTTTTTTCTCACTCACCTACCTACTCAAGTGATGAGAGCACCGTAGCGGCGGCTCCGCTTGTCTTTTCCCTAATTCTTTAGGGTTTTCTCCGATCTTCTTCTCAAGAAACAATATCTCCCAACCTCCCAGGCATTCCTCTTTTTATTATCCCAATTTTCTTCTACCTGCATCTCGGGTTACTCTGTTTTCGATTTTTCTCCTAGGTTTTTGTTGGGTTTTGTAAGTACTTGGACTGACGGATTAGCCTACAGAAATGGAATCGGATTTGGTGGATCTATGGCAGCACTTTACTTTGACAGAAGCAGAGAAAGACGGATTGGAGTTTGGGAAACCGGCATCATACATTGTCATTTAAATAGATGAATTCTGCCTTATCGGCAAAATACTCAGAAGCAAGTCATATAATTTTGATTCTTTTTTTTAGTACAATGACAAATATGTGGAGAATTGGGGCAAGGTAGAGACAGAAAGGTGGAGATTAAACAGGTTGGTGACAATCTGTTTCTTATTCAGTTCCAAAATCATGGCGACAAGGCAAGGGTCCTGGAAGGATGTCCATGGGCTTTTGAAAAGAATCTGATCATTGTCAAGGAATATGAGGGCGATATTTTAACCTTCGAAGATCAATCTCAACTGGTGTCCCTTTTTGGACTCACACAATAAATATTCCCTTTCATCGAATGGACAGAGACATTAGGTTGTGGGCAACGAAGCAGACATTTTCTGAAAGTGGACCTCAATGAAGATGGAATGGGTTGGAGCAAGTTTTTGAGAATTTGGGCTCTTGTAGACATTCGGCAACCACTCATGCGAGGATTAATTCAACTTATGGTGGGAATTAACTATGAACAACTTCTAGATTTCTGTTTCCATTAGCCTTGGGCATATTGAAAGGGGTGTGATGCTCAGTACCAAACAAGTCCAGGGGGTCAAAAGAAATTCTTGTATGGCGTATGGCTTAAACCACAACCAGATAGAAAAGCCATTTCTCAGGAAGCCGAATACACTAAAGGTAAACAGTCGGATAAATGTTGTCAGAGAAGATACAGGTACGGGATCAAAACCAATCACGAATCCAATGGGGGCAAAAATAGAAAGGATAATTCTAGCGTGATTTTAGGAGAAATTCAAGATCTAGTCAAAAGTAATGTCGAGGGAAATGACGAGATATTTGGATTTTCAAAGGTCGGGAAACAGAGAGAAAGTGGGTAATTTTAACCTCAACATCAGCTACACCAGTTTTAGCGACAGAGAATGGGGGCACTGAAACAACGGTAGTTGAGAATTTTCCAACTTTCAGCTCGAAACCGCCAACCCCGGTCTAGCCCCACTACCAAGCCCACCGTACAATCTCCAACACAAACCCAATTAAGCTTCGTCCTACCTTGTTAATACTTTCCACCGATCAAACCCCTAGCTCTGAACACCCGAACAAGCTACATATACCCAAATTTGATCCAAATCGCTGTCTCAAACCCAAAATCCCACCAAATCGCACCACCCAGTCATGAATCCCCTTCAATCAAACTGAACAAAGAACGACCCAGATTAAAACCCTGAACCATAATCACCTTCTCCCGTATCCCACCTCTGCACTAGGGATGGCAATGGGGCGGGTCGGATACATATCTTATAAAATTCGAACCCGCCCCACCCCGTCACCGAGTTATGTATGCAGAATACCATAACTAATCCTATGTGAATCTAGAAAACCCGTACCCGCCCGGTTCCTCTCCGCCCTCGCTGTAGCACACAGAAACCCGAAACCAACCCATCCTGCCTTGACCCATTTTGCTTGGTTTGGCTGAAAATTTTCTTTTTTTGAACATGTATTACAAAAACTTGCACCTGTATCACAAAAAATAAACTAGACATATATCAAATTGACGTCCAAAAATCTTAAAGGAGAGATTAATATATTAAAATATAGTTCAAATAAATTACAACACAGTTCAAATTAAACGTTCAAATATATTACACCTCAGTTCAATTATCGTTCAAATAGATTACACCATATTAACGTTCAATCACTTGGAAGCACCAAATACGAATACAAATGCAACAAGTAGCAAATACGAATACAAAAGCAAGCTCGTCTAGCCGGTCCGCACTTCAAATACAAACACAGTCATTGTTCACTGAAAAAATTATAGAAAAAAATGACATTAAAATAAATGGATAAAAAAAAAAAAAGTAAAGGCAAAATTAAATTGAAATACAATTTACACAAAGAATCATACACCCGTAACATATGAGTTGTCACCATCTTTGTCATCATAAAGTGTTGCACATCTCTTGTGTGCTAGATTAAATACACCTACAACACCACAATACAAATTTACAAGTACACGTGAAAATTCAAAGTATTGTCAAATTTAACTCCATGAATAAAAGGGTAATTTACACACGGCACCCCTGAGGTTTTCCCTAAACTATACACAGCTCCACCTAAGTATTTTTATTACTCCCCGGCCCCTGTAGTTTGGTATTGTGTTACATAACACCCATTTTCGTTAGGGCGCCATGAGAAAAAATTGGGGCAATATTGATTTATTATGATATACCGAAAATGCCCTTGTCTTTTCCTCCTCTTTCTCACTACGAGCAAGGCAGACTTCTTTTTCTTCCCATACGTATCTCAATCTCTCACTTTTCTGTAATACTTACGATATGGGGTATTAACTGGGTTCATGGACAGCGGCATAGGATAAGAACCGGGTGGTGGCGGTACGACGGCTTGAGAGTAGTTATCCGGCAACGATGACAATAGATCTGAGCGGTGCGAGATTGATGTGATGCATACTGGAGGAGGGAGACAGTGCCCGGCAGCGGCAATAAGTAGATACCCCAATACCACCGTGCCTTCCCACCATACCTCCGCCAACACCGCCGGTAACACATTAGTAGAATGATCAACCCACTCCGTGAGTTCGGAGGCCGGGGACGTTGCTGCTAGTGGCTGGTGATTCGGATCTGGATGAAGGTGGTTAGGTTCGAGCTATTTTTGACCGTTTTGGTTGGCCGTGTTTGAAGACTCTTGCCGATTGATGGGATGTAATCTTCAGAGCTGCTCGTGGTTTCTTGGTCGGCCGTGGTTTTTCGGTGCTGTTGAACCTGTGCTGTCATCTTAGTCGATCTCCGGTGGATCTCTTGGTTGCACCATTGTTGCGTAGGGCCATAATTTATGTTTGGGTCTCTAGGTTGTAGCTGTTGTTTCTGGCAACCGTCACCCGCACTTTGCTGGTGATCGATTGCTCACCCCAGCTGCCGTTTTCTTGGCCGGTGATCAGCCCCAGCTGCCTCGCCCCCTCTTCATCCTCCCTTCGTCGGTGATCAGATTCACAATTGGTTATCTTCGCGAAGAGGTGGTGGCCGGTAATTGTTGGTCGTGGTGATAGGGGCGGTGATGGCTACGGTTGGTGGCCTGTGGCTTCGCTGGCAGTGGGTGTGGCAGTCCAAAGGGTACTGCCGATGTGTGTGTGTGTGCGTATGCGTGTGTGTGCGTATGCGTGTGTGTGTGTGTGTGCGCGCGTGTGTGTGTATGTGAGAGAGAGAGAGAGAGAGGGGTAAATTAACTTGTTTATCAGGGGTATGACCGTCCTTTCATTAGAGTTAACAGAAAAATAAAAATATGTAGGTTAGTGTAATAAAATATTTAGGTGGTGCCATGTGTAATTTAGGGTAAACCTCAGGGGTGCCGTATGTAATTTACCCTAAATTATAGAATGAGTTTACCTTTCAGTTCAGCAGCCCACAACTAGTCTTGAGCACACATTAATGCTTCCAGTGTTTTTGGATGAAGCCTACTATGGTGAGGACTCACTGACCTACCGTGCTAAAAGACGTCTCCGGTGCGATTGTAGATATGAGAATAGCAAGAATATCCTTAGCCATTAGCTATAATGTCGGGTATTTCAATCCATTGGTCCTCCACCAATCCAAAATATCAAAGTCCAAAGACCTGGGCGACACATCCTCCTCGAGATAACGATCCAACTCAGATTTCACTATAGTCTTTCTCTTCTTCTTGACATGTTAATCAAAACCTTTAAAAGAATCTTGACATCCCACCTTAACACGTTCTTGTGAGTGAACATATGAACCAATATAAGTATCATGATCACTAGCTTCTCTATTTTGGTACTCACGAAGTAAGTCTATAACAAAGTGATGACACCTTATCAGTTTCTACCTCTTTTCCCAACCCGTAAATCTGGCTATAATAATATTGAATCAACTCCATTTTGTACATAAGATCACACTACAACAACCACCATGATTCCATGAATATCTAACCAATATTTTTTGAACTTCTCAAGCATTTCTTAGCCACACTTCTAATCAGTTCACTTAAACTCATGAGCCACTCACTTAACGCCATTCTAATCTCACAAATTTTAGGAAAAAACAAGTTAACTGTAGGATACTTTATGCCTGAAAACATCTTTGTTCTCGTAAAACAACCTCAACTTGCCACATATCTCTCTTGCAAAAGTCAACTCCTCTTCACTTGGGCAAGAATTATATTGAGACTCCCGTTGCTTCAAGCGAGAAAAATATATTTATATACAAAATCAGTTTTAAGCATCAAAAAAGCTGAGTTCCATCTTGTAAGACAATCAAGTGCCAACTTTTTTGTGCTTTGAAATGCGCAATTGACGAACAATCTCTTCAAATTTCTCATCTCTCTTTGGTGTTGCCCTCCAAAAAGCCACACTCTCTCTAACTTTGTCAATTTTATCCTTTTATCATACTCAACCCATATTCGACAATCAAATTCAACACATGTGCGGAACACTGCATATGAATCCATTCACCAAACAACAACAGAGAACTAGAATCCAACTTAAGAAATAAGTCATCAACATCACATCATTCGTACTACAATTGTCAACTGTGATTGTACATAATTTTCTATCAATCTTCCAATCAAGCAATTTTTATGACAAAGCATCATAAATAACTTCAATAGTGTGTGGACATGGCAAATATAAATGTGATACCCAGAAAATACAGAAAATTAATTTAACCGTGAGTTTGATTAATTAAGGGGTGCTATTTATATTAAGTAGCAATATGTTGGTGATGATTAAGTGTTAGGGAGCTAAATAGGGGGTTAGTATGGTTTTGGGGGTTAAAATGTAATTTTGGAAAGTAAAGGGGGCAAAAAATGTAATTTTGAAAAATATGGTGAGCGAGATGCATATTTTTATTAAGTAGTATCATTTTGATGATAATGAGGTGTTAGGGGGGCTAAAGGAGGGGTTAGGGTGATTTTGGGGTCAAGTTGCAATTTTTCATAGTCGAGGGGTCAAAATGAAAATTTGAAAACTTGAAAGGCCAAAGTGCAAAATTTGAAACTTTGCAAAATGTGTCATAACCTGATGAAAATAGGCCATGTACGATGGCCACCTCCTGCTTGCCATAACCTGAGTCATTGTGGAAAATTATAAAGTATTGATGGATGGAGATTAATGAGGAAATTATAAAAGGAAAATTGTGGGTGGAAAATGGAAATAGAAGAAATTCGTGAATAGTAGCTGAGCATGAACAGTAGCCGTGAAGAACAAGAACAGAAGCAGCAGTAGGAAGGAAGAAAAAAGAGGGGAAAAAAAGGAAGAAGGAGGGGAAAGAAAAAAAAAGAAAGGATTGAATCTGAATCCCAACAGGGTACGAATCTTGAACCCAATTTATGAAATTGGTTAAATTCGAGCAAGTTTGTGACATAGATACATATATGTATACTCGGTTATGTATGAATTTGATTGGGGATGAAGAAATTGGGATGAATTCTTGTTAGAATCATGACATAAGACCCTAAAACAACAAAGAAAGAGAAAATGAATTAGGGCTTTGATTTGGGCTTGATTTCAAGGTGCGTGGATGTGTATTTCAGTGTGTTTTAGTGTGTGTTCTTCAATTTGGTTCAAGGGTTTGGATTCCATTGGTTTAATTGCGCGAAGTTGATGTATAAAAATGAGTTTAGGGCATGAATTAAGTATGTTATAATGTGTTTAAGTGATCTAAGATGAATTTGTGACAAGTTCATGCGTGATTGTTAGAGGAGGGTGCCCAGGATGCTGCTGATTGAAGGAGGAAGAAGGTGAGTGTGTGTGCGTGAAGGTGAAGTAGTGTGTGTATTGGTGTAAATAGTGATTGTTTTGTCACTAAAGGTGAAAATGAAGTAAACAGTTTAAAATTCTAATTTTTAAAAATAGTTAGGGTCATATTTCGCTAAGGTGCAAAAGAACAAACTCTAGCTATTTTTAAGAGACCTGTATCATAGAAAAATTTCAGATTTTTCCGAGGTCGGGAAGGGGGTGAACGGACGCAGGAAGTTTGGAACTTTGCAGTGTAATTTAAAATTTCAAATGAACGCGGTTTTGCGCAAAAATTTTATGAGGACTCTATAATGCTGAGAAGTTCCATTTCTAAAGATTTTGGGTCATTCTGAAGTTGTTAGCTATTTTTGGCCGAACGAGCTTTTAAGCGCTCGGTCCGGACATTGGTTCGGGATTTTTGGGCGAAAATTTTGTAAAATACTTTTTAGCTCAAGAATGAATTCAGGAGGCTTAAAATAATGTTTAAAGCACTTTTGAGATTTTTCTGATGCCAGAGACCCTCAGGGGGCATTTTGGTAATTTGTCACCCGGAGAAGGTTATTTTGGTAATTTTCCCGATAAGTTTTCCTAAGGAATTTTTAGCCCGAAAAAGGTTGTAAAACACCTAAAAGGTTGTTTTGAAGCAGATTTGGGGTGTTTGAGTGGTAGTGAACCGTCAGGGGGTATTTTGGTAATTTACCGCCTAGAGGGGGTATTTTGATAATATGCCATGTTGACGCCAAATTTTAGGGAACGTGTGTAATTCAGCGTTCAAAATGGTGGGAAGTGAGGAATGATGTTAATACGTTGAAATAATGAGATATTGGTTATTGTTAATGCGTTGGTAAGCTAGGTTAATGATCGAATTATTGGTGCGGATTATCAAATTGTCGTAAGACGCTATAAATGATTAAATGGGACGGGGTAGAATTGGGAGTGTGTATATGTGGAATGATTTCTAACGAGCAGAGTATTATTTGACTTGGTGATGCAGCTCGTTGCGATCAGAGATTGCGAGTTACTTCGGCTATAAGCCAATCAGGTAAGGACAATGTGGTTCGGGTATGGTAATTTATTGTGTCGATTAGCATGCCATGTTGATGACGTATTGTTGAATTCTTGTTGTTATGATCGGTCACCGATAGTCATTGTGACCGGTATACACATATTTGAATTGTGCTGTTGAGGACTTAGGGTAGAATAAATTCCCTTAGTCCGCCATGTTGATAGAATTTAATGAGGATGATGTGTGTTCTAGTATGCTATGATTCGATTCGATTAGCATACCTAAAGTTGATGATGATGTTCTGTAGGGGTTATTGCGTGGTTGGTGTGAGAGGTCAGCAGTCATTGATAGCCAATATCTCTTATCTTTGAGAACACTATTAAGGACTTGTGGCAACTTCTCCCGAGTCCGCCCCATCGTTGATGATGATGCTGTAGAGATCATTGCATTGTTGTTGTGAAATGTTGGCACTTGTTGATAACCCACATTTCTCTTATGTAAGAACGGTATTGAAGGCTTGCTCCAAATTTCTCCCAAGTCTGCCCTGTTGATGATGTTACGTTGAACTCTTGTTGTTAGGTCTGAACACCGGTTGATCTTCTGATCCGGTATTCCTTGTTGAACTATGTTGTTGAGAACATAAGGTGAAATAAATTTTTCCTTAGTCCGCCCCGTTGATGAAGTCTTGTTGTTTGGCTGTAACGTGGTTAGGGAAAGCACTCTAAATGAGTTCCCTACTTGTTGACATTGTCTCTTTTATTTACTTGAGACTGAGATGAACATCCCGTAAAATGGGACATCAATATGAGGAGGATGGCCTATGAATTATAATCACTGGCCAAAGAGGATGAATGTCGCTCGAGCAGAGTCTGTCGTGTCTGGTCGAGTCCTGTCCGTCGTGTCCATGTGCATTGCATTTGAATTTCTTTTGATATTGATGATTTTAATGATTTGTATTTCAATGATGTTTATCTTTATGACCTTGGATTTCGGGTTCACTTGCATAGTCGGTCAGTCCAGTCCAGTCCATGAGGAGGTGGCAGTAATGCTGTTCTGTTGGGCCTTAAAGCCGCTCAGTCTAACGAAAGAAAAATTATCGTTTGACAATTATGCTGATGTCAAAATTTTTTTGAAACTCTTGATTCATTTCTATCGTTGAGATGATTATTATTCCTCCGAGTCTCTTGAATCATTTGTACACAATACTCCTCGTGTTGTCTTTACTGGGCGATTTGCGCTCATTCCTTATGTTGTATTGTGCAGGCTATAAGGTTGATCAAGGAGAACCTTCTAGAAAGGAAAAAGAAACAAGTTAGAAAAGTTGAGCAAGGGGATCAGTTGTGTGAGGTAAGACCAGCTAGGAATTGTGGGATAAAGATTGAGTTGCGAGATGAGAGACCTACAACTACAGTTGTATATTAGGTTGTAAACATTTATGTTGTTTAAAGACCTGAAAGTCTTCTGCTGCAGTATGATGTATGTTTGTAAGAAAATTTTTGTAAGGACGCAATTTGGAGCGTCTATTAATGATGTATGAGTATGAGGATGTAGTTGCTCTGTATTCAGCACAGGGTTTTGAATGTGATTATGGTTGATAACTCAGCCCGGTGATGTCACCTGGGTTGAGGGTGTCACAAGTTGGTATCAGAGCTTAGGCAAATGATTCTGTAGACTTTTGAAGTGTCTAGTGGAAGGCCTAAGTTGTTGATGAGAGGAGTAGAAGGAGAATCTTGATGATTTAGCTGGACTAGGAGGATGGTTAAAATATGTTGGCTGGGATTGACTAAGGCATATATATTGTGACCTTAGCATTCCTACTATGGCTGTAGGGAAAGGAAGAAAGAGTTGGTTGACCTAGCTTTAGAAGAATGGTTTGAGGATAATAAGGTTGCAGTGTCGGATCTTGAAAAAGGATCCTGATGAGGACGTAAACGAGATGGAATTAGGGATGAAAGAACCAGATGAAGGTCTAGTAGGAAGTGAATTTGTAGGAACCACAGGAGGATAGATGAGGTTGAACACTTTTATTGGGTGAACTTGGAATGAAGAAATGAGGAGCCGAGAGTGAGAATGAGTAAAGTTTTGATGAACTTTTGGAAGAGAAAGTACTTCCAAGTGATGAGGAAAAAAGGGACTCATCGATAAGTCGATTCGAGTCCCAAACAAGCGGTACTAACTAAACGATGGAGAGATTGAAAGTTGAATGGGAGAACATGAAGTTAGTATCGAATTAAATATTAAGGGAGACGATGGACGCTAGTATGCGCGTCACTCGGAAAAAAATATAACAAGTTGTTCGTGATTGCCCTCCTGATAGGGCAATACCTAAAGACATGCAACAATTGATTCTAAGAGGGAGTCATTGAAGCCTGAAAATTGTTAAAGGAGCGTTATAGTTTCTCTGAGGTTGATGAGGTGTATGAGTAGGGGTGGAGTCCGCTTTTGAAATCGGACCTAAAGTTGTGATTGAGAAGGGGAAGGATGATGGGGAACTAGTATTATTTATATACTATTGTAGAAAAAAGGTTGTTTAGTGATGAACACCATTAGCTATTTGAGCGTGAAGGTTAATATTATGGTGTGCAATTTTAATTATCGTGATATTCCTTTCTCGGAAAGAGAGAGAAAGAGAGACGGTTCCCAATCGAGAGGGGCCCTCAATAGAGGTGACTATGGTGAATGTCAAGGACGTACGTGGATGGAATAAGCATGGAGCTACATTAGGTCAAGATGACCTTAAGAAAAAGCCAGCGAGACTTCCATAAAAGATTGTGGGAGTTCCAACGATACAACCGGTGGCTGCTATTATGACAGCCCAAGTAAAAGGAAGAAAAGAATGTAGATCTTTGCACTTTAAGGATGCCCGCCGAGTAGAATCTCACGGGAGGGAAAGCGGTTAATTTAGATAACTACGTTGAATTGAGAGATGAAGAAGGTAGTTGAAGTAACAAGATGTGGGGGAATATTAGAAGATAATGTTCGCCAACTATACATAAAAAGAGGGTGATACGAACGCAAACAAGTTGAGACCGTAAGAGTACCTATCGAGCCTATATTATTGTAATAGGTTTAGGTAACATGTTGATGATATATATTTCTGCTTAAACTGCATAGTAAGTTGGAGACAAGTTTCTCGTACTAAGTGGAAAGATAGAAAGGTGGAAAAGCATATTAGGGCAATTGGTGAGTTGGCCTATTATTATCCCTTATCAAGTGATGATAGAAAAGTTTTAAAGGCGGAACAAGTTGAGAAGGGTTCAAAAATAATTTTCCAAAGGCTGGTAAGGAGGCTCTAATGGAGAATTGCTATTGAATTAGTAGAGACACCATGCGATGGAGGCAGATAATAAAGAGGTCTACGAAGAAGGAAGGAAGCAAGGATGGAAATGAGGTAGAATCCAGGAACGAAACTAGAAGGGTGAAAAGAAAGGTAAGAAGAGGGTAGATGAAGAACAGTCCAGATAAAGTTCAAAACCAAGAGGATGAGATAGAAAATGTAGATAATGTGGATTGAGGCACGAGGGTGTGAACTATGCTAAGGCAAGTAAAGCATGTCTTAAGTATGTGAGCAAGTCACTGAACCAATGTTTAAGATGAAGCAAAAGAGGTTGTTCCAAATGTCAACAGCCAGGGTATATTGACTGGACGGAGGTGCTCTAAAGGAGGGTGATGTTCATTGAAGTAAAAAGAAAGGAGGGGTTTATGAGACTATGTATTGACTATCAGAAGCTGATTAAGATGACAGTCAGGAATAATTATTTATTACCTGACCTAGCTGATATGTCGATCAATTGTTGGGTGCTAAGTGTTTTCTTTCTAAGACTGACCTTAGAATAAGTCATCACTAGTTAAGAATAAGGAAGGATGAAGTTATCAAGATTGTCTTTAGAAGCTGAGACAGGCATTATGAATTCTTGGGGATGTCATGTGAATTAATTAATGCCCCTGTGGCATCTATAAATTGTAGGAATCAAGTCTTTTGAGAGTACTTGATCATTGTGTCGTCGCCTTATTGGTGACTTTATGAATGATATTAAGGGCAAAGAGGAACTTGCGCAATGGCAAGTTTGACAAATCTTAGGAAAGCTAAGTTGTATGTTAAATTTGAGGAATGTGAAGTTTGACTACAAAATCAGGATGTATAGGGTTCATGCGGAAGTAGGTAGGAGATTCAGGGAAAGTGGAAAAGGTGACAAATGGGGAATGATAAAATCGGCGTTTGAGATGAGTAGCTTCCTAAGGTCAGTCGGAGGCTACCAGAAAGTCATGGAGAATCTCTCTAAGATGCCCTATTAGGGAAAACTGACTGCGATGATTGTTAGCCAAGTTAATAAGAATGTGAACAACTCGAAATTAAAGTATGAGTAAAGAGGAAAAGAAGTAATAGGTTGCTTCACATGGAAATGTGACCAGTGCATCTTAATCAAATCAAGGAAGCTTAAGGCCAAGATGAAAGGATGTTGAGATCCAACGAGGATTTGAAGTGAATAAAAAGGAAAATTTTTATGGTGATAAGGGTGATAAATTCGAATGTGAAGGTCGGATATATGTTCCGCCTAATGATGAATTGAGGAAAGGAATTGTGAAAGGTACTCATAGTTTAAGTGCCGATTCACTTAGGGGAGACGAAAATGAACCCTAAGTTACGACCAAAAACTTTGGTGACCTAGCAGGTAGTGGGATATATCAAAGTTCGTATCCCGATGTTTGACCTGCGAACAGGTAAAAGTGGATCATAAGAAGATCGCCAGATAGTGCAACCACTCCTTGTACCTGAGTGGAAATGGGAACACATTACGATGAATTTTGGTGTTAAGGTTACCATGAACAACTAAGAGATATACATCTATCTGGATTGTAGTGGATAGGTTAACTAAGATGTCCCTATTTATTTTGTCCAAAAAGAATATTTTTCTGAACGACTTGCCAAAACTTATGTTAAGCGAGTGGCTAGTTGTTACGGAGTTTAAGTAACTACTGTGTCCGACAGAGACGCAAGATTTACCTTTAGAGTTTGAAAAAGTTTTCAAGAAGAAATGAAAACAAATTTGATCATGAGGACGGCCTTTTTCCTCAGACAGGTGGCCAATTAAGACGGATGGTATGAATACTGGGAGAGTGTTGAAGGCCTGCATTAATTATTTTGGCAGAGCATGGGGTAAATAGTTACCCTTAGTCGAATTCTCCTATAAAAATGGTCATCGGTCGAGTAAACGTATGGCTGAAGTGCAGACGAATACTTACTAAACCCAACGTGGTCAACAATAGATAGCGGATATTCATGCAAAATAATCATGCTTCCAAGCTCTTTCCTAGCAAAATCTTGATCGAATGTATAATTACCTAGTTTAGGCTTAGCATTTGTTATTCCCATTATCCCAATCAAGAGCTTCTGTCTAACATCCGGTTGCCTTAGACATTTACATCTATCTAAGTGCAAACGATGGTGGGTAGTCCCATTTTTTGGGTTTGCCCCAAGGGTTTTCTGGTGTTGAGGACATGTTACTATCACGTTTGCACCATTTTTCCCTTTCAAAGTGCGTCCACCCGACACTTTTCAACTTATCGTTATTTAACTCCTTGGGGCCACTGTCAAGGTCAATTAGTTCGGAACTAGAGACTCCCACCCTTGCATTTGGTGTTGATGGATGAGAATTTTGATCCTCTAATGTAGCTTTAGGGGTTTGCATCAGAGATGATGCAACGGGAGAAGACATAATTTCATTGGAAGACATGACTTTATCTATATATTCATTTGAACACAAAAGAATAATTTTCAAGAAAATCAAAAGAATAATAGATATTGCAAAATGATACCTAACTCATGTTACAAAAACGATAAGAAATGATACCACCAAGCTAGCTATGATACTACGAAATGATACTACAAAACAATAACTCATTCAGGTTACAAAATGATTAAAAAAACCTAATTCATATCTCGAAATAATACTACCAAGTATGTTATAAAATACCAAACTTAAGCATGTTACAAGACTATATCCTTGCCATTTCAAAAGTAGAGATAAATTTGAGTCAGATCAATTTATTTGTGTTAAACACCAAACTTTAACAAGCATGGTCATGTGTCATTTCATTCACATATTTTCTAAGTGCTAAGAATTCACAAGAAGGCAAACAAGTCAATTCTTATCCAACCCGTATCAAAGTCCATTTCGGTGATCCAAGCCAGCCCCAACAAAGCCCTAATGGCCACCCACTTTCCGCATTACAACCCATCATGTGCACTACATATTTTTGGATTGCTTTTGCAATTTTCATTTAGTTTCATGTCACTGCTCATGTAATTGAACAATTTTTCCAATTGTTGGTCGCAAGTAGTGGCGAAACCAGGATTCATGATGAAATTTAGTGTTAATAACTGAATACACCTTCTCCCACTTCTTTAATTCTGAGTTTCAAATTGAGATATAATTAAGTGGCCTAGTATATGTTTGATCATGAGAATGACAAAGTAAAAACTGGATAAATTTTCTAACAGCCTGTTTATTCATCTTCAAGTTGATATAAAAATTTTAGTACAACCAGTCAATAAACAAGAGGTCAAACATCTTCACCGCATACAATCTTGCAAACAACATGATCAAAGAGAGGCATACTAACATACATGGTTCTGCTATAACTAAAACCTTCGCAAATCAATTGGGCATGAATCATGTGCATTTGATAAGAAGAAATGAAGAATATAGCAAATTAATTGGGTATGAATAATGTGATGATCCCACTCTAAAAATAAATTAACGCACTCTAAATTGACATTAAACATGTGATAAGAAGTATAGCTAAATCGAGATTTGAATCAGATAGAAGGAGGCAACGACGGCCGACGGTGGAGCTGTGGAGGTGGTTTCACTGGTCTGTGGCCATAGGGTGGAGCTACAGGCAGAGTCGTTATTACAAGAAGATATGTGGCCAACGATATGGGGGAGATGGAGAGAAGATATACTATTTTCAGCTATTCCAGCTATTTGTGCATCAAATCGAAGAAGATCTCGTATCCGACAGTGGTTCTTCGGATCGATCACAAATTCTCAATGAGCGGTGGCCGGCCATAGAGCCGTCGGCAGAATCGCAGACAGGGAGAAGAGGTAGCCTCGCAGCGACGGCCGGCGTATCTTTGGAGCTGACAGAGAGTGCTGAGTGAGAGAGAATAGAGGATCTAGGGTTTAGGAGAAAAACCTATATATATATATATATATATATATATATATATATATATATTATAGGATGGACGACTAAGATTAACTGATGTATAAAGTAAGTATATCGAGGCCGATATAGGTAGTAGGGCGGGTTGGGCAGAATATCATGCCTAATCTTAACCCATTGAGAGTTTTTAAAAAAATATCATACCCACCCCGTGACCCGATCAAAGTCAACAACGCTCCTATTGGATAGGGGCGGGTCGGAGATCCGCCGATTGTAGATTGTATTGCCATCCTTAATCTGTACCGAACTCAGCCTCTTTTCCCAAGATCACCCTAATAGTCTACCTATAATTATGTCTAAATTAGCTCCAAAAAGTCATGGCAAATGGAAGAAGCTTGCCCGTAATCCAACCTATCCACCGGTGCAGAAGGAGTCACCCACGCCCTCAAATAAAAGGAAAGAAGATTTGGACCCTTTGCATGAACTGGAAGTTGAATACCCAGCAAAGAGAAGAAAAAATTCGTAGCAAAAATCATCATCTGCACTCAGCGGCGATTGGACACCAGTCCGTCCGCTCGCCATGATTTGTATGTGCTAGAATTGTTGTGGGCTTGAGAACCCATGGACAATTTGTAAGCTAGAAGGTAGATTAATAAGGAAGACTCTCATCTTTTGTTCCTTTTAGAAACGAGATGCAGGAGTACGATGTTAGAGTTCTTAAAGAATAAATGTGGTATGCATGGTTTGATTGTGAACCTCAATGGGCTCCGAGTGGTTTGGCATTACTGTGGAAAAAGGACGTGAATGTATCCAAAGTTTTTCACAAAACCATATTGACGCTACGATGGTGACGAAGAAATGAGATCCAAATATATGTTTACCAGTTCCTACGGGAATCCTCAAGCTGCTAAAAGAATGAAGTCATAGAATATCCTTATAGAATTGAAGGGTAGGGACTATCTACCATAGTTGTGCGGATAAGACTTCAACAAGATACTAAGACAAGATGAAAAACAGGACAGAGTACCGTGAACTGGCAACTTAGAAATTTTCGTGAAGCTCTGGATGATTTTGGTTTAACATGCCTCAAATATCCTCGTTTTAAATTTACATGGTGAAATAACCAAACATAACCAGAGGCAGTGCGCAAATGATCAGACATATTTTGCGCTATAACTGACTAGATGGATATTTTTCCAACTGCTAAGGTACAACACTTGAGCACTATTATTTCTAATCAAAATCCAATTCTGCTATGCTTAAATGATGATTGTACAAAGGCAAACCTGAAAATAAAGAAGCGGTTCTATTTTGAATCTATATGGCTTTGGAAAGAGCAGTGTACTGAAATCAATTAATCGGCAAGGGAAAAAATAGATGAGGGATGTCCATTCAAGAATTTAGCCTCAAAAATCAAAGATTGTCATGTGGGATTACTTCAATGGAATAGAACCACTATTCATAATGTGCAAGAAAGAATACGGGCAACGCTCGACAAAATTGTCATAATTAAAACAAACCTAATTATGCTGGAATCAAAGAAGTGGGAAAGCGAGCTCATCTTGGAATTGGATGAACAGCAAATCATGGAAGACGATATTTGAAAACAACGAAACCACAAGAACTAGGCACATGAAGGATATCGTAACCCACAATACTTCCAAAATAAAGCAAAATGTAAGGAAGAATCGGAATAATATTTCGAACATCAGGGACCCTAAATGGAGAATGGTGTCAGAATGATCATGACAATGAACATGCAGTAGTGTCGTATTTCTAAGATCTGTTCATTACGGCTAATCCATCCGAACAAGCACGACAAGAAGTCCTCAACATAATCCTAAAGACAATTTTCGAAGATATGCACATAACACTTTTACAACCTTTTCTAGGTTCAGAAGTTTACAATGCTCTATTTTCTCTGTTTCCTACACAATCACCTGGTCTGATGGTATGTCAGCAGTTTTTTTCCCAAAAATTCTGGAAATCATCGGGATGATGTGTTATCCATAGTGTTGAATTTTCTAAACCGTGGTCAATTTTCTGAAAAAATGAATCATAAACACATTATTCTGATCCCCAAGTATCAAAGCCCTGAAAATGTTTCGCAATACCGGTCAATCAGCTTGTGTAATGTTATTTACGAAATAGCATCCAAATCTCTTGCAAATTGGTTCAGGACTTCTCTACCAACTTGTATTTCCGATGTCAAAGCGCTTTTGTTCCTTGTAGGCTTATGGAGGATAACGTTTTTTTAGCTTACAAATTAAATCATTTTAAAATACAAGACGGGCAATATCTGAGCCGCGGCATTAAAACTTGATATGAGCAAGCCATATGATAGAGTAGAGTGGGTGTTTTTAGAGAAAAAACTTGAAAAACTAGGATACAATAAAGCACGGATCTCTCTAGTGACGAAATGTGTTTCTTTAGTATCTTATTACATTATTTTTAATCAAGAACAACTGAGTTTTCTCCTTCCTCAAAGAGACCTTCGTCACGGAGACCCCATTTCTCTTTACTTGTTAACTCTTGATATGTGCAGAAGCTTTCTTAGCTCTTCTTAGAAATGCATGTTGGCAATTCGGAGGTTGGCGCAGCCATTTACTTCCTTGTGTACTCAATAGTATGCGCTGCTGCTCCGCCAAGTGTATAATGAAATAAAGTTGCTCTCTTACTAAAAAAAATTACTTTTTTGTGGTAAGCGCTTGATCCTGACAATTGGTATCAAAGCGGGTCATGGGTTTGAGTTCCCCGGGGTGTATCAGGGGGGTGGATTGTTGGCGGATTGGTGGTTGGCTGCGTGCGTCTGCTCGGTTGTGTACTCGATCATATGTGCTGGCTGCTCTACCATGTGTATAATGAAACAAAGTTGCACCCTTACTAAGTTTTTGCTCTTATTAACTTTTTTGCTTTTGGTGCAGTGGTAAGCTCTTGACCCTAATAATGTAGAAGAACGAAACCTCGTCTATGGTGTAGCAATTAGCAACAAATGCCCCCAGATCTCCTGCCTCTCCTTTGCGGATGATAACATGCTCTTTTTAGAGCAATAAGAGAAGAAGCCTCAGAGATTATGCGGATCCTAATGATGTATGAAACTGCTTCCGGACAAGATATTAACCTTCAGAAGTCAAGATTGGTGTTTAGCAAAAACACTCATGCACAAGTGAAGCTAAATCTGAGGGAATAATGGGAATTGAAGTTGCTGATAAACATGATAAGTATCAGGGTTTACCGTCAATATTAGGCTTATCCAAGAGAGAAGTCTTCAATTCTCTTAAGGAACAAGTCTAGAACAAGATACAAGGGTGGTCACAAAAATTTGTATCGAAAGCCGGAAAAGAAGTGCCTATTAAAACGTTTGTAAAAGGAATACCAACATACACCATGGGATGTTTTAAGCTCCCAGAGTAATTATGTTAGGACCTAGAAAATCTGATGAGTAACTTTGGCGGGGCATGGAAGGGGGAAAAAAGAAAATGCATGAGCTTCGTCGGGAAAAAATCTGCATAACAAAAGATCAAGGTGGGATGGGCTTTAGATGCTAACGTGGTTTTAACATGGCTATGTTGGAAAAACAGGGATGGAGGCGGATTCATAACAAGGACTCACGCTTCTTCAGTGCATTAAGCGAAAAGTACTTTCGAAAGGTGATTCTCTAAAAGCTCAACTTGGCACTAGACCCTCATTTACTTAGAGAAGCATTTTTTCAGTAAAACATGTCCTCGAAAGCAGGCATTAGGTGGCGGGTAAAAAACGGAGCACAATTTAGATTTTGGGGCAAGAAATGGATCCCAAGTCTCTTTACATTTATGATCCAAGCCCATGTGTACATGTTATCTAAGGAGACTAAGGTGGCAACTATGAGAAATCACCATAGCAAGAGCTAAAAAATTGGTCTTATAGATAGTATTTTCTGGCCACAAGAAGCCCAGTTGATCAAGAATATTCCTATCAGCTCCTTTCCAAACAAGGACAAACAAATCTGGCATTTTGGGAAGAACGGTTATTTCTCTTAAGAAACGCATACCATCTAATCATGAATCGCCTGCTGTTGTTTAAGAAAACCTTTATGAGATAAAAGTTGTCAAGGATATAACTCATCCTGTTTGTTTCAAGAGAAAACTACCTACGACATTCTAAGGAGCTGTTCTCTAGCAAAGTTTGGGGACTTATTACGCAGACAATGTGGACACTCACTGCTCACACCATGTCCTTTCGCAGTGGAAATAGGTTTTCTTACGCATAAAAAAGAGGAGATGGAGCTCTTTACAGTAAACTGCTGGTTCCTTTGGAAGAATATAAGTATGACTGTATGTCAAGATGGTCAAATGGATGCACTCGAGTTGTACAGTACAAATTCCTAGTATTTGGGTAGCTTTAGTAATGCCCACGATAACATGTGAGCTAATCTTTATCCACCCACAAACAGATTAATATGGTTTCCTCCTTGTGGTAACTGGGTTAAGATAAACTTCGGCGTTGCGATTTTCAAGAAGGAAAGGAATATAGCCTGTGTTATTGTGCGAGACTTATCGGGAAGCGTCTTAGCGTTGCTATCAAAGAAGATTTACAAAGTAAGGGACCCCGAATATGCTGAAGCTATAGCAATAGAGGAATCTGCCCTGTATGGCTATGATTGTGGATTCAATTTCATTCAAATGAAGGGAGATTGGAGTTTGAGCATTAATGCTATAAATTTACTAGAGAAAACTTTGTCTGCAATTAGATGAACAATTAATGACGTGAAGCGTATTGCCCACTATTTGGGCTCATATACTTTTCAAAACATTATACGTTCAGGCAATGAAGCCGCTCTTGGACTAGCTAGGTTTGCTTGTGCTTTAACTGAGGTACTAGTTTGGATGGGGGAGGTACCACCAATTGTAATGCCTTCTATCCGCAAGGATTATAACCATTCCAGTCAATAATATGGCTTTCTTCCATTAAAAAAAACAAAAGGGCTATTACCTTTATGAGTAGCAAACATGAAGTTAGTAATATGATATTTTTACAATATCATACTTGGTACTTAAAATGTATTTCATTATATTTTTTAATGACTTTTACATTGTGAAGACCAAAAATGTCCATAGTTATTTACCATTTAAAATTTTAATTTATGTCTCTTTTTAAATTGCTTAGAATGTCAAGTGTCATAATTTTAGATATGTAGTTATGTAACACCAGTAGAGGTGTTACACCAAAAGGGCTACTTCGTTATATATCCTATAGATATATAGATTTAGATAGAAGTATTAATAGATTACTAGTCTTAAGCTCGTGCGTTGCATACAAGAGCGACAATAAGCAAGATATTCATCAGCTCGTCTTCCTATGCCTAGTAACAATAACAATAGTAGTAATAATAACAACAAGAAAGTTATTTTAACCTTTTTATATAACTATATCTACCATTTTTTATCGTTAAAACTAAACTTTAGTAACAATTATCAACTTTTTTAACAGCAGATGAAGAAGTGAAATAGCATATAAAGTCGTAGGAATAGTATATTGGAAAGAAAAATATCAATGGTAAAAATAACCTGTGTGTTGAGGTTTGTATTAATAAAGGCCACTAAGAAGAGAATACAAAATAAAATGAGGAACGAGACTATATGTATGTCTATGGCTTACTATGAAATAAAAGAGGGGATATTCGAATATTTGACTTGTCTAAGATATAAGAAAGATTTACGATGAGAGAGAGAGAGAGAGAGAGAGAGAAATTAGGGGGGGGGGGGGGGGTTGTCAAAATATTAGGAATTATTGGGATTGAAAACTATTAAAAAAATTACGTGGAACGTGTTGCATGGAATAGAGAGAATTGTATAAACTCAAGTTCTTTTACAACGAGTTGACAGTACCAACCCATGCAGGAATCTCACTACACAATAGTGATGGGCTCATCGGAATCTCACACAATAGTGATGGGCTCATCGGAATCTCACACAGACTCTAGACCCATTACAGAGCATGCTACAGCGGATCACTACCTGTAGAAGGGAGTCAAAACGAAGGGTGAGCTTTTGAGAGTTCAATAAGTTCGTACAAAGCCAACCGAAGGACTTATAAAACGATTGAAAAGAATCCACTTGATGATAATGTTTTAAAACATTTTGACAGTCAAGGATAGTTTGATAAATTTCAAAACGATCATAATCAGTCATAAGTATATATCAAACACGGCTAAACACAATCCTAGACAGACACCAAAACCAACATTGACAATCATCCCAGTTTCGAAACGAATATTAACAATCATAACCAAATACCAACGCAATAATTTGCAGATCATTTCAAAGCCATCATTTTAAAATACAATGATGATTTTCTCAAAGATTTCAAAACGGACACAGATACTTCAAAGGAAATAGGGGAAGGGTGTCAGACGATCACAAACAGTTTGGTCACAATCTGGGGAGGAGTTTCACTTGATCCCCTTCAATTAGATAACAAGACATTGAT
The DNA here is from genome assembly GCA_033065855.1 of Escallonia rubra. Classification (NCBI taxonomy): domain Eukaryota; kingdom Viridiplantae; phylum Streptophyta; class Magnoliopsida; order Escalloniales; family Escalloniaceae; genus Escallonia; species Escallonia rubra. The sequence continues at coordinate 87,344 of JAVXUO010002690.1, forward strand.
TTGAACATCATTCTCAAACAATCATTATAAGGTATAATGTGAACAAAGTCAGAGATGTTGATCCTGGACAGAAGCAATGCCATTCAGAAAATGCACAGATGTACGATACTAGTCCATTTAGGTACTAGCCTGCGATCCACGCAGGAACAAACCAGCCTTATGACGCATCCCACATAATAGATTTCCAGGATCAACACAGAAACAACAGTTACAGAAGCAATAAAAAATTCACTGGTTAACATGTAATGAAATGAGCACCAAGATGAATACAAATAACCGGAGCAATCAAGTTTTTAATAACAGTTAAGCATACTGATATAATTTGTCACTCAGAATTCCAGAATAATCATAACAAATAGCAAGAACGACTGCAAACAGTTATCGAATTTAGGCACAATAACTCAACACAAAAATTGTCACAAACAAATAGCAAGAACGACTGCAAACAGTTATCGAATTTAGGCACAATAATTCAGAAGAACGAATATAAACAATTATCGAATTTGTTCAGCATGTGACACAAGGTAAGCATCGATACCGAGTCAGGTTCAATATTAGGGTTTGCTTGGCAATAACATTCTGATATCAAATGCATATCTCAGTGTTGACAATAGCTATAAGCAAATCGAAAGCATACTTATGAACACCAATTATCGAAATTAGGGTTTGGATAAAAATCCTTACCCAGGGTTCAAATAGAAACCCTTACCTGGATCCAAAGCTAAGCTATCTGACCGGAAAGTCTATTGCTTTAACCGAAACAGAACAATCCAGTTATTAGTATAAAGTCTACATTATGACATTATAAATTCAATACTTACTCACGCATACTCCCAGAATGACCCCACCTCACCGAGTATCTAAAACTACCAAAAACACTCATCTCACACTTAAATCACCAAATCAGCATTTCCATAAGTAAAATCACTAAAATATCCTTCCCGTATGTGAATTTACTCAAAAATACATCTTGCAGTTAAAATTACCAAAATACATCATCTGGGTGGCAAATTACCAAAATACCCCTGGGGTTCCCGGCACCGAAAAAATATTAAAAATACATTAAAACACTATTTTAAGCATCTTGAAGTCATTTTATCCCGAAAAATTCCATAGTATACATCTTGTAAAAATAATGGGGGTTATTATTTTGAATTTTTTCCAAATAAACTTATAATCATGCTTTATAAATCAGGAAATAAATAACTGGAATAGTAAAAAAAAATTAGCGACACTTTTGAGTTCTATTCTCAACACCCCTAATTGTCTACTATTCATCGTCTTCTCAACATCCTTTATTCTAATATAACACACACAAAACCCACTTACATAATTCACACATGCGCATTGCTACACTTAAACCCACATATATACATCCAAACGCACACTCTAACACCTCTAAAGCGCACAGTTACACACACAATCATACATACCAACACCCCCCGTAACACACACACACAATCCCCCAAGAACACACACTCCCACGCACTAAACACACACACACACACACCCCTCAGCAGCACCATGAAACACACTCAATTCACCCACTATCCTTATAAACACTCACTAATACCATTCATTACCTATACACTGAAAGCATACATATAATCACCCACCTGAGGTTACAATCACAAGAACACACGCTTGCACACATAGTAATACACACACTCACTGTATCGTGACCAATCACACACATATTCCAAATCCACACACTAAGAATAACATGAATTACCTATTGAGAACAATCCTTCAGTTTTCTCAAACTTTTCTCTCCCTCTGTCTCTCTTTTTCCCTTGTTTCCCTCTGCATCTTCTCTGTTTTTTCTACCGAGCTACTGTTCTCTTATGGTTCTCTAATTTTTTGTTCTTCTTTCGTTTTCCCCTATTTCTTCCTCTTTCTTTCCTCTCTTTCCTTCCCTTCCTTTCCTTCTTCTTCATCTATTTTCTTCCATGCCCAAGACCCCTATGTTTTCTCTTCTCTGTTCTTCTTTTTACTGTTTCTCTTATGTGTCTTGTTTCTTCTTCTTCTTTTTTGTTTCCTTTACCTGAATTTTATTTTTAAACACTTCCCTAAGTTTAATAATTAAATTAACTTAGTCAGCATAAAAACCAAATAGGTGGTGGATTTAAAAACAAAATTTTCTCTAAAATTTGACACATAGCATGCCTTTTTAACAATTGCAAAATGACCCCTAAAGTTTTTTAAAATTATAAAATGACCCCAAAAGTTGAAACTTACATTTTTGCTCCAAAACTTTTCTAATCTTGATTGATTTAACACTAAACCTAAATATCACCAAAATATATATACATACCACTCATTTTATTATTTTTCATCTAAAAACAATAATTTATGGTTTAGTCCCCAAAGTTTTCCATATTTACAAATGGCCCCAAAACTTTATAAAATTACATTTCGACCCCAAAATCATTTTAATATCTCATTCTCTATTTATCTCTAAACATTACTCAAAATTATCGCCCGTTTATTTTTCAGAGCACCGATAATTATTTTAAACAACTCCTAAAATTACAGGATATTACATATGTTCAACTGGATGAGCAAAGGTTGATTCTTTTGGGACAGAACGCACATGCCTCACAGAACGAGGAAAGGTGGACTCCTTTAAAAGGAGAGCACATGCTTGACTGGAGGCCATTTTGACAATAAGAAAATAATACAAATATGTACTTTAAAGTACCATTGTTAAAAGTTCCAGACATTCAGTTTCATTTTATGTAAACACGCCAATTTATTTTTCAACGGTAGGTATTCATTTAAAATTTTCATTTCTACAAAATAGTGTAAAAGGCACAAATGACCACTGAACTATGACCTTTTTTTTTACTAAAATCACTAAACTTGCTTTTTTGACATTTTGGCCACTGGACTCGCAAATGTGTCCAATTTGGCCATTCTGTTAGTCAGGGTTAACTTCTTTTCGTTAAGTGATCACATGTCGTGCACATGAGGCCTTAAAATAGGGGTAAAACTGTCTCTTCATCAGTGTTCTTTAACATTTCCCCACCTTCAATTGCCAGCCAACATCCATCACCGGTGACCTTTCATTTCCACTGCCTACACCACATACAACCACCACAGTACAACGACAGTCCAGCCACCACCACATCAGGGCTACATCCACGCGACCACCACATCAAGTCCACACACGTGCCACCACCACATCACGACCACAGCCCTGCCACCAATACATCACGACCACAACCTCACCACCGTATGATAGCCATAACCGTGCGATGACTCGGCAACCCACCACCACAACCAATGGGCCCACCCACCACTATTGTGAATCAACTACCCACCAAATCACTAATCCCCGATGCCGCCACAGTCGCCGCCACCCACAGTCTAGGGTTTGCCAAATTTCTCTTCCACCGCCACAACCTCACTGAGAACCTCCAAATATCCGCCGTGATCTTCCCCGTAGATGCCGTCGCGCTGCCGCCAATCAAGTCCAGATCCCCGATCGCACCACGCAAGTTCGTCTGGAAAAGGCAGCGCACAAAACGAAAAATCTCTGACTGGTGGCGGTTCCGAAGATGAAGATATTTGGTTCTTTGGTGACAAGGGGTGATGGTGATGGTCGGTTTGGCGCCGTGGTGGTGGATGGAGTCATGGGGGATTCGGGGAGAGAGAGAGAGGAAATGAAGAGAAAGAATGGAAGAGTCAGATAGGTGAAATGAAAAAAAAAGGAACGGAAATTATGAAAAAAAAAGAAGGAAAGGAAATTAAAAAGGAGAGAGAGACGACAGACGGTTTTTCCCATCACTTGATATGTCAGGTGCGCAGCACATGACCATTTAACGGAGATAATTTAACTGCGGCTGACGGAATGGCCAAATTGAACACATTTGTGAGTATAGTGACCAAAATGGCAAAAAATAAAATAAAAATTTAAGTGACTTTAGTGAAAAATGGGTAATAGTTCAGTGACCATTTGTGCCTTTTACTCTACAAAATATAATATGTATTATGTTTGGAACCAATTTTTTTACAATTTGGATTTCAAATTAAGAATTGAATTAAATCACTTTTTTGTCTGGAACAAAAGGAAATTCAAATAATAGAATTCATATTTGTGACCGGAATACAGAGAAAATGAAAAAGGTCATAAATTTTATCATTGGCTTTCAAAGAAAAATGAACTACAGTAAGTAGTTTTTCATATGTTGGTGGCACCACATGGTGGCAATGGTGTGTGCATAGCCGCGGTGTAAGTGACGGTGTAGCGGCATTGTCGATGGATGTGGTGGGATGGTCAAGTGATGGTAACAATGACAATGGCAGTGGTGGTAGTGTGGCATCAATAACAGTGTTGTCCCATGGCATCAGCGGCAGTCGACAACGACAACAGCGGTGGAGGTGGTGGAGCGATATACTGTTGGTATTAGTAGTGGTGGTGATAGTGGTACCATGTCGTAACTAACTGTAATGTTGATGACATATGTTACAGTGACAATAACACAGACTATGGTGGTGGTGTTGTGACATTGGTATTGGCGGTGGTGTGGCATAAATGACGATCTATTGATTGTAATGATGGCAATGGTGGTGGTGGTATCCAGGTGTCACCAGTGGTATGTTGACGATAATAGTTATGGTGATGACAACGGAGACGGTGGTGGTGGTGATGACAAACATGTTGATCGTGACAGAGTTGATACATTTTTATCGGTGGTAATGGCAGTGACAATGACGATGGTGGTAGAAATTATGGTGGTGGTGCTAGTGGTGTGGCAGTGCAATGAAGACGGTGATCTATTGACGATAATGGTGGTCGTGGTGGTGATGCAACATTTGACAACGATGACGACGACAGTGGCGGTGTAATAACAACGGTGTGACGATAATGGTGGATCTAGCCGTCTAGTGGTGGCGAGTATACCGGTCCATTAGTGGTGTAGGGTAGAGTTGTCAAAAGGGCCGGGCGGCCCGCGGGCTGGCCTGACCCGGCCCGTTTCTGGCCCGGGCTGGCCCGGCCCTCTCGGTGAACAATGACGGCCCAGTGGGCTTGGGGCGAGGGCTTGGACCAGGCCAAGGAAATCTGGAAAAAAGCCCGGCCTGGCCCGGCCCGAAAAAAGCCTGGTTTTGGCCCGGCCCGAAACTGGCCTGGTTCGGGGCCCGGGTCTGCGGCCCGGGTCTTCGGCCCCACCTGGTTTGAATTTTTTGTTTTTCCCCCCTTTTCCTCCAACGGAAATATTCCCCCAAAATTCCACTTTTACCCCCCCAACAGCAATATAACAGCTAGTTTGGGGGGTATTTTAGTCTAACTTAATTTTTCCAACTCCTTTAAAGATTTTTACACTCTTACCCCTTCCCAACAACTATAAACGGATAGTTTGTAGGAGTATTTTGGTCTTTTGTAAAGTGTATAACATCTATAATTTTCTAACATTTCTCTCTAATTTTTCACACCAATCTTCTTACTCTCTCTTACCTAAACATTCTATATTTCTACAAGCTTTGCTACTATTTTCCTCTCCAATTACTACTCTTGCTAATTACTACTAGTATTTACTAATTAGTACTCTTGTTTATTAATTACTAGTCTTACTAAATTCTAATTACTAACTACTACTCTTATTAATTTGTTACTCTCTAATTCTTTTGTCTAGTAATTAGTAATTAGTGAATTTTTATTTATTAATTACTATTACTAAATGCTTTTTAATTACTAACTCTCTCCACATTGGATCGGAATTACCCTAAGTGATTAATATTTGTTACTCGTTCATTCTTTTAATTGTTATTTCTTATTACTACTCTTATACTTGTGTATTTAGTTACGCTTAAAATTTTTAGCGTAAGATATGGCTGGATTATTGAAGAAAATGAGGCGTGCATCGTCATCACGAAAAACATCATCATCATCGCAAGCACCACCACCAGCAGCACAAGCGCCAGCGCCACGGCCATCACAAACACCAATCCAAGCACCAACACAACCATTCGTTCCTGGACGAATGAGTACAGACTGTATGATAGATACCCAAGCCAATTGGGAGTTCAATCAAAACATTCCAGATTTTGAATACACGCATTATAGTCAAAGACGCAGCTCGGTTGGCGAAGCTACTACTCCGTGGCATAATCTCAACCCTATGCCTGGTCATGATGAAGAAGGGCCGAGCAATGCCTCCGGTAACGTGCCAGAAGTCCAAAAGGGGAAAAAAAAGAAAGTCGAGTGTTGGAATCATTTCGATGTAGTTACGGTGGACGGCATCCGAAAAGCTCGATGTAAGTACTGCGCTAAATTATTTTCGTCTGGTAGTGGTAATGGACATCTTAACAGGCATTACCCTCAGTGTGCACCTCGACAAGGCCACGTCGAACCTACCCAAACGCAGTTATCTTTTGACGGTAAGTTATTTGTTTATAATCAGCGAGAGCAAAGAGACGGTCTCACTGAATTTGTTATTCATGATGAACAAGCATTTTCTTTTGTCGATAATCCTAAGCACTCTAGATATATGAACACATACGTTCAACCTTTGTACAAAAAGGTTCATAGAAACACAACTAGATCCGATGCACTCCGACTGTACAATGCTGCCAAAGCACGTTTTATCGATTATTTCGATAAATTTGACGGTAAAGTTAGTCTTACTTATGATATTTGGCAATCTCCTTATACTTTTGTTAGTTATTCTTGTGTGATCGCTCATTGGATTGATACAGATTGGGTTATGCACAAGAGAATCATCTCTTTCGAGCACTTTCCTTTTCCACACAATGGAATGAACATTGCTATTCTTATATTAAAAGCATGTACCACATTTAAAATAAAGGATAAGATTATGAGTGTTAGTTTTGATAATGCTTCTAATAATAAAGCTGCTGTTGCAGCTTTAAAGGACACGCTTCAACCTGTACTTAATGGTGAATTATTTCATGTTCGCTGTGTTTGTCACATTATTAATTTAATTGTTCAAGATGGTTTAGCTGCTGCAGGAGATATTCTTGTCAAAATGAGGGGTATGACAGCGTATGTTAATGGCTTGAGTTTGAGAACACAACAATTTAAAACGTTGTGTGTTCAATATAATATGCCTCGCAGGAGAGCAGTTACAGATGTGGTCCATAGGTGGAACTCTACATACCACATGCTTTTACACATTCTGGCATACCGAGAAGTCTATACGTATTTTCTACTAACCCAGTTCCCAGCCGGCTTGCCAACTCAAGAGGAATGGCAGATGGCCACATACCTAGCTGAATTTTTAAAGGTATTCTACACGTCTACCAATTTATTGTCTGGTACGTACTATCCCACCTCTCCTCTCGCTGTAATAGAAATTCTCAAGATGGCTACAATGTTAACAAAATGGAGATATATAGGACCCTTTAGGGAAATAGTAAAAGTGATGGATGAAAAGTTTAATAAATATTAGAATAAACTGCCTGTTATTTTTGTTGTGGCTACTTGTTTAGATCCTAGGTTAAAGTTGCATGGCGTGAACGCCTCGAGACAAGAGATATCAAAATTAATGTGCAACAGAGCAGAGGCGACAACCGCATTCACCGTAAAAGTGAGCAAGAGGTTTGAGGACTTGTTCAACCTCTATCGTAATTCTGCTGACATGCGCGGGCGAGCTACATCATCATCCACTGTTGAGAGGTATTATGCGCCATACCTTCAGGGCTTTGAACATCTAGTAGCAAGACAACTACCAGGTGAAGGTACTTCTAATTCGGCAGGTTCGTATACTTTTTCCTCTTTTAATGAGATTGGTGTATATGCAAATACTGATCATTATTCTGATTTATCAAGGCAAGAACAGGTTAATTTTAATTTGTTAAATTTTTGGAAACAAAATCAAAACATGTATAAGACTTTATCCCAAATTGCACGGGATGTACTGCCAGTGCAAGCCTCCACGGTTGCTTCAAAGTCGGCATTTTCAGCCAGCGGGAGAGTTTTGGATGACAGGAGGAGTCGTCTTAACCCCAAGTCGCTCGAGCTATGTGTACGTTGGAAGGATTATCTTGATGCAAAATATCGCGAGCAAGATAAACCGATTGATAATAGGAAGAGCAGTGACTCGAACGTTGAAGTACTTCCGGATGATCAGCTAAATTCTTTTTATTTTCCTTTTCTCAAGTTTTTAGAATAAATTTTTTTACAAAATATACTTTTTTTCCATATATATAAAATAAATTTTTAGAAGCAAGATATATATTTTTTCGTATATATAAAAAAATAGGTAACTTCGCCTGTTTGTTTACAAGCAGCCGGTCCAAGCCCGGATAAAAGGAGGAGGGCCTATGAACACATTTATTTTTCTATACTTATTACTTAAGATCGTCTCGGGAATTAACATGTATCAATCCCGGGTTTTCGGCCAATTAGTTTGAAGTAAAATATCAAATAGTAGAAACAGTCTCTCTTAAATAGTAATAATTGTTATGTGTTCAGATTTTATTAATAAAGATCACCAAGAAGAGTAAGAAAAGATTTAACATATAGCAAAAAATAAAATGAGAGACAAATAAATATATCTATACATACATACATATATATATATATATATATATATATATGAATATTACATATAATGAAATAAAATGATAAAAATTAGATTTTTCAAAATTTGAAAATTGGACATGCCTAAAGATGAAATTTAAAATTGAATAACAAAAAATAAAAAAAAGGCCCGGGCCGGCCCAAGCTCGGCCCTAGAAATTGGGCCTAGGGCCTGGGCCTGGACTGGGCCTAGCATTTCTCCCCAGTCGGCCCGGCCCGGATTGGCAGCCCCTTGGCCCGGCCCCGGCCCGGCCTCGCTTCAAGCCCGATGGACCAGGGCCGGGCGGCCCAAGCCCGGCCCGTTTGACAACTCTAGTGCAGGGTAACAGAACAGTGACATTAGTGATAATGGTGGTAGTAAAGATGGTGCGACGGCAGCAACAATGGAGACGATTCTGATCGATTAATCAGTAATAAAGGTAAAACAAGTATTTTTTAATTAATATAAATTCAAATCTCATAAAATTTGACATTTTTTAATCAAATTTTGCACTATATCAACAAATCAAGTCAATTGTCATGAAATCGTATTTTTTAATATTTCAAGTAATAAAATTCAAATATTTTTTATTTATTTGAGGATTCCAAACACACCTTTTCAACTTTATGGACTAATAACAAGATTACATTAAAAAGAATCCCAGAAAAGAATATTCGGAGCGGAGAAAGGTTCCTTTACGAGTTCCACTCCACTCAGACCGCGGCACGAATATCATATCATTTATGTACCAAAAAAGAATATCATATCAGTCAGCCGATAGAAAGCTTTGTCTGCCCCAAAAACGGCAACCACGCCTTCACAGCCTTCCGTTCCTCATCTTTCCCCCCAAAGCCCTCACGTGGAGGGGCCCCACCCCCAAAACTCGCCACCTCAGCCCCCAACGGACGATCGCAAATCGATTAATCGAAAAGCCCCTCCACAGCTGGACCCCACCCAACCTATATCCCCCCTCCCCCCGCCCACCATGCAAAAAAGAAAAAAATAAAAAATAAAAAAAAACCAGCCCTCTCTTCTTGTCAGCACACCCACTCACTCTCTGCTGCCATTTTCACGGTTAACTCGGGCGCCTTGGACTCTGCACCGCCTTACCTTTTTACTTTTTAGATCTGCCTTTTTATCTGCCCTTTCTGCTAGTTTTGCCTTTTCGACCCCTCGAAAATGGTGTACACTATTTCCGGCATACGCTTACCCGCTGTTGCGTCGCTGCACAAGTCGGGTGGATCGAGCTGCAACGGCGATCGCCGGACCACTAATCTCTCGTTATTCACCAAGCACTCCTTTTCACGTAATCCTCTCACTCTGTGTGTGTGTGGGGAGCATAGTTAGTTGTTGCTGCGCTTTGAGCATGCATTGCTTGCTTGTTCGAGTTTTTTTTACGAAGTTTCGTTACCTGTCGGAAATTTTGTCGTTTTTCTGATCAGTTTTGGGAGGGGTTGTTTGATTAGTGTGAACGGATGCTTACTGATTGTTCGACTAGTGAAAATTCCGATTTTGTTGAATCGTAGAGTGCATATTGAATTTAATTTGGTTTTCGTAGGCGACTAGGTGTATGATTGGGGATGGAAGCGTGTTTGGAGTGTGATCTTTTTTTCCCTTGAAAGAACAGGGTTTTGTACGTAGTTGATGACGCTGTGCGTTTCGAATAGGGTTGGAGTCGCCCAGTCATACAACCGATGGAATATTTTGTGCAACCTTTAGGTTTTCCTAGGTTATTAGCAGACGCAATTTTGCTTAGAGTTTAACGAAAGAAGGAGTTTTAAATATATATCGTAGAAGAAAAGAGGAAAAGGGAGAGGAAAAGGGAGAAGACAGTTAGATTAAATGATTTTCCGTGAACTTGATCCACATTGAGGGGAAAGACCGATCTCAATCGAAATCGGGACACTGGAAATGTATGTGGGTAAGGGAGGGCACAATTTGGTTGCTCTTTTACTTTCCTCCGTTGTCCTATTTTTCTTGGTTCTTGTCTCTTGATAACTCCTCTCTTCCAACTTAACAAGGAAACTTAATTAAGATTTTCCCCTCTCTCTCTCTCTCTCTCTGTGTGTGTGTGTGTGTGTGTGTTACTTCCCTTCCACTTTCCTCTCTTAGCTGAACAAAAGAAGTTTAGAATGCTCTATCCGCTCACTCTTCTCTTTCTTCACGGCAATGAAATTCATGCAGTGCTCAATGTTGCAGCACATGGAATTGGAATAAAAAAAGCCACATACTCTTTAAGATGCTTTAACGAGTTGAACTTCTTCCTAGTACAAGAGGGAATTAAAACAATAAATCTGCACGAGTTCACGGTTTATTTTTAGGTTGTTCACATTGAAATGGAAGCACTTGAATAGGCAAATGCTAAGTTAACTGCCAAACAGAGCTGTCTAGTCAGGAGGCTCCCTCCATTGTGGACTCAGAGTGGATATCATTGAGCTTTTCCATATATCTACTGTAAAATTTGGGTAATTAATTTTTTGGTTTGCCGTTTGTGGTTTTGGGGCTGAGTTTTGCAAAGATGATTGCTAAATTCTTGATATACGAGCAGACATGATTAATCAAAATTCTGAATGTACGAGCGGATATGAACCTCTTGTCTCCCACCTCCCGATTAAGATAAACGTAGTTATATGCTTTAGATTTTATTATCTCCATCTGCGTGTCGATTTCTTATCAAGGCGTAGCTAATTTGATGCTTGTCTGTAGGGAATATCTTTGCTGACAAGTCTACTCATGAATCTGACTCCCCACCCTTCATGGTTGCTGCGTCAGAGAAAGTCCTTGTTCCAGGCAGCCAAACTGCTGGTTCTTCATCCTCAACAGAGCAGTTGGAAGCTGTTGACACAGCTTCAGAAGATCCCTATGTATGTGAATATGCACCACCTAATTCCTTCCCCTTCTATATGATTCTTGACTTATGGCTCCTCTAGCTTCCTTATACGTAGTAGGATCAGTGGTCTGTTATTCCAACTTCTGCAGCAAAGTTAATGTGATGTTAGGCTGTGAATTTTGTCAATGAAATATGGTGATATGCAAAACTATGAACTCCGCCTTGTGCTTATTGTCATATCTTTTATACGTAGCCTGTCCCAAGCCCGGCTAGAGGAGGGGGGTTGCAATAGGTTGACGGCCAGTTTAAAACTCAGTCGTATTCCATGGACATGAACCCAAAGAAATTTTTGCGGGCAAATACTATGGCCTTTGCCTTATGTGATGTTTTGCACCCGTGACCTGCCTCTACGTGTTTAAAAAAATGGGCAAGGGGCATCGTTTAGGTGCCTAGAGATGACAAAAGCGCAAGGTCTATTGCACTGCATTGGACGAGTGCCGTATAGAAGTTAGTCCGGAATCATAGACTTAGGTCAGATTGTTGGAACTTAGTTAAGTTAATGGGTAAGTTCTGGGAGCTAGTTGATACAACAAGCAGAAAGAGAGTAAGCGTAGCGTGTCTTCAGGAGTCCTAAGTGGCTAGGAGAAATGTCCACAGAGATAGAGGGAACAGTTTGAGTTGTGGTACACAGCCAAGGTCAGGATTAGAAATGGAGTAGGAACTATAGTAGATAAAATCCTCAGAAATGAGGTTGTAGATGTCTAGAGGAAGGGTGATCAAATTATAATAACTAAATTAGTTATAAGAGAGGAGACTATTTATCTTATATGTGCGTACGGTTAGACTAGTGAGTTCCAAATTACGACTAGATTTCACCAAGGGTCAGCTTTAAGCCCGTAGCTTTTTTACTTTCGCAATGGACGAGCTTGTTAAGAATATTCAGGATGAGATCTCATGGTGTATGTTATTTGCGGATGATTTGGTATTATTGATGTGATTAAGCAGGGTAACACTAAGTTAGAGGCATGGAGAAGCACTTTCGAATCTAAAGGCTTTAGGTTAAGCAGGACTAGGTTTGAGTGCTTGAAATGCAATTTTATTAAAACTAGGAGGAGGTTTGGGGGAAAAGTCGATATGGATCCTCAAGAAGTACCTAAGAAAGATATGCTATAGGTATCTTGGGTCAATAATGCGCCAAGGATGGAGAAATTGACGAGGATGTTCCTTATAGGATAAGAGCACGCTAGCTAAAGTGGAGGTATGCTTTGGGAGTGTTGTGTGATCAGATCATTCGTCTCAAGTTGAAGGAAAATATCTTTAGAAGGCAGTGAGGCCAATAATGTTGTATGGTTCAGAACGTTGGATTAGCAGAATACACATAAGATTAGTGTAGCCAAAATGCGAATGCTTAGGTGAATTTGCCCGAACCGAGGAGGGATAGAATAAGAAATGAGGATATCCGCAATAACTTGGGGGTGGTGCCATTTGAGGATAATATTTGGGAGCATCAGTTGAGATGGTTTGGTCATATCCATGCAAGCCTATAGATGTCCCTGCAAAAAGAAGTGATTTTTGCCATGTTGATGGGAGTAAGATGAGGTAGGGGTAGCCTGATGATAAGTTGTGGAGAAGCAGTGAGGAGAGACTTTAATGCTTAGAATGTATTAGAAAACAGGTGCATTGGGTGGGGTGAATGGAAGAAAGGAATTTCATAGCCAACACCATCTAGCTTGGACAAAAGCTTGGATGATGATGATGATGCACAAGAACTACGATAATGGCTCCCTAGGAGTTAGGAGTAAAGCTGATCTTGACGGAAGAAAGTTGCTTTAGATCTGCCTGTCAACTAAGAATTCTTGGGTATCATATCAAAATATCCCATCGGTTTTGGTAGGAGTTGGTAATGGTAATGACGTGAATTAAATTATCCAACTTCAAAGCACCCTTGGGCATTCCGTTTGATATTCAAGTTCTTGGTGGGACTAAGAACACATTTTCTAAACTCTAACCTTCTAGCTTAGTGCTAGCTTTTGACCAACTCGAATTTAATATAAAGTTATTGAAAATTTTATTCTCTATCATGGTACACATAATGTATCAATTTGCATTATCGGGCTCATGGCTTCTGGTGCTTAGCATGCATATTCTCAATTTTATCTATCCTGAAGCATGTCCAAAGATTGGCTTCTTTGACTTCATGGTATCTCTATGCTTATGCTGGAAGGAAATCGAGCTTCTAATGGGACCCTGCGAGTATTATAGAATCGTAGATTGCTTCTATACTGAGTTGAGTAAGGTGATGGGCTAGTTTTAAAATCTCATGGTTCCTTATGATGTTTTTTCAAAATAAGGAATTTAAGGTTGGGTGATACTGTAAGAGCCTGTTTGTGATTGATTAAAAAAAGTAGATTCAACTTAAATTTTAATCAGTTTTCAAAATCTGATTTAATCAGAATCAGTTTACTGTTTGACAAAAATAATTGTAAACTAGATTAAATCTATAAAAAATGTTTGAATAAAAACTACTTAAATTAGTTTCATTATGACAAAATGACCATATAGGACACTCAATAAACAATTTTCTAATATCCAAGCAACGTTAACATAACTTTTATTCGTAAGTAACTATATGCCAAATAACTTATTAAAATAACTATTTTCACTCACCTACCGAAGTTGCTACTTTTTATTTTAAATTAAAAACACAAACAATCTCATGTTATTGCTTATAGTACGATAACATCTCCAAATTAAAAATAAAGTTTATCTTAAGCAAAAAAAAAATAAAAAAAAATCATCTAGTTGTAGGAGAAGAGTTTAGCAATAAAAGAAGAGATAAACTCCAGAATATATCTAAGATAATTAATTAGGGGTATGAGAGGTCTTTTTGTGAAAAATATGGGGATAGGATGGTAAATTAGAAGGTCAAACTTGATTATGAAAAAAGTGATTATTTCATAATCCTCGTGAGAATTATGGATTAAATCAGTTTTTAGCTTCTGGAGATGGATTAAATCTCTTAATCTCTTTTGCCAAACACCCACATACCTGATTTAATCTAGATTAAATCAGGTTTGACCATCCCATAATCAATCCCAAACATCCTCTAACGCTTGAATCCAAGGCTCCGTATGTGTCCTAAATTAAAATCCAATCATGTCCACAACGTAAGTATTATGATGGTAGAGCAGAGCATCTAAAATACATACTAGATAATCATCGAAATCTCAAATACTTGACCCTAAACTTAATTACAGTTTTTCCATTAACCATCAGAATCCAAAGTAAATGAAAAGAAGGTAAACTAATGGTTCATCTAAAGAAAATTCCAAACATCTACTATTCCCAATTGCCAACATGAAAGAAATTCCACTGTTGTAGTAACATCTCACCCTTTGTAGTACTCTTGGCCTGGAAGAAAAGCAAAGGGGTGAGCACCAATTCCCTAGTAAGAGATTTTACACCCAAAGGGCCTAAAATGGATACATATTTGAGTTATAAAACAGAGGCAATGGATATGAATTTAGATAACTCAATCAAACTTCACGTACAAATGACAAAATTGACTAATAGGGGGCTAAATAACCAATAAGTAATATATCGTATACAATTTATCAAATCTTGTGGGTGTCACATACTTGCTTATTACTGAACATCACAAATCATGATCTTACCATATCGAATATTAGAGCAGTCGCGCGTCACATATAAGTCACGAATTTCAAAAGTGACTTTCAAATACATATATCACCCACATTTTAGTACTTTGATAAATATATCAAACATTCATTTGAAGTCTAGAAATAGTCATTGTAGGCTCAAATAGGACAAAATACGAACCCAACGAAATGAAAATTAGCTCAGTCAGATTTCAGATGAGTGAGCTATTATCAAAAGAAACTTTTTAAGTGGAAATAAAGACACAAAAATCAAGGAAATGACAAGGGGACATGTGGCAACACTTTGGGAAAACTTTTAGGATGACGTGAAGGGAGTTAAAAAAAAAGGCTTTACAAATAAAGTCAGGTTGTTACTGGAATGCGTCAATTGAAATTGGAGAGAGAAAGAACATCAAAATGTATCAGTAGGAAACATAAACAAATAAAGATAATGTCAAGACCGACAGAATCCGCAAAAACCCCTGCCTCAAAGTTAGCAAATTTAGCATCAAACATATCCTCCTTATCCTAGATTGATCACAATCTTATGCTCGAAAACCTAAAAGAATAAATTAGGTCTTATCTCCTTTTCTTCTCCTACGTCGCTCCCAAAAAATAAAAATAAAAATAAATAGAAGACTATTATGTCTTCCTCATTCTTATATAGTTCGCTAATGTAATTAATGTGACCTGAAGTCCTAATTGCCAGTGCAATTATAATATAATAACTTAAAGTCCTCATTGCTAATATAATTACAATATAACTTTAAGTCCCAGTCCAAGTCAATATCTCTTGTAATGCCTAATCTAATCTCATTAGCCATTGAATAATGCTCCCTTCGTCCCACAATAATTGATTGCATTTGACTTGCACGCATATTAAGGAATTTAGTCATGTATTTTACGTTTTCAGTTTTAACCCGGGGAGGAGAAAGTGGGCCAGGAGAGAGAAAATAGGCTTGTGGAGGATCAAATGTGGTGAGAGAAATAGAATAAAAAAGTGTAAAAGGGTAAACGTAGAAAAACACGTAGAGAATCTTTCTTAATTTGGAAAGTGACTTTTTTTTGGGACAACCCAAAAATGAAATATGATATTTTTTTGGGGACGGAGGGAGTATAACATTTTAATTTCGTCAGTAAAAGGACTTCCAGATTTTTCTAATTAGTATTTATACAAGTAGCCTAAATTGATAAAATCTGAGGTTTTTCAGGTACTCCCTATGCGGCGAGGGGCATCTTATTCTTGACTTCTTCTTCGGGCTAGGAACGTAAAAGTCTTTAAGCTCATAAATCATAATAAAGAAAAGAGTACATACTTAAGTGAAGTTCTAGTAGGAACTCGTCCCAATTGGGGAAGAGGTGGCGTGTCTAGAACTTTATTGGGGTTTGAGAGAAGCATAATTTTCCATTGTAATTTTCAGTTTAAGGTACAAAAGTGTTTCTTATCAAGAAAGAAGGGGCGGGGGTGAATATAGAGAAGGAGCAAGCAAGTTGGAAAAAAAAAAAATGGATGGTTAGAGACTTCAAGCCAAGGGAAGACCTGATTCTAGACCCATGACTTATTTAGTCTAATTTTGTTTTTCCCAAGGTGTTGCCATGTCACCTGATCTTACTCCACTGTATAATTCTTGCCGAGATCTAGCCCCCCATTCAAAAGAATTAGCTAATAAGAGGACAGCCATTGCTGTCCCATCACAAAATAAAACCAGATTCCTGAACTGCACCAATCATATCATATCATAATATACTAAAAGCTCCACAAGACTAAGAACTGGTGAGCAAAACCAGTTATGACGGGGAATGCTTTGACAGTATGGAATCGCATTTTACATCTTTTTGGATTCCATTTATACTAGGGATTGGGGGGGAAGTTCATGGATGATTTGTGATATTCTGAAGCGAGATGCTTCTGTTTATCTTCTAAGGCTGCAGGCACGTCAATTCCTTTTGAGGGAGAAGCAAGCGGTCTGCAGGGTGACACATGTTGGCCTGCAGGTTAGCGGATCCCCTGAAGGAGGGTAATACAAATATATTTGTTAATTTGTCTATTTTCGTGTTGCATTAAGTTATTCTGTAACGAGGAAAGCTTCACCAATGTCAAATTTGGATCCTATTCAAGATATTTTTATTACAAGCCTATGACTCTGTCGCCAGGGCTTGATACTCAACCTCATCTCACCGTTTGCTCAGTGCTTATTCATTTCGTGTGAAATATTGTAAACAATGACAATTTCAAGCTAGAATTCTTTCCTTTTAAGATTTTAATAATGTGATGGTGCTTGTGTTTCTGGACTTAATTATATCCTTCCAGAGTTACTCTCTAATTATGGCACGAGTGTGCACATATTTAGTTGGCTGTGCACTCTCTGGTTGCCCATCTAGTAGTATATAACCTAGATCGACCTTTATATTGTTATTTTGTTCTTTAGCATTTAAGTTGGCTTTCTTTGATGCTTAAAAGAGAGTAACTTTTCCTCTCTTTAATCAGTTTCATCTCGTTACTGCCTTACTCTTTGTTTAGGTATCACAGAATGAAGATGTTCTGAGTATGGAACAGCTTGACAGCATTGTGGATGACGAAACTTACGTAGAACCAAGCAGCAGTTTTAGTGAGGTCGACGGTGAGGATGATGAAGCTAATAATGCAGAAGCACCGGTTCTCTTACAGGAGGTTATAAGTAAAGAAAGCGATCTGATTAGACAAAAGTCTATACCTCCACCTGGAACTGGGCAACGAATTTATGAAATAGATCCGATTTTGACCCGTCATCGAGACCATCTTGATTATCGGTGAGATGCTTCCCAGTTTTTCTTATGTATCTGAGTTGATAAGGAATTCTCCAGCACCTCTAAAAAAAATGTTGGAACGCGTGATTTTTACGCTATAGATCGTTACATAATGGAACTATATATATATATATATATATATATATATATGTACTAATTAGACTGCTTGTATATGCTTGTGTTACATGTGATGAGACCAGACTCTTGGAGAAGCAGTTGAGAGTGGGAATTGAGGGGGGTTTCATGATTTTAAAGCATAATATACTTTATTGGGCTCACTTGTAACAGTTTAAGCTTTTAGAGCAGGTATGGGAACTTAACATACTATCAAAGCTCAGGTTCAACAAGGTCTTGGGTTCAGTTCCTCTCGCTTGCATTACGACACACTTGTTATACTAGTGAGATTTGTGCCCCATTCAGTGCACCTTGGTTATCTCTCATTGATTTCTCTCTCCATGTGCAATTAAGGCTTGCACGTGAGGGGGCATGTTAAGGTTTGATATACATTGTTGGACCTTAGCCTTTTACAAGAGATGGTAACTTAATAGATGAAACCAAGGAGCAACAGTAGGAAGATGCGAGGATGTACGCATGCAGAGTGTTGAAGGCATACACCAGGAGAGAGTCATAAGTATTTACACATGCAGAACGTAAGTTAGATCGAAAAGTGCTGCGGGGACCCTTAAATTCCTATCAAGCTGAAGGGAAGTTCCATTGGCTAAATAAGAGGCCGGCTGTGCTCAAAGAAGGAACATGCCTTAGACGAGTGCAGCTGACATATGAATGTCGAAGGTGATTAGGCGGCCGCAGCACAAAATAAGGACTCATGTAAGGATCTTGTATGGCACTAATTAAGGAAAAGATGAGGAATTTGTGCCATGTTAAGGGGCCAAGAAGAGATAGGAGTAAAATGTGCTGAAGTACTGAAGAATGATCTGACTATGTATGTTAAAAACATCTTTACTGGTCGAGAATGATTTCTGCTGCCAATTCAGTGTGAGTTGATATTCAATTCCCTCTTCCACCAAAAAAAAAAAAGGATGAAAAAATGAAATATTAATTAATAGATTAATAGATAAAAGAAAAGAGAAATGAGGGTTTGGCAGTTCAATATTACTGCATTTATAGTTCTCTATTAGTGCAAGAAATTTCAGCCTCACTCTTCCCTTCCCTTCGTGCCCTCTCCAAACTGAAAAAGTTTGATAGTTAATTCTCTTATCTTGCTATGTGATGTGGTCCGAAGCTCTCATCTTCAAGTTTCTCGGGCCCACAAAGGGTCGTTTTGGAAACTACCATCAGATAATTTGATTATTACATGGATTTAGGGCTTAGGGTCTCCCATGTTGATAATTGTTTTTGCTGCGTGTGTCGTGCAATAACTCTCTGCATGTCTTTTCCTGCCTCACACTTAAACCTTCGTTGACAAAGTCTTTTACTCCCCCCGGTGGTTTCTCCTTTGTAATGTGCTTTTGCTTATCAAGAAAGAGAAAGGCTTCATGCTCTTATGTAGACTTGTTCAAATACAGATACGGGCACTATAAGAAAATGCGCGAGGCAATTGACAAGTTTGAAGGTGGTTTGGAAGTGTTTTCTCGTGGCTATGAGAAGTTTGGTTTCGTCCGCAGGTATTACCCTATTTGTAATCTCTTTACAGTTCATTTTGCCTTTTTGTCTGATAGAATAGAATAGAATTCGCGTTAAAAAGATGAAGGCAGATTAGATAAGAATGGCAAGGTGTAATTGAAACGAAGCAGATTACAGGACAAGACTGAGAAACTGAAGGTCTAAAATTTCTAGGAGTGTGACTCGCTCTAAACCTATTCGCTGACTTCTTTTTGCTGCATCGGAAGAAGATATGCTCCTTTTTCTCTTAACCTTGCTGTTAATGTTTTGCAATGGGAGCCAATTTCTACTTGTTTCTGAGATTCTTGGTCCTCTATTTAGTCATTGATATGCTTGCGCTTTCTAATATTTTATGTGCATTAATGCATGTATTAAAACTTTGTTTGCCCTTTCTTAAAAGCATGTATAGTTGTCATAAAGAAAAGAACTTGAACAGCTTATGACTATTATAGTGGAACTATGTGTCTGTGACAGTCTTGTGTGCGTATGCCTAGATAGTTGAATGAAACGTTATACTAGTAGCCCCCGTGGGGGGTGGGGGGGGGGGGGGGTTACACTGCACGGGGTCCTTATTGCTGCAACTCCATCCTCATCCCTTGGAGTTTTGGCGACGTGCTCATATAGTGTTGATTTTTTATTATTGCTATTACGAGATTATTTGCCCAAAAGCAACAACACATTTTTGGAGACCTTACTCATCAACCTTTTGGTAAGCTGCACTGAGTCCTTATTGCAGCAACTACATCCTTATCGCTTAGTTTTTCGATATGACACGCTCAAAGAGTGTTCATTTTTATTTCTTTCTTATTCAATGAGATGGTTGCTTTCCCAAAAGCAGTAACGCTTGCTCTAAACCTGACATAGTAATATGTTGGTACTGGTGATATGAAGTCAGACTATATATGGTATGATGGTGGTTTATACCTTGTATGATATGCTTGGGTGGAGAAACTGAATGGGTTGAACATCTAATGCATTGATAAATACATGATCCTCCATCCTGGATCAAGTAGGATTTCTCACATTCAAGTATGGGGTTTGGAGTTTTTGTTCGTGAGTTTTGTCTCGGAGCTGTGTCGCAGCTATTTTTTGTAGGTTGAAATATTAAGAAAGTTTGGTCTCGTTGTTGATAGTTTTATTTTGGCCAGAGCTCATTCATATGTGTCCTGGGCTTTGTGTTTTACTTTGTAATCTCTAGTGTAAATGGGTTTGCCCCCAAAGAAAACCAAGCGGCATTCTGAAGCGGTCACAGCTTTACTTTGGGAGATAACAAGCTGATTTTCTTGAGGAATTTCTGTTTTTGGAATTTTCCAATTTGTGGAGTGTCCTCTGATCCAATTTTGGATTTCTTTGCTGGTTGTTCTCTGGAAGTTAAGTCGATTTTGTATCTTGTATTCATGCCTCAGATGATATGCTTCCTTTCTCCTTTGCAAGTCAAACAGTGTCTGTTCTGGGACCTTTTGCTTTTTTTATTTTTATTTTGTTTTTCTTGGGGGGTTTTGGTTTAAGGCATTCATCGGTCTCTTTGGGTATGTATTAGCTTCTCTCAGATCCGGGGAACTTTAGTCAGCTTAGCTTTATGTATAGTTTTTTCCTTATGAGTTTTGTTATCTTTATTTGCATATATCGTAAGTCCGCCTATGTATTGTTATTTTCTTGCAGATTGTCTCGTGTACTGGGAACAGTTTTCTTTTCCAAGTGCTATGTTCAGGAAATTTCAGTTTCTTAATAAATTCTCCATCCAGAATAAGTAATAGGCAACTTTTCAAGCATATTAAAAAATTGGTCACACTTTCTTGTATTGCTCATTCTATTACCGTCCTTCGCTTTCTTTTTATTTCTCTCTGTATGTGCATCTAATTCCCGAACACTGGTCAGCTAACAGTACTTGACTATTGACTGTCCCTTGTCATCAACCCTTAAATGGGTATCTCCTCCATATCAAGAACAGAATTAGCGTAAAAAACTCAGGTCCGTTTAAGCATGACCAACAAGAAGTTTATCTTCTCAAGTATACATTTCTGACAACAATCCAGATTTAATCCTTCATAACTCTTTTGATTCAGAAGAGATAAGCTTCGAGATGTGGGTTTAATGATGTGGGTTTAAAAGTACTATCTATCAACTCTTGTCATCAACCCTAAATTGGTATCTCCTCCTCCATATTTAGAACAGATTTAATGTCAAAAACTCAGGACTGATTGAGCATGACACCACCAAGAAATTCATCTTCTCAAGTGTGCATTACTGACTACAATCCAGATTTGGTCCTTTATAACTCTTTTGATTTGAGACAGATCGCTTTGAGATGTGGGTGTGATGGTGAATCGACACATTTTTGTGTATTGCAGCTTAAAGATGATCTTCATTCATGGGAATTTGACAGAAGTGGTGGGTTAAAGCTTGGAGGTGATGGTGCTCAGTCATGTTATGCACATGAGGTGCACAGAGAAGTTTCCATTGGTAGGCGGTCGATTAGGCAGTGAGTGGGCAGTCAATAGTCGGGCTAGGCAAAAATTGGTGGAACGACTTGCAAAGCTGCGCGGGCGAGTAGATGGCGCATGGGGTTTTAGGTGGTTTCAACCTGAAACAGTCGTAGGCCTCTCCTCTTTGATTTATCTAGAGTCTAAACATCGTTCTTTCTCGTAGTGTCAATAAGCTGATACCAGTTATAATCATTGAATCCTCGTCACGAAGAAACTATGTCACAGAATCCCTATCCTCTGCCTCAACCACCACTAGCAACGGCCACCCATAAATTAAATGGGAAAATTTATAAATTACTTAAAAAATACCAAAATCAAATATGGAATTTCTGCTGGCAATTAAAACTTCAAGGTTTGTTGTTGAATTGTTCAGATCCGTGGCCCTTTGTCGAAACATGAGAGACTTTTGATCAATTAAATCGTATTATCAAGGAAAGGGGAAAAAAAAAAAAAAAACTAAAGCCTAAATCTTTTGATTGTGGGTTGTGAGTCAAGTTTGATTGAAATGTCATATTCAACTTCTAAGTGAATGTGTTTGGAAAAGATAATGCTAAGCACTTGGATTGTGGTGGTGGGAAAGAATGCATCATGTTGTCGTTTTCTTCTTCTCTCTATTCTGTCTTCTTTGTCTCTCCCTTCGCTCTCTCTCTCTCTCTCTCTCTCGTGTTCTGGGTTGTTTACCTTAACAAATTGCCAAATTGGTGATTCATGATGGGTCCCAATTATTCTATTTTGTTCCCTGATTAGTACTTAGGGTATTTCTGTGATACTCTGGAAGATTTTATTCTTAAAAGGAAAGTGATTAATTACTTTGGGACATCCCAAGAAGGAATTGTTATTACTTATTTTGGGGCAGTGGAGTAGGAGGGAAAATTAGGCGATATCAAACTAAACGATGAGTATTATGATGTCCTAAGGCGACCAAGTAAAGCAAAAAATAGCTGCAGTGCTTAAAATTTATCTGTTTGGAAGTAAATTTTAGGCCAGCATGTCCATTGTTTTAATTAACGCTGGTAATAGTTGCTTTTTTTATAGCTTGCACCTGTTTTTTTACAGTTTACATTAATTTAATACTACTTTTATTCGTAAGAACTGGCGTTTGCTTCTGCAAAAACTTCATGCACTTGTTTTCTGGTTTAAAGCTCCATTTCTTTTCCTGACAAGTGCTAAATGGGACCCACTGTACACGATCCGTTGGGCATGTGTTCTCTTTTCTCCAGTATAGTATCTATTGAAAGAATATGTCCTGTGGTGATGGATAAGACATTGTAGCAGCTAATTTTTTTCGGAATTTGTTTGCAGTGCCACAGGTATTACCTATAGGGAGTGGGCACCTGCAGCTAAGGTTGGCCTTTTGCTTTTTCCTTTTCCAGTTCTATGGATGGAGTGTTCTTTTTTCTTTTTCTGTTTTAGTTTCCCTTCCACCTTTTTTGGTATTTATTCTGCAAGATTGGTTCTACTTTGTAGTATGACCTCTGATTGGATTACGTGAAGCCCATCAGCGAAATTCAGTAAATAAATCAAGGTGTGTACACGTGCATACACATACACGCTAGTAGAAGACCCTTTTTTTCTGACTACTGACCACTTTGTTTAAAGATAAAGGTTTCAGGCTGAAAGTACTACCAGTATATGTTCCTTCTATATTCTTCTCTTCGTTCTTACATGACTGGTCCTTTGACACTTGACATATAGAAAATGCTAGGTATAGTAGCTTAAGACATTTTAGCCAGATCATTGAATCACTCTAGAGGCGTATAGCGCTGTATATATGCCGGTTTTACCAATATGGATGGGCCGATCCACGTCTAGCGCTGAAAGAGATAAGGAATTCTCTTGTGCTTCTTTGGCTATATATATGCTGGTTTGACCGGTATACATGGGCCAATCCACGTCTAGCACTGAAAGAGATAAGGCATTTTCTTATGCTTCTGTGGCTGCACCCATCCACAGAATCAACGGGTAAATCGTGCGCATTTTGGAGCACATGCTTCTGCTGCTAAAATAGCAATGCTAGGAACTATCTGCTACACTCAAGCCGAATTTCCGCTACTAAGAATAGCAGATACTTTGAAATGTGCCGGCCTCTTCTGCTGGGTGTGCAGCCACAAATAGATTGGGCTCACTGGGAGATCTAGCACTGATGCAATCAAGAATGCAAAGATATGCGCATACTTAGATTACATAGGCTGAATTCTTAGGAAATTGAAACGAGTACTCTACTTCACAGTCTAGCATAAAGAAACTCGTTAACTTCTTACTAACTTTGAGAAAGTACCTTCAAACAACGTCTTCTAGATCTGAGCAGCAGAGAATAGCACAGGAAACAGTGGCTTTGTGCTGGCCTCTAGTGCATATAGCAGCGGCAGAGGGATCGGAAGGTGCCACGGGGTTGAATCCTCAAATCCTAAGCCTCCAATGCTTGAGAGCCCTAGTTGGGGTGGAGCTGAAGCTCAATCTTAATATTCTTCTTTTCCGTATCTTCAAAAGGCCCTAGAGAAGGCAAACTTCCCTTCTTTTATACTAACCCCAAAACTTCCTGACATTAGTGAGAGGGGTATGCGTGCAAAGTTCTAGCTTCTCTTGGAAGATTAGAGTTGGCTTCTATAGGAAGCTTTGGGGTTAGTATAAAAGAAGGCAAGTCTGCCTTATGGTGACATGGAACCAGAGGGTTTCTTAGATTGGATGGACATCATTGAAAGTTACTTTGATTGGAAAGGAAGTACCTTCAAACAGCGTCTTCTAGATCTGAGCAGCAGAGAATAGCACAGGAAACAGTGGCTTTGTGCTGGCCTCTCACGCATATAGCAGCGGTGTGAAGTAGAGTACTCGTTTCAATTTCCTAAGAATTCAGCCTATGTAATCTAAGTATGCGCATATCTTCACATTCTTAATTGCATCAACTGGTATCTAGAGCGAGTTCTTTCTCTGGGGCTGCTTGTTTCCTTATTTTGGGTGGCTTGAGGTATTTTCTGTAGTACTTTTTAGTAGGGGTAGTATTGTCTTTCCAGTTTGTTCTCTAAACTCTGAAGTTTTGGGGTCTTTTGTAAAAGTACTTAGATGCTTGGGGAGCTAGAAAAGTCTGACATTAGTGGGAGGGGTATGTTTGCAAAGCTTTGGGGTTAGCATAAAAGAAGGCAAGTCTGCCTTCTCTAGGGCCTTTTGAAGAGAGAGAAAATAAGAAGAATATTAAGATTGAGCTTCAGCTCCACCCCAGCTAGGGTTCTCAAGCCACTGGCACGTGATCAGCTCCATCTATACATAAATGCATTGTATAGATTTGAGAGGGACTTAGTAGCTGTGGAGTTATTATTTAAATTGGTATTTCAAGACATCTGAAAAGCTAACCAGAAACTTTGTATGAAGAAGATATGTGTTTTCGTCATCATCATCTAAGACTCTAGGGTTGGCTTAATAAATAGAAGGAATTGATGTGTATAAGATAGAAGGAGAAAACCCTGGAAACACTTGTAAGGAGTAAAAGATATTGGCCGTTTTCAGGTATTGTTGCTGATTAAGAAAAAGTATGCATGTGCAAAATGAAAGAAGGCTGTTCATCAATGAGTTTTAGATGTCCTCGTGGTCCTCTAACCTTTTTGCAGAGGTGGGCAAAGTTCAAGCCTTACCAGAGACAGTGGCTACTATAGCTCCTTTGGTAGAGCTTTAAGCAGCTCACTAACACAAAGGTCCAACGTCTGCCAGGATCTCATTCTCATACCCGGCTAGGTGTCTCGTTCTCCTACCCCTGCAAGGGGTCTACCAAGTAGCCCATGCTGGCCCGAGACCGCAGTTGGTACGAGTCTTGTAGCTCCATTGGAGTCATAATAGAAATGACTATCAATATAGAATAGAAGAAAAGAAGGTCAATATGGTATGCATCTTCCAAAACGCTAATTTAGTTTTGCTTGCAGAGATTTTAATGACCGTCTCTATATTGGATTCAATGTAATGCATATCAAGCGAATATCATTATGTGCTATAATCACAAGGTAATAAGCACAAACGAATATCATTCTCATGCCTTGCTGGGTGTCTCGTTCTCCTACCCCTGCAAGGGGTCTAGCAAGTGGTCATGTTGGGCCGAGACCGAGTTGGTCCAAGTCCTGTTGCTTCTTTGGAGTCGTTATAACCAAAGACTATCAATATATATAGAAGAAAGGAAGGTAAATGTGGTATGCATCTTCCAAACCACTAATGTAGTTTTGGTTGCAGAGATTTCAATGACGGTCTCTATATTGGATGCCATGGCATGCATAACAAGCGAATCATTGTGTGTAATAAGCACAAGCTAATGTGATGCAGTTCATAATAATTTAATGGACGGCATACAACGTAAATATGCAAATTGTGGATTCATATCAGCCTGAATGTGATTGGCTTGTTTCTGTCGAGTGGAGTTGCTGCTATATTTTTCAGCTCAGGTTCTAAGAGTAGTAGGTGGCCGATGGATCTTTGTGTTATGCTGCAGCAGGCATAGTTTTAGTACTAGTTTCTTATTTTTAAGTGCCAGTCCTAGGAAGTGTAGGATTACTGACTCCTAGTGGACTTATAAACTGGTGTTAGATGCTCGTGTGATGCTTAATATGACCTACCTGCAAATGAGCTTGCAACCGAAAGAAAAGAAAAAATAAATGAAAAAAGGGGATTAATATGTCTATCTAAATAAGGCCAGGCCACCCGCAAGTGAGCTTGCACCAAAAAGAAAAAGAAATGGAAGTCTAAAATACCAAAACAGCCAACCACAAAATGCTCAAGTGACCAGAACAGCAACAACTATTCTTCCCTGACAACCCAAAACCAATTTAAAGAGTGAAGTTATGGAAGCCTGAGAGGACACCAATCTCTTTATGATTTTTGCCTATTTACTTTATAAGTTCCATGGGAGCTACTCTCAGTTACATTTATAATTATTTACAGGAATCATACTTAAATGGTTGTAATGATATATTTTCTGTCCATTGTTCATGGGTTGCTGATTTTTTTTTTCTTTTTCTGATACTTAAATTTATTGAAGAGAACATGACTGTTATATGCTTTTTATACTGCATTTTAGTCAGCAGCACTTATTGGAGATTTCAACAATTGGAATCCTAATGCCGATGTGATGACCCGGGTATGTTATTCCTCGTTCGTTTAATTTAAAATCACCATGTGCAGTACTTAAAATCACCATGTGAAAAAATCTTGTGTATTCTATTGCTGAAATATATCTTTATACTTGCCTTTTTCTTGCATATCTCAACCTCCTAAATGGTGTAATGGTGGTTAAATAGTATCTAGACGTGTTGTGCACCTCTATCCCTTGACCATATCTTCTGTCTGATTGGTGATATATATTTTTTCTTGTCCTGGTTTTTGCTGTAATATTTTGTTGATTCATTCCCAGCCACACTATCCCTGCTTTTTTGACTGCTTCAATTAGCAGAAACAGTCAAGAGAGTTTCTTCCTATGAAAATCTATAGAGAGTAATGAGAACCATGATCTGCTTTTTTCTATGCCTCACTTCATGCTGTCAGTAATCAGTATGGTGCTGTGCTGATTATCAGCCCTTGGTTCTGGTACCTTTCATTTCTAGTGTTTTGTTCTGATGGTAATATAGGTCTTAGACTTTGTGAAATAAGAGAACGAAAGAAAGGTACGGTTTCCAGAATGCTCCTCTGCCAGATATTGTTGCACTGATGCATGATCTGGGAAAAAGACAAGATCAATGTGAGTTTAGGGTCCTTAAACACGCGAATGTGTTGGATGTACATCATTTGCACACTGTTTAGGCTGCATTTGTTCATCCTAATTTTAAGATTTCCTTTAGCTATCCGCTGCTGACTGGTTATGGGTTGTTTTACTTGTTTACTTGATAGTTTTCTATGCAAAAAATGTTCAATGAAGTTGTGCACTATTATACTCAATACTCTTTGATTGTGGTTAACAGAATAAGTTCGGCGTCTGGGAGGTATTTTTGCCAAACAATGCTGATGGTTCGCCTCCAATTCCCCATGGTTCTAGAGTGAAGGTAAGACGCAACCAAAACTTAGTGACTGCCTTAATTTATTGCTTATTACCCATTCGAGAACCCCTTCCCCTCCCCAAAATCCGCTACTAAAGAAATTGCTTTTCCTATCTGCCCACTTCATATCTTTTTTTTTTGGGGTACATACTTCATATCTATATATACTCTTTTATCAAGCGAACTGTAGTCAATGCAAATTGTTCAAGTAGTGGGTTGGAGAACTTCACTTAATAGGAAGACAGCCTTGAGCCAAAGAAAGAACACCCGAATTACTTTTTTATTATGGCCGGTGATTTGTAAACTCTGGCAAACCATCCATTACAGGTAAGCAGTTTTTGCATATATATGTTTTGTATTTGTAAATTTGGTGGCAATCCTAATAATGGTTTACACTTCACCTAATCTTGTAAGATTTGGAAAGTGAACAGGAATTTGATAATGTCAGGGAAAATTGTGGTAATGTAGACGCACCAAAAGACAATCAAAGAGCTTCATATCAAGTGCATCATATTTCATTTCCCCATATAGTGTCTGTTGTTTCAAGAGATATTTGTGGCAGTTAGTGATTTGCTGAATCTGTCTGTGGCTCTTAGAATAGTTACCTCAACTAGGGTCTTCACTTGGTAACTGAAGTCAGTACCAATTTATGCAATTGTAGATCCGTATGGATACTCCATCTGGCATGAAAGACTCCATTCCTGCTTGGATCAAGTTCTCTGTCCAGGCTCCTGGTGAGATTCCGTATAATGGAATGTACTATGATCCCCCTGAAGAGGTAACACACATGTTTTCTATTTGTTTGGGCTTTCTTTGACACTCTTTTCCTAGTCACTAATGATGCTAAGGTTAATGTCTTTACAGGACAAGTATGTATTTCAACATGCTCGGCCAAAGAAACCACAGTCACTAAGGATTTATGAGGCACATGTCGGAATGAGTAGTACGGTGTGCATCCACCCCTCTCTCTCATGTAATAAAATGAAAATTGCGTTAGATGTTTCTGTTTTTACCTTAGATTACTCACTTGATCACAATCCTCTAAAACATATTCACGCATTTTCTACGAGTACTATAATTTGGCTTGTCATTGTACCTACAGTGGCACTCGCGAACACACTATTCTTTTTTGTACTTTTGGCTCAGTCAGGCTGAAACATTTCCCTTTGGGATGGATGTGTCTTCAACTTCATTTGAGGAAAATGAAGGAGAGGCCGGCCCTAAACTGCACATGATGGCACTTAAGTCTGGGCTTGGGGCAGGGTTGGTGTTCATAGCCATACCCCATTATTGCAGAGGGACTGTTTCTGCCATTCGTACATGTGACCTCCAAGTTATTGTGGAGCAATCATACATCCGCCATTTTATGGATACAGAAACAGCGAACCGACGCTAGGAAATGAAACTGGATGCACTAGATTATACTTGGCTCATCTTTGCACCAGTTCTGTAGAGCTTCTGTCCTATATAAGCAGTGGGCATTGTTGCATTACACTATATTTCACCTTCACAGCTCCGGCTTATGATACACTTTTTATTTGTTTCTAAATTACAACATGGCATCAGATGTGTGAATCAATTGCAACTGGTTTTGATGGATGAGTGGCCACACAAGGAAGGGTAGCGTGATAGAAGAGGATGATTGCAGGATGGTAGGAGTGGCACAGCTCAGTATAAGATAAGGCAGCTTTAGATGTCACGAGGAAAATTGGTTTGTGAAAACTTGAGAGTAATAAGAGGCAGGGATAGAATGAGAATAACATGGACAGAATTAGTGTTAGAGGCTTGATTCCTAGAAATCTATCGAGGAATCGCTTGGAGGGAAAGTGGATGAGATGGGTTTAGTGTAGTCAACCCCACCCCCGCCCCCCCGTGGGGCGGTTACAATGACATCAGATCTGATGATTAACCAACTAATTATGCTTTGAATTCGCATAATACTGATATGTTAATTTTTGTGCTGCTCATCCAAGCCTTTTCTAGTCATATAGGTTTCAAAAATTTGCGGACCCTTTCGACAAGATTGTCAAGTTACTTGACAAGTTTGTTTTGCTATACATTTTTCATACCCCATAAGTTCCTCTTTCATGGGGAGTGTAGTTGCATTATGTCTTAGTTGTAATCTGTAAGGTACTTTGTCCAGTCCTTGTGATATTTTTTGACTTTTGAGATGCAGGAGCCAATGATAAACACTTATGCCAACTTTAGAGATGATGTACTTCCTCGCATCAAAAAGCTAGGTTATAATGCTGTTCAAATCATGGCGATTCAAGAGCATTCCTATTATGCTAGCTTTGGGTAAATCCTTTATAGCTTTCCATGCATGTGCTTTTTTGCCTGTATCGCTCAAGTGCGCGCCCTTGGGTGTGCACAGCATTGCATACATTCTGGTGCCGTTCTCTTACAGCTTAAGCCTCTAGAGTATCATAGCTGTGGTATGACACGGTCTTCGATTCAAGTCTTTATATCTGCGGGTTTCACGTATACAACAGCTGAAACTACTAGAGTAAATGGTGATCTGAGATGCATGTGCACGGGTGTGTGTTAACTGCTTGTATGGACACCATTGTTTTGAGGAAGTGTTGGGATGCACTCTTTCTTAATTTGGATATATGAGTATGATTGCTTTTATTCTTAATGAAGCCTGCATATCTTGAATTTTATGCCTCAGGTACCACGTGACAAATTTCTTTGCACCTAGCAGCCGCTGTGGTACTCCTGATGATCTTAAGTCTTTAATAGACAGAGCTCATGAGCTAGGTCTGGTTGTTTTGATGGACATTGTACACAGGTAGTAGTCACACTTAAGCACATTGGCTTAGATTGTTTTAATGTAATATTCCCTGTAATCTCTTTTCTTGGTTTTCATACTACTCATTTGAAGTATGCTTCCCTTGTATATGAAATAATCGTAGGATGGTAAATATATAGCACTGGTAGATGACAAAAAGTTTCTTATAGGAACCCCCATGGGATACTACAATAATCCCTTAAGCGACCCATCAGCATCTTCAATCTTGGAAAGACAATGCATGTCATTTGTCATTCTTGTGAATCACCTTTGGTTGTGCTGGAGACATAATCTCCATACTTTGACCTATTCCTATCTACTTGCATGTTTGGCGTGAAGTGTTTGCCAACTTATGTCGGGATGCCAGTTGGGCCTGGGCTACACAATGGAGGGTAGTCCCCCTCCCTTCCTCCCCCATTCCCTGGCGTAGTACCAGCTGACACCCACATAAAGATCAAGGGCATCGCAATAGCATCTTGTTTTCGATAATTAAAACTTCTATTCACAAAATAGCACCAAAACGGATGCGATTTGTAGTAGATACAAGCTTCGCAATAACATCTTGCACATATCATGTTGTGAACTGCTGACAGAGAGCCTTTTCAGGTTGGTTTTGTCCCTTCCTGTGAACCACCGTGGTGCTCTTCTATGTGTAGTAGTTCTTTTTAAAAATTGCCATTGCAAGCACTGTCATCAATTCTGCAAGAAGTAACTTCCATTTTGAACTTCCCTGTGATTATTGGATTTGATCTCTTGCCATAAGAAGTGTCCTTGTCTAACTACTTTGACCATTGTGTTGCCATTCTATTAACCCCGAGATACTTGATTTGTCCAGCCATTCATCAAATAACACTCTGGATGGGCTGAATATGTTTGATGGAACTGATAGTCAATACTTCCATTCTGGATCACGTGGTTATCACTGGATGTGGGATTCTCGCCTTTTTAACTACGGACACTGGGAGGTATGTGCTGCTGTCTTGTAGAACTTGAAGTAACAACATCTCTCTTTTGGGCCTTGAAATTAAGTTCTGCCTGCTGTTTTAGGTACTCCGGTTTCTTCTTTCAAATGCAAGATGGTGGCTCGATGAATACAAGTTCGATGGTTTCCGATTTGATGGTGTAACATCCATGATGTACACCCACCATGGATTACAGGTTCAACCAAAGTATTTTGAGAAATTATCTTTGCCTGTCATGTTGCATTATCATAGCACGGTTGCATGACTTTAAGGAAGAATTAGCCTGACATGCTAGCTAATCCCTAAAACCCTCACTTTATGCCGGAGGTTTTGACTTCCCATCGACTTACCTCCCCTTTTTGGGATCATATATCTAGGACATTTCTTCTTCTCGATGCGAGTTATTGCCATGTTTTATAGTAGTCAATTGCACACGACTTGAGTAACTCTGTTCGAAATTTGTTTTAGGTAGGCAAGAGAACAGATTTTTTTCCATTTAGAGCAGCAAAGGGACGTCCAATGGCAGCTTAGCTCTGTTGTTTACACTAATTATTCTCCAACTTTTTATTTGTTCCTCCCTTTAAGAAAAGACATTCCTAGTATCAAAAGAGAGAAATTGGATATTCCCCTATTCTTAGCAACTTTTAGTTCTCATGATTATTCATATTAACAACTGAATGTGGATGTTACTTGATGTGGACCTTGAACTGACTTTGCTCATCAAACCACATAAGGTTTAAAATTTAAAAGAATGGTGACGTGTTGAAATAGCAAGTTCAAAATATGCTTATGCCCATATATACGAGTCTCGGACAAGTTTATAAACATTTGAAACATGGGTTTTGGCATCGGACTAAAAGTTTGAAAGTATATGCGTATGAGGTTTCTGAAACGAACATCTCGCCAATATCTCAACATATTGATCAAACATCAATAAGTTACGATGGCTTTGATAACTCCAGCTGTATTCTTTATAAGCTATCTTCTATGTGAAGTAAACAGATGTTGTTTAGGAAAATGATTGTAGGAAGCAAGAACCAAATATCAAGAACTTGCTTTTAAATTTAAGTACCTATCCTACTTGTTAATGTGAATGAGACCGATTGAAGCAAGGCTTTAAAGTAGAGTGAAAGATATTCGAGTTTACGATTTAATATTGAAATTTCTTTTAGCACTTATATCAGAAGAGTTGATCTATCTTTAGATACAACAGGAGCATAGCATGTTATTGAAAAGAAAATAGAAGCAGAATATCCATTAGTAGTATTCTGAGGTTGCACTTTGATACTTCACTTGGTCTATACTTGGTTACCCTAGTTTTCTAATATATTGTCTAAAGAAATCAAACTTGGGTTATGCCATGCCTATTTTTGCCATCATTCATGTTCCGCAATCAGCTGAGAAAACATTTCTGATGACTTTTAAATGCCATTAGGTAGCATTCACGGGAAACTACA
Source organism: Escallonia rubra (assembly GCA_033065855.1). NCBI lineage: Eukaryota > Viridiplantae > Streptophyta > Magnoliopsida > Escalloniales > Escalloniaceae > Escallonia > Escallonia rubra. The sequence continues at coordinate 120,469 of JAVXUO010002690.1, forward strand.
ATGAGTATTTTGGATTTGCTACTGATGTTGACGCTGTGGTTTATTTGATGCTTGTAAACGATCTCATTCATGGGCTCTTCCCTGAAGCTATTGCAATTGGCGAAGATGTACGTATCTTTCTCATCCTACTGGTAGCTATATAACACATTTTGTACTTCCATGTTTCAGAATTGCATTACAAAGTAAATTTAGGGTCAAAGAGTTGCTTTTACATTTGATATTTCATTGGTAGATTCTTAATATATCTTCCTATCTATGAATTTGCATCTCTGTATTTCCTTATGTGATCCCGTGTCACTCTTTGAAATTTGTTTAGTCTTGGCTTTGAAATTAAATAGTCCATCTTGTTATAATTTACACTAGATCTGGCCCATGCTCCTCTAGACAAATTCTGTATCTACTTCTTTTAAATCGTTGAATCCAAATGCAAAATTATACGTTGCTTACCTGTTCAAGGATTCTATTGATTATTGGAGTGAATGAAGCTACTGGGTGATACACTAGTAGGCGCTCTGTATTTAGCAACTTAATTGATCATCTGATTCCGACGGTTGACAAAAAAAATGCTTTCTTGCGCTCGGGAGGAAGTTAATAGATATTAAACAAGCGAAGCAGAGAGTTATTTTATAGCACGAAAGGAAATAGCTCTTATTTTCATTTTCCATTCTTTTACTTTCCAGGTCAGTGGAATGCCAACATTCGGTATATCTGTCAAAGATGGTGGCGTTGGATTTGACTATCGCTTGCATATGGCAATAGCTGATAAATGGATTGAGCTTCTCAAGTACGTAAATCTAAGTACCTCCTTTACTATCCTGAAAACAATAATCGTGTCCGTCAAGTTGAAAGTATTATTTTTCTGGTGCGGAAATCGTCGCTTTTACTGTTGGAAGATAACCTCTGTTGACAAGGTAGATGGTATGCTTTACAGCTAACATGTTGATTCAAATCTTAATTTGTCAAGGAAACCAAAACTGAGAGTAAGTGTAATCAAAAGTCTTCATAGATTTATATTCAAAATTTTAATTTTGTAAAATGGAAATAAACTCTTTATTAAGTTTATTGCGTTCACATATTAGACATAAGATGTGCATTGTTTGTTATCATAGGGGAAATCCCCAATTTAAAGTTTATCTAAGCTCAAAAATTTTACTATCAATACATGGATGGGATGGTTAATAGACATTAGGAGTACAACCATTGTTGGTATTAGTAGATAAGGATTTAAAGCTTCTCTTATTGTTTGCTTTCTCTTGTTCTTTTAATTCTGGCTCCTTTTGTCCCCTCCATCTCTCATGCATGGATGCACTTGTACATACATACAAGTACCCCTGTCTGATTGGGGGCTTTGGTTTCTTGCATGACGAGTACTTGAACGTGTCCAAATGCGAAATAAAATGTAGCATTAAACTTAGGTTGAGCAAGTTTGACCATGCCAAAAAGTGTCTCATAGAATTGGTTATTACTTGACCCATAGTTTAATGTGAAGATTTCAACCAAAAGCATGATGATCAGAATGTTTTAATTCCTAACATCTAGCTCCCCCTGATCCTTGGAATCTAGCACCTTGCCACTTCAACAATTTAACACGTGTGGTAGGCCAGTAAATAGGTGTAAAGATGGTCAAAGCAAAAAACTAAGCTTGCAAATTGGACTAAACTTATTGGTTGGAGTGATGAAGTCACTTACTTTTTCAGTAAGTTTTGAGCTTTGACTTGTTTCAAAACTTGAACTAGGCAGGCTGATCGGGGCCCTTCACCGCTTTGCACGTCTCTTGGGTTATACCAATCCCCGAATTTTCAAACCGGGTGGGGGTGGTTTTTTTTTTGGGGGGGAGAGGGGGGTGGGGGGTTGTTTCACTTGGGTGTGCTCCTGTTGCCTTTCTTTAATACGAGTATATGCGTCCAATCTGTTGAGCAAGATAATGGTCACTGGACTTGGTCGTAAATTGAGGATAGATTGATAAAATAAGGAAAAGTTGTATGTAAAAACACAAGCGCAACACCATGATCATGTGTTCAAGTCTTAGGATATTTAACATGCTTGAATACCACCTTAAAATTAGTTAGGGCCATCCATACTAGTGCAATTTTTGTCTGGGTACAGATAGCGCGCCCCACCAATATCAAACCATCACCTGTCTTAACCCACCCAAACGTATCCAATGTGCTTAGTTGTCATGTACAATGCTTATAAATACATGTCTTTCTTGCTATTGCTTATGATTACATGACATTCATGTCATGTATTATTGTGGTGATTTATGTGCCCAGTTTCAACTTTAAATGATGCAATATGTGATTAACCTATCATATTACTTGTATGTACTTTTTTTCATAACTTTTTGCCATGTGTCTTATGGTTGCCTTTTAGTGCCTTTTTTCATGCTTCACAGAAATACCTTTAACTACCCTTGTCGTTCTTCTTAAGAAATATGATAACTCTTATTTTTTAGTTGTTGTTTAGGAAGTTTAACTGCCAAGCTAGAGTATTCTTTATTGACTTTCTATGATTGGCACAGGAAACGTGATGAGGACTGGCAAATGGGTGATATAGTTCACACGCTTACTAATAGAAGGTGGTCAGAGAAGTGTGTCTCTTATGCTGAAAGTCATGACCAAGCCCTGGTTGGCGATAAGACCATCGCGTTCTGGCTGATGGACAAGGTCATTTAAGTTTATGTGGTTATACATCCAATGAAAGCTTGCACACCTTTCAAAAAAACTTGGATATATGTTGTTTTAAAACTTTTGAATACATTGTTTTAAAACTATCGAGGCAACTATACAACTCTTGTTAAAATTGGATAAGACACTTGTTAGCTGTGGTACCGTGGTACTTCCATCATACTTCTGCTCCAAAAGCTTAAGCTATTAGAGGATGGGCCCAACATTGTATACCATGCTTAACACTCCCCTCTCGCAGAAACAAATCAAGGTGCAACAGCACCACATGCACAATTGAACAGAACGAATTTTGCACTATTAAATGCAAGCTGGGAGACTTAAACCCAAGACCTTTCAAGCCTAGAGCTCTGATACCGCGTTTAGAAGCATCTGCTTCAAAAGCTTAAGCTGATAGAAAATGGGTGCAACAATGTATATCATGCTTAATGGCGGGGCAGTGGTGTACGGAGACATGGCAATGAAAATTTTGTCCCTATTATAAAACATTAGATTAGTTGAGTTCAATTTCCTTAGAAACATTCATCAACTTGTTCTGTGGTTTACATGACATAAGTAAAGCAGATGAGCAGATTTGATGTCACGTTTCACTATAAAATCTATAATAACCATTTGATTTACGTTGTACCCCCGTTGTTTTCCCTTGCGACGTGATAAACTATTTAGCTTGATAAAATGTAACAAGGAAGAACCTATAAACAAGGAGAAAGAAAGAAGGAACCTCAATGAAGAAAGCATTAATTAGCTTGAAAAGGGTCATATTTAGAAATCGAAGATCGTCTAGATGCTTGTATACTCACTTTTTCGCTGATTATCCTGATTAAAGTTATTTACCGAAAAAATATAAAGAGACGGCAAAACTTCGGTTTCTCAAAAGTATATAATGTAAATTAAAACGAAAATTGGGAATATAGTGTGATTATATTATGCAGAATGAATGAAAGTGTGTGTTTCCTGACTGAAAAGATTTGCCTTCTAAGGTTGATTTTTTTTCTTTTTAATTTCTTATCTAGTAAACCCGTGAAAGTAGCTTTTTACGAGTTAAAAAAAGGTTTTACATCTTGTGGTGGAGTGTTAATTTTAAGATGATTGTGTTTATGTTGTTTGCATTTGCTTGTTGTTATTCTTCTTTTTCTCGTCTATTTTTTTTTTTTTTTTGGGGGGGGGGGGGGAGGGAGGGAAGGGAAGAAACTTCGTTGCTCCCTGACCTTCCAAATTTAGGTGGATGTGCAGAAACTCATTACGTCTTCCAATTAGATCGTGCTATTGAGAAGAATGCTCGTGATAGTCACAGACATGCATTTTCATTTGTTTGTATTTTTATACTAATAAATAATGTATTACAGGACATGTATGACTTCATGGCTTTGGATAGACCATCAACTCCCCTAATAGATCGTGGAATAGCACTCCATAAAATGATCAGGCTTATTACTATGTCCTTAGGTGGAGAAGGGTATTTGAACTTCATGGGAAATGAATTTGGGCATCCTGGTAAGTCATTTTTTTAATTTCTGTCCGCATTGAGTTAGCTATAATTACAATCATGAGGGCCGCTGTTATGGAGTTCTGCTCTTACTTGATATAGTTTTGGTTTTCAATTCCTGCCCCCTTTTCTCAGAGTGGATAGATTTTCCAAGAAGTGATCAATATCTTCCTGATGGGAAATTTGTCCCTGGAAATGGTAACAGCTTTGACAAGTGTCGGCGTAGATTTGATCTGGTAAGTTTTACCTCAGCTTATGTCACAAGCTCAGTTTGCTTCATTTTCTTGAGAAAAGGAATGTCTGATACTTGGTGAGTTCGCTTCTGTTTTACCATTGGTGAGTTCACTTCTGTTTTACCATTTTCTAGAAGGGATATGATACTCATAAGTTGTGTAAAAGTTATCTGTTTGCATCTTAAAGCGAAGTTAAGTTAATCCACTATATGACGGCAAAATATGTAATATGCATTGGTTTAGGATTGATAAAGAATGCACATGTAACTTCAAGTAATTCTCAAGGGTGCATCTGGTTCTAGATATTGAAATTGGCACGTGGATTAAAAACGTTGTCACAGGAAATCCTGAGTTGTTGACCATGTAATTAGAGTCTGATGTTTGAGCGGTTCCATGATTTTTTGAACTTAACTTTTACCATCATAGCTACCTAATACTGACTATTGATGGTGGCAAGGATGTCCTCGATTATTAGAAGTTGCAGTTGTGCTTGAAAGTGATGATATTGGTGTCTATGATGGTCTGGTGGGTTGGTGGTTGGAAACTTGGAATAGTGTTGCTAGTGCTATGACGGCTGTAGTGGTGGCATTGATGCTGGGTGGTCACGGTTGCATTGGTGACAGTGGTTTTAAGGGTGCTTCTACTTATGATAGGACAGAGGGAGGGCGACAAGTTGACAACCCGTGTTTGTGGCCCTTGTTGCTGAAGAAAGGTTCTTTTGAATAAGAGAGGTTGGGAGCAATTGGTGGGACTAAAAAAACTTATTTTCTTTCTGTAGCTCATTCCCCACCCTCCTTCCCGACATAAGAGAGGGGGAAAGGACCAAATATCATAATGTGCAAGTGCAACGAACAGCGTGATACTCTTAGTTTCTTTGCTGGAATTTCATCCTCCACTATATCCATAGGTTTCTCTGTTTATTTGTATCACTAGGTAAACTTAAATTACCAGAGAGGGCGAAGAAAAAGGGGTGCAAGGGCAAATTATGTACATACAAGCTCAAACTTCTGTATACTGAACATAACTGTCCAAAAGTTCAGGAACCAAAAAATAAATAAAATGGAAAAAGGTTAAGGACTCATTGGGGTCAACCTTCTAAGTGAAACAAAAAAGAATGAGCAAAACTTTGAGCCGAGCTGCAGTCTCTTTATCTCCTGTGCTTCAAGGGTCCAACTGCTTCTGTCCAACCATGAGCTCCAACATTCCAAGAGGAATGATGTCCTCAGCATCTAATCTCCTCCTCCTTTTAAGGGAGAGACCCACTGATCTAGGCATCTTCATTGGATGAAAATTAATTTCCATAAACCACTAGTAATTGGGCAGTGTAAAAGTAGTTTATCCACCGATTCACCATCGCACTCACACATGACACCAATTTGTATAAATCTTTTGCCTTTTCGTTAGACTGTCTCACCTTAAGTGCAACCGAAGGTTGCAATTGCAAAACAAGAACAAGGGACAGGGCTCCCCACATCTTAGCACTTATCTCTGTGTAGGACTTTACCTGAGAAAGTCCTTAAGCACTGGTCCTTGATAACATCCTGTCACCTGCGTTTGAGTCGCATGAACTTCACTTAGATATGTTTGGTATTACTTACCTTTGAAGGGTTCTCAGTCCGTCCGCTATTTTTGCTGGAAAAGCACAGCGTTCTTTCTGTAGTGCATATTTTTTATTGACCAGTACGTGCTTTGCACATGGAATAGCAATTCTCAATCGTATTAAAGATTGTCACATTGTTAGCCAATCCTGAACTCATTTTGTTTTCATTGCGAATCATCTTCATTATGTTGTGTTTGAATCATCTCTTAATTAATCAGCCCAAGTCAAAATACTACTTTTTTTTCACATGGAAGTAAGAAATACGAATATCGAAAGGATACATAAGAAAAAATCCATGCCGTGTGCTTGCGCATCTGTTGGGTTTGGTGCCACTTTTAGTAAAAAGATCTTAGTGTAGCACAAGTAATCATTGTCCACTGCAAAATTTCAATCTCTACTTCCACTACAAAATTTACAAAATTATAATCAATTCTAGCTGTATAGTCTCTCAATACTGACATTAAGTTTTCATGTGAACTTTGCTCAGTGAGCGCACAAATTATGAAAAAAATACATAGAATGTGCACTTAAGAGAATACAAACCTCATCGATCCTTAAATTCTCACCATTTTTAACCGGTTAGAAGCTGCTTCCTTTTCATCCTAATCTTTTTCTAGAACCAATATTCTTTTTCTAGAACCAATATACAAATTTAAAGGCAAGTATTCAATTGCTTCACCATTTACACTTCCGTTCTTGATTGATATTCAGTGTTTTTAAGTTTGTTGACCTAGTTTATTCATGTACGCGAAAGTGATAAAAGTTTATAAACCTAATTAGCAGAATAATCAATATGGCAAACGTCATAGAATAAAGCTGACAATACAGAGATCCATCATAGATGCTTGGCTTGAAAACCCTTTGATCGCGCCAAGGAATCAAAGACATGAAATTAATTATTGACGTGACAAATTCTATTAAGGCTGGAATGAGATATTTAAAGGAAAACATTAGCTTTTATAATTGATCAATAGGGCATAATTGTAGCATCGACATATACCATACTACATCTCGAGTTCCTAACATTGGCACCTTCAACCTCTCACACACCCTTTGCACTACTTGGAGAAATAGATTTCTTCTTAGAATTAGTTTTATATGTCGGTCTTCCTATGCACACCCGCCCAACATAATACCTATCTGGCTTAGGACGACGAACATAGGGAAATGGAAGAAAGTGGTCTCATAAGCTCTAGCATGGGAGGGTGTTTACTCTAAATTAACGGTTATAAACTTTGATCAATAGCATGAGTAGAGTTGATGACTCGTTGGATTATGGGAGGCAATGGTTCTTGTAGACTCCTAGTTTCTCATTAGTATGTCCCACATAATTCAAACAAGACAAGGCCTTTTCTTCAAACATGATGCCAAGTCAGAGAGAAAATTAGAGAGAGAAAACTTATTCGGTTGTTAAGGTTGCATAGGGAAGGCAAACAGAGTAAGGAGAAGAAGAAAAATAGCACCATGAGGTGTATATGCTACAGGTTTCTTCATGGAAACCATCCATAAGCTCATCAACCTAGGGACTTTCCAGGATCTTAAGAGTCAGTTATCCAGGATAAATCTGGGATACCCTCATCCTTGCTCGTATATATGGCGTACTTACGTATGTAGAATAGATAGTAATGAATTGTTGAAATTGGGAGAAACAAGTTGCCTTTAGGAATCAAGAAGATAAGTTGGATATAACCGTAGTTGTGAAATGGAGATACATATTGTGCATCGGAAACTCATTTTTGCATATCTTGTATCAGATAGATTCGCATATCATAAGACACAGATGAATATCTCAGGACGAGAACAACGATAGACAAGGTAGTCAGTTATGCATCGTATAATGCTACAAGCTCTCCCTCCTAGATGTTTTGGGTTGGAAAGATTTTTATTTGTCTAAATTAATTAGATTAGCTTGCTAAGTTTTTGAAGGTTTATATATATATATAGGGAGCTGATCCATTGCCCGCGCAAGCAATGGATCAGTCGTTGCCCGCGCGATCTGGCCTTCCACGCGGCCCTGTGGGCGGGCCAGATTTCGCTGTCCGCTACATAATGTAGCAGACGGCGAAATACCGTCTGCTACATCATGTAGCGACCAGTCGTCCACGTGCGAGATCTGGCCGTCCAGATCTCGTGTGTGGACGGCCAAATCGCGGGGGCAACTGCGCGCGCGTTGCCCGCGCGAGCAATGGATCACGTCCTATATATATATATATATATATATATATATATATATATATATATATATATATATATATATATATATATATATTGCCAGCGCGATTTGGCCGTCCATCCATAGCGGAGGGACGGATCAAATCTAACTTTAAAAAAAAACATTGTCTGCTATATTATCTAGCGGACAATGATTTTGACCAAAATGCCTCGACGATATTTAATAAGTCGAAGGGATTCGCAAGCAAATGGGGTTTCGGCCTTCGGGGAGGGGGGGGGGGTGCAGTATTGTAAATTTCACCGTCTGTCACATAATGTAGCGGACAACGAAGTTTACTTAAAAAAAATATAGATTTGGCCCGTCCATCCGCAATAGATGAATGACCAGATGGCGCTGGCAACTTACCTTAAGTTGCTAGCGCGTGCAACGGATCATCTCCCATATATATATATATGAACATTCGAACGACAAATATGTTGGAAAAAATTATCTTGCATCATTAGAACTAGTCTAACACCTAGACCTGGCAAACGGGTCGACCCGCCGGGTACGGGTAAAATCCGGACAGGTACGGGTAAAACCGGTCCGGGTAAAATTTACCCGGCCCGGTTTTTTCCGGGTAACCATTTTCTATACCCATACCCTACCCGGATGATCCGGGTAAATCCGCAGGTAAACGGGTCATCTTTTATTTTTTTAATGCAATATTTATTTGTTTATTTTGAGACTTGGACATGATTAGCAGATTACAATTAGTTGTGAAAAATTATTAAATCTAAGACTTAAACCATGAAGATAAACAAATAACAAACGAAAAAAATATTATTTACTACTACAAATAGTACTCTAGCATCAAACAACTACTCTTAAAAAGTCTTAACCAACATTCAACCTCATAAAATTAAAAAATACAATTATACAATATAAGGACTAATTCCTCAATGTCCTTCAAAGTCTTCAATTTGTCTTCAACTTCACACAGTCTTTAACTTCAATTTGTGTCTGCAAGTCAAATACTAACGAGTTATCAATATCCACTCAAAGCAGATTCAATCAATAATCCAAGGGTGGCTAATTCAATAAAAAAATTACCCATTTAATGTTTGCCCTTATAGTCAGTGCATGGATTTATTACAACTCCTATGAAACAGAAGAAATTAGACTTGCAATCCTTTTGGGACAATTGGAGTAAAGCATATTAGGACAAACAACCCTTACCTTTACCTTTCCTAGTATTCAATGTTCGAACGTGTAATAAATTCCGTAAAACGCCGTGACCATGGTTGAGAGATCGTTGCCGATTTGCGACCGTGAGTGAGAGATCGTCTCCGATTTGTGACCGTCGGTGAGAGATCGTCTCCGATCTGTGACCGTGTCGGTGAGACTGTGAGTGTGTGAAATCGTGAGCCCGTGCGGGATAGAAGGAGAGCCGGAGACCGGCGGTGGCAGACAGAGAAGCTATAGGCTGGTCCTCGGTGCTATCGGTGGTGGCAGAGGAGGGGGGCGGCGATGAGCGAGTCTGAAAAGTGAGAAGTGAGAGAAGAGTAAGATTTTTGAAGTGAAACCTAACTAGGGCAAAGTACTATATATAGCTCAAAAAACGGGTAAAACCGGGTTACCCATTACCTGAACCGGAAAAAATGGTCCGGTCCGGGTACGGGTCAAATGTCAACGGGTAGCATATTTGGCTACCCGTACCCGCAATTTCTTAACGGGCCTGGGTAGACCCGCGGGTATGGGCAAAAAATTGCCAGGTCTACTAACAACTTCAGTACATCATCTAATGTTAAAATAAATTATATCGCAAGATAGGGGCGATGTGATGTCAGATTAGAAATGCATGCAATACCGTATCGTATTACGTCTGTATCACTATCTGTCATATAAGACGCATAATTCATGTTTCTAAGATACTGACAGTTATAGACACGACATGAATGCATTTTTTTTTTGTGATGGATATCCAGGGGGATGCAGAATATTTGAGATATCACGGACTGCAGGAATTTGATCAAGCAATGCAGCATCTTGAAGAAACCTCTGGTGTACGTAATTATGTCTTGTGCAAATTCCTCTCTCTCTCTCTCTCTCTCTCTCTCTCTCTCACTCACTCACTCTCTCTCACACACACACACACCCCCACCCCCCTACCATTGTGCATCTACTGAATTCTTGTTCTCGTATCATGACAATGGCTATGTTATCATTCAGTGGGATCTTTCACTTCCCATATACGTGAAGGCTCTTTTGGTCTCCAGAGCTGGTTAAGGTGCAATAAAAATGAAAGCCCGTAATATGGCTTCCTCCCCCCACCCTCAAACGACCAAACACCATGTGCTTCACCCTGGGTGCCTGCATTTACTTATATACGTGTCACTAATTTTCTTTGGGAAACTATTGTCATCAATTTGAGATTATGGGGGATTCTTAAACTATCTTTTCTCCATTTCGCAAAATAATTGAATAAAAGCCCCACCCCCTTCTCTTACTGAATTTTGCACGTCTATGTCCTAGTATTGAAAGAACAATCATATACTTATTACCTCTTGTTGCAGTTCATGACTTCAGAGCACCAGTATATATCACGGAAGGATGAAGGAGATAGGGTAATTACGTTTGAAAGAGGGGACTTGGTTTTTGTGTTCAATTTTCATTGGACTAGCAGTTATTCAGACTACCGTATAGGCTGCTTAAAGCCAGGAATGTATAAGGTATGGTGGCCATTTAATCTCTAGGTGTTTCTAATATACATAAACATAAAGTAAGTGATTCATTTTATATTTTCAGTGTTGATTCTTGGACTCATGTCTCCCTAATCTTCTCCTTAACGAATCTTGTTTTGGGTAAAGAAAAAGTGAAGATCTTTCTCGATATGTTAGTATCTTAAGTATAACAAGTTGGATGATAAGCTTGAGCTTTGAGTTCGTATCTTCTTTCAGTTTACACTAACTTTTGAGCCTTTGTAACATTCTAGCCTTACCTTATCTGATTGTATGCATAAACATCTAGCCATATCAAAAGATATTGCTATTGGCACTCCTCAAAGACCAATATAGCTCCTTGTGTATTAGTGCAGGGAGTCCCCAAAGGTCTCCTGAGTGATTGGCGCAGAATCTGAGATTTACGGCCATGGGATTAACTTTCTGCTAGTAAGCTTGAGGGATGTGTTATTTTTGCGATGATCCCAAAATAGTCAAACGAGAACCAATGACAATATAAGAAGAGCCAATAGCACCACCCAAGTAGACAATTGTTACTGTCCGAGCATGAAAATGTTGGATTGAATCGACTTTGGGTCCAATACATAATGGTGTATTGCTGTGTGGCTTAGCTTTTCCATGTATTCTCTCTCTCTCTCTCTCTCTCACACACACACACACAAATTTTCCTGTTAACTTTGCAAAATCATGTGCTGTGACAGATGCTAATGTTTTCGGTTTATAATCTTCTATGTACGTTGCCTCTTCCAGGTAGTCCTGGATTCTGATGATTCGCTATTTGGAGGCTTTAGTAGAATTGATCACAAGGCAGAGTACTTCACATTTGTAAGCAAATTCACGCCCCATACTTGCCACTAGTGTAATGTAAATACTTTTAGACCAGAGTTTCTTCAATCTAAACTTTCCCTTGCAGGAAGGAAATTTCGACAATCGACCTCGGTCATTTATGGTATATGCACCTTCTAGGACAGCAGTGGTATATAGGCTGACAGAGAGTGAAGTGGAGAAAGAAGTGGAACTCGTTGAGGAATGAACTTATGAGCAATAAGGCTATTTGATGCGTGGATGTCTTTCATACATTTTTTGCTGCATCCTTGGCTTCTCCATGACCTTCCTGGACCATGTTAATGAAGTATACCTACTTGTTAGAGGTTCAATGCCACGGTTTGCGCTCGCAGCGTCCCACCAACACAACGAAGATGAGAGAAAACGCTGGACCTTAGAACCGCAAACTAGTGGCGCATAGTAGGAGGTGAGTCTTGCCATTCTGTAAATTTCTGTATCATCCTTGAGGTGAAGGTATGATGGCAATACTGCCAATGTGAGTGAAGACATGCTTAATGTTGTTCAAGAATAATACTACCAAGTCATAGTAGTGAACTAATTTAGTGCATAAAGTTGACTATCATAAAAATCCTACAACTGACTCTGCATGGATTGGCGCTCTCTCTCATGGGACATTCTGAGTCTTCTTTTGACTGCTGCTGGTGTTTTAGCCATGACATTTAACAATAACTTCGAAACACCATTTTCATCATTTGTAAAATGCAGGAGGCGAAGAGAAAAAATGGTTCGTCCGTCTCTCAGTTATTCAGATTACAAAGGAACAGCTAATATTGCAGATGTTTATTGCTCGCTAGATAAAACTGCCTCTTAAGAAAACAATCTTATCAGTTGGGACCCATTTGGACAGCTGGGTTTGTGTATGGACACTCTTCTCTGGCTAAACGCAAAAACACGTGGGCAAGAATGGAAAATATCCTTAAGGATATCAAGGGGCCGTTAATGATCTTAGGGGACTTTAATCAAGTCCTTCACCGAGAGGAAAAAGATGGGCGGCATACTAATGTATACACGGGCCACGTTTGGCTTTCAGAGTTTCTTTTTTCTTTAGGCCTCTGTGAAGTATCTTGGGAGGGCCCACCTTTCACGCGGACCAACAATAGAGAAGGCCTGTTTTGCACATTCGAAAAGCTTGATAAAGGTTACGTCAATCTAGAATGGTTTTTGTTATTCCTGTTTTCAGTGATCTAGAACAGGGGAATTCAAGAATCAAATCATGCACAGATATTTTTTCAAGCTAGTAATAGATCCGTCGGCCGTCGTAAACCTTTCCGATTTGAGGTTATGTGGCTTAAACACCCTGATTGCATTCGTCTCATTGCGGAAGCCTGGGTTACTCCAATTGATGGATCACCTCTTTTCAAAATCATGGTAAAATAGCAAAAGTGTTAGGACGCTGGAACCGGAAATCTTTCGGTAATCTAAATAAGGAAATTGAGTTAGTCAAACGGGGTCTCCTTATGACACAAAATGATTTGAATGAGCCGGCTTCTAGAGCTCAATTTTTTCTTTTATCAGAAAAGCTGAATTGGTTGTTGGAAAGTGAAGAAATACACTGGGCGCAAAAATCTAGAGAAAATTGGCTGAGGCTAGGAGATCGAAACACAAAAAATTTTCATGCAGCTACGGTAGTACGGAGAAGCCATAACTTGATTCTTTCTATCACTAATGACCAGGGAATTATGTGTACTGAGCCAGAAGCCATCCAAAAGTGTTTCCTTGATTTCTTTAAGACTCCTGGGTAATGGCTTAGCTCTTGAGAAGAATGACCAAACTCTTAGTGCTGTGTCTGCTATCAATGTCATGATTTCGAGAAACCAAGAGAACCATCTGAAAGCACCTTTTCAAGCCTCTGAGGTTCGATCATCACTTTTCAGTATTCCCCCGTTGAAAGCCCCTGGGCCAGATGGATTTCCAGCAGTGGTCTATCAAAAAACTTGGGACATTGTAGGTAAAGATATTACTCAGGCAGTGCTCTCCTTTCTTCAATCAGGGTATATGCTCAAGGAAACTAACAACACTCTTATAACTCTTATACCCAAATCGGTCAGCCCGCGTACCCCGAGTGATTTTCGACCGATAAGTTTATGCAATACCATGTATAAAATCATTGCTCGAATTTTGGTCAACCGGCTGCGACCGATTATGAAATCTTTAATCTCACCTTATCAAAATGCCTTCATACCCGGGAACCTCATCTCTGAAAACATTCTTATTGCACAAGAGCTCATGAATCATATCAGGCTGAAGAAGAAGGGAAAGATTGCTCTCTGTTCATTGAAGATGGATATGAGCAAAGCATATGATAGAATTCGTTGGGATTTCCTAAGAGCGGTCTTAAGGAGATATGGATTCCCTACCCATTTCACACATCTGATCATGGAATGTGTACAAACGGTCTCCTATTCTATATTGGTAAATGGTGAACAATCTCCACGTTTTCAACCCGGCTGTGGACTTCGTCAAGGTGACCCCCTATCTCCGTACCTTTTTATCCTTTGTGCAGAAGTTCTCTCAGCAAATCTCCTACGGGCACAAGAATTAGGAGGGCTTAGTGGTATACAGCTGGGAAAGCATTGCCCTCAGGTGAACCATCTATTTTTTGCGGATGACTCTATTTTATTTTTTCAAATTTCCCCTCTCAACTGCGAGCTCCTGAAAATTTTATTGGATAGTTACTGTGAGCAATCAGGGCAAAAAATCAATTTGGAAAAGTCCACGGTCACTTTTAGTCCTAATACCTCCGCTAGCATGTGTGAATACTTGGGAACCAGTTTGGACATTGTCACTCATAGGAAAGAATTTTTTGAGGACCTGATATTCAAGGTACAACAAAAGTGTGCTGAATGGAAAAGCTTGCTTTTGAACAAGGCGGGCAGGAAAACTCTCATTAAATCAGTCCTATCTTCTCTCCTAATCTACCATATGCAGGTATTCAAGTTTCCCCAATACATATGCGAACAGTTGGATAACATTTTCAACAACTTCTTCTGGGCTGGAGCAAACAAGGATAAAGCTTTATATCTCGTTAACTGGTTTACTTTATGTGGGCCGACATCATCTGGAGGTTTGGGTTTTAAAAAAACAGATTTACTTAATTCGGCTCTCCTAGCCAAAACTAGTTGGACTGTCCTTCATATACCTAGATCTCTTATCAGCCAGATATTCCAAAGAAAGTATTGCTCCAGACAGAGCTTCTTGGAATGTAAACAACCTCAGAACTGTTCGTGGGCTTGGAGAGGAATTTTACATGGTAGGGATTGTTTACTCCAAGACCTTAGATGGCAAGTCGGCAATGGACAAACAATTAAAATATGGGAAGACTCCTGGATCAAAGATATTGAACCCTCGGTCCTTCGAGAAGCACGATTTAGGGATCTAAATAGCCAAAAACTCAAAGCATATATCCAAGATAATCAGTGGAACATGCAAAAGCTGAGATCTATTCTTCCAGAAAATATCTGTTCAAGCATCCGGAGTATCAACATCGGTGAAGGTAATTTTCCTGATAAGATCATTTGGAATCAAACACCATCGGGCTTCTATTCAGTAGCATCCGGATATCAAGCTTTGTACAATAAAGCAGCTATGAAGCTAGAAGAGAAGAGATCAAATTTTAATCCAGGTAGCACCATTCCATCCAAAACCTGGAGCAAATTATGGAAACTAAAATTGGCACACAAGATTCAACTTTTTCTTTGGCAGGTACTCCTGAGAAGAATACCAACTCTGGATAGATTAGCGAAATTTGGAATTAGCAATACCAACAGTTGCAACCTTTGCAATTCACATGTGGAAACAATCGATCATATTTTCTTCAAATGCTTTGGTGCGCGTGCGGTATGTTTTGGATTGGCAATTCAAACTCAAAGGCAACCAAATATTCCAAGTTTCATGGAGTAGCTCATAGCCTGGATCAATAAAGGGAATGCTCCCAAAAGATCTCAATCCAAAGTGGCAACCACCATATTCATTACAATATGGCAGATCTGGCTGCATTGTAATGTTGTTATCTTCAAAGGAGAAGCCTTCAATCCAATGATCATCGTAAGGACAGTTCAAACTCAAGTCCAATCTACTTGGAATTATTTTCTTGACGCATCATCAAGGCTACAGAAAAACGGGATTGTGAAAGCGTTTCAGTCATCAATTTTCAGACCTACAGCCTCGTACAATTTTCATGAGAACACTTGCTCGTGTCATAGTCGACAAATATGTTTCGTGTTAACAGGATCTCATTTCTAACAACACAGGCAAAGATCTGGCCTTTGGGATCTGCATTTCAAAGCCGTTAGGACACATATGGGGTTCCTTTGCATGCACATACTACTCTCAAGACCCTTTTACTTCTCAAGCTCTTGCTGTTTTAAATACTTTGAAATGGGCAAAACAAAATAATATGGCCCATATTGTCTTATATACTAATTCTGATCGTTTTATTGCCCAGATATCAGGAACGGAGGCGATTAGTGTCATTGCCACCCCTATTTTGTATGATATTTGCCAGATCGGTACCTATTTTCATCATTGTCGGGTAATGTTAGGGAGCAAACGACTACTTCATGAAGCGGTCGGACTTGCCACTTTTGCATGCAAGGCTAGATCGGAAGTCTCTATGACATGGGACAATTGATTAGATTCTTTTCGATCTATAAATGTATAATGGACAATGTCTAGCTCCTAACTTTTTATTTTTGTTTCATGTCTGTAATATATGTTACAATCCTTTGAATGACCGGAACAGTTTATTATGTATAATATTTCTCTTCTAAACCAAAAAAGAAAACATTCTTGCCAGAAAATATGAAACACCATCAATCCGGGCAATTTATACAGCTGAAGATTACGAGTGCTCAACAACTTAGGAAACGGGAAATGATTAAAAAAGACGGGGCACGAAAATAAAATCAATCAAACGGGAATGGCTCGAACGTATGGTTAGCTCAGGTGCGGACATAGCTGGCCTCAGATGTCGAGCCACGACGCAGCTGATGTAGGACACTTGTTGGGGATGAACTCGAGGTTGAAGATCTTAGTGCTTCAGCAAGTGGCCCACCCATGGAAGCTACCTGGTTTGATCCCCAAGCTGTACCCCAGTTCAATTCAGCTCGTTCTCCTTCAAGGTAACCGTCCTGGGAGCCAGACTTTTCTTCGTTGCCGGTGGACAACTTCAACGAAAAGTCAGAAGGCGGATTTGCGGGAGTTGATATGGAGAGACTAGTGGCGGATGTCACCGAGCTCGTATTGCTTCCACTGTTATCAGATTCTTGAAGTGATCTGGGCCAGTCGTCAAAGAATTGACGAAGAATTTGGCCACCTGATTTACCTTCCTCGGACAACTCGATTCGGGTTCTAAATATATCCTTCCTTTCATATACCGACTCAGAGGGCCTATAGAGTAGCAAAACATACCCAAGTCATAATCTCGAAAGAACACAAGTTTTGACTTTTGATGCGAAAACTCCATATGGAGAGGAGCGAAAAAATATAGTGAAACATATGTTGGGCTGTTTATCAATTTTCCTCGTGTTTATGTATTGTTCTTGAATATGATGACTCCTCTTTGTTTAGGGGATAAAGGGAAGATCGTTGTCTACTAATTGAACGGTTTGAATGCCCGACGCGCGTTGCCCATAACATTATTAACATTCAAGCCGGAAGACCCTCCATTTGACAATTGACAGGGGGAGCAACCAAATCTGAAGATCTTGGCATGATGATTGCAATATGGAGAAGGAAATGGGGTTCCCTGTACTCATCACTTGAACCAAGTGCTTACTCATAACAGAGAGAAAGCGTCTGGAATAATATCACAAGACAGCTAAGAAAGAAAAAGACAAGCAAAGGAACTTCTGATGAGAGAGTACACACCATGTGGCTGGGGTGAAAGTAAAGTTCTAAAGAGTGGTCCTATGTCGTCCCTCTAGCAACTGCTACAAGGACCTCTAATTATGAAAAGTTCATGCAGAATAAATGGATGGGGTGAATTTATACAGCAAAAAGTACTTTCTCCTAGGTCCCAAACAGCTTGGCCAGACTCTACTAATGGGGTCCTCCTGTTAATCAAGAACCTACCCTGTGAGGGGTCTGAATTTTTAACAATGTAAAGTGCATTAGAAATAAAGACAAAGGAAACGCATAGAATCAAACATGTTCGTGGTTTAAATCATTCCATGTAGTCTTAGATTTTATGGGAAATCTAGGGGTGTAACCATTTGAATGATAGCAATGTAATGGCAGTCTTTCTCATTGTGTTATTTAATAGACAGAAAAGCTATCCAACTATAGTTCACGACTTCTCTTCTATCCATATGGTGCATTCTGTAACATCAATAATATGGTCTTCAAGTACTTGGACTCTAGCTCCGAACTCTTCCTTCTCCGTTCGAAGAAAATCCATATATGCAATAGAGCTAGAATTATTACCTTTGTTTAAGGTTGAGGAGATCGAAGGAAGGTGAAGGCTCAGAAAGAGAGAAATGGCTGCCTCCTGCAGCCATTGCAGCGATAGGGTTGGTGTTGGTTTGGAGAACTCCACCACCACTACTGCTAATACCACCACCAGCAGTAGGTGTGGTGGGTGTGGCGATTTCCACAGGCTTTCTTGAACGGTGGCGGCCACGATGCATGTGGCGCTCGCAGTACTTGTGACCGGCCATCACCTCTCTTGAGCACCTCCATTTCTTGCCATCTGTCCTCCGGCATCGCCCGGGCTCTGGATCCATGGCACCTTTCCCCCAGTATCCTGATTGCACCACTGATAAACATGTCGAGAAGATAGTCACATTATTTAACCGTAACCAAATCACTGATGTACATATGCTTCACAAGTGAAAAACATGACCTCACACACACTGATTAACCAAGTCCTGGGGACAAGGTTGAATTGCTAATGGTAATGATTCAAAAATTTAACTAAAGATTTGCGTACAAGGTGTGATAACAAGAAGTTGGGCGCACGATGTCATATTACTAGACATGAATGACAAAGAAGTCAGTAATGATATGACAAGCGTCATGGATTTGCAAGTAAATGGCCCATGTTGGAGCACAAGTTACGTAGGGTTAACTACAAGACTTTCATAGATATATATGTCACTGAAGATGAAATTCCGTTGGCATAAAAACAATTAGCGACCAATTTTAAAAGTGATATGGATTTAGCATATAAAAGATTGAACAACTTGCGCTCCGTTTGGATACCATTTTTTTCATATTTGTTTTCATGGTTTTGATGATATGAATAAGATGCCTTATTTTGTTTGGATACCATTCTCAAAGTTGTAAAAACGAAGATATTTAATGTAATTAAATACTACGTAAAAATGACAATGTTTGATTACCATTTGTCAATACATTTATACATCAAAACGGGAGGGGGGTGACATCCCATAACATATTTTCAAAGGAATTAGTGAATAGCGTTTGAATTTGGTGCTTTATACACAAAATTGAGAAACAGTAAGCAAACAAGACAAGTGGTATATGAAGTAAATTGAATTGGAAATTAAAGGGGTAACTAAGAGGCGTTAGGCTCCTAGTAAAAATAACTGGGACTCATGGATCTAACTAGTGAAATGGTCTATACACAAAATGAAAGAGCATGTCGGGCCAAGGGGAGCAGAAGATCTTAGTCATACATGTCAAACAAATTAGTAAGTCCTGACCTGAACAAGGGAAATGGCCACAACACACCCCCACCCCACACACACACACACACAGTGTAAAGTTCAGAAGTCATAATAGGGCGATCCGAGTGCACAAGGCTCCCGTATCAACTCCCAAGACTGAAAATAGACAATTTTCTGTGTGATTGGTCATGCACTGCAACTGAATCACATATAAAACTTGAAACCAAGCAACATCGGAATTTCAAATGAAAACAAATCGAAAGGTCAATACTCAATGTTGATTTACATGTGATCTTATCTATGAAGAAAAGAATCAGCAGTTCAATACCACGCAAAGAATAAATCCACTAAACACCATATGCACCAAATAACCAAAACTGAAGTACTACACACAAAGGTTATAGAGAGATGGGGAACTTACAAGGCTGAAAAGGGGGATAATACTGTTGGAGTAAGGGATGAGGAAGGCAATTACTATATGGATGATGAGGATTAGTGGGAGAGATGAGAAAAGATTTCTTGAGAAGGTGAAGGAGCTGAGGAGGAATAGCAGCACCAGCTAACATGTGCCTGAAGATCAATGCCTGCACTTCAAGCTCCTGCCACTGGGCCATGCTGAAGTAACCACTTCCCATCATCATCCCTTCAAAAAATATGACACACCCACACAAACAAAACAAACTTAGAAGCAAACCAAACTCAAAAACTAGACATATCTAGCAGAAACTGCAGGTTACGTATAAGATGTCTCAACGAATGATATGGCCAAAGTTAAAGACAGACAGTCAGAGAGAGAGAGAGAGAGAGATACTGGGAAATCTTGCGGGTGAAGTTGAATGATCAGGTGGGAATTCTGACAGGCTGTTGGTGCTAATGAGTTTGGCAGTGGGTTCAGGCTCAAACAAGGGAAGGGCAGAAGAAGAGCCAGATGGAGGAGGTTCAAGCTGAAGAAGTCTGGGAAACTTTGCAGATGGTGGGTGTTGTTGCTGGTCTTGTGAGTCTGACTGATCGTGCTGCAGCTGGTCTCTCCAGTGTTGCTTCAGAAGGATGTCCATGTGAGAGGGAAATAGAGGGACAGAGAAACAAGGAAAGGTGTTTGTGATACTTGGTTGGTTCAAAAGAATGTGGTCAGCTTGTTTGTTTGTAGTGTTGGGGTTGGGGTGCGTTAAGGAAAAGTTTGTGTATGCTTTGTGCAGAGATATCTGTGGACTCTTTTGCACAGAGGGAGAGAGAAAAAGGTCTGGTGGGTTCTGTTTTGTGGCCCGTGTTGAAGGCTAAGCTTAGGGCACTTGAGAAAAAGACAGACTCAGACAAGACAGTTCAGAGTAACAAAGGAGTCCCAAGGTTCAATATAAAATATCAAGAGAGAGAGAGAGAGAGAGAGAGAGAGAGACCTGCATAGTCTGTGACTGTAGCATTGGAAACAGAATATGCAGCAGTTATTGAGGATACAGGTTTACGAGGGAGAAAGAGAGAGCCTTTCCTTCGATGTTAAATGCCATTTTATTCTCACTTGGGGCTGAACCCGAGGGATCCATTCCATTTGTGCTATAAGTCAAAAGAACATCACACTATGCACATCACTGTTGTATAATAGCTGACAGTGTAAGTTCTATCTCCAGCCAAAGCTAGGCTTTGTCGTCTTACATTCACCAGAGTGATGCTGATCAGTAGGAGGAGGTGCACTTTACCAAGACATGCAATAACGGTGTCCAAAATGCTCAATATGAAAATTGAAAACCCTTTTTTGTGTTTTGCGTTGTGGTTGCAAAGATTAGTCTTACTAGTAAAATTTTTTTTGTTCTTCTCAAGGAGTCAGAATGATAATTAACTCTAAAATTTATCTAGTAACAAGTAATAGTTCAACATCAGATATTTAATATTAGGACTCATCTTGCTTATTTTCAACTACTAAATTAACCTTTGAGTTATGAATAAAGATAAAGCAAAAATATGCATAGCACCCTCTCATACCAACGTAAAAACCTTTGTAGTTTCATGTGTACCACGTTAAAGAATTTTGTAATGGGTCTAATAAAATCTCACAGTCTTATAAACAACTTAACTTCGGGTGTGTTTGAAACTCATTTCAATTTTCAGTTTTTAAAAAATTAAAACTAAAACCTCTTTGAGCTTTCTTCTTTTACAAAACTAACGGGTTGTTTGATTGCAGTTTTGTATAATTGATTTTTTCTTTTCTTTTCTTTTCTTTTTTCTATTTTTCCTCTCTTCTCTTTTCTTTAATTTTTCAATACTCGAGAGTTACTTCTGACCTCCTATGTTCAACAACCATAAGCGGCCCCACCACGACCAACATATCTCCTCTACCACCGTCAAACTACTGTTATGGCAGTAACACACTAGCTTGCAAATTAGAGCTTCATTGGTTTGATTGGGTTTGATTAGAGGAATGACTTTGATTGGCTTGTACCTGCGCAAATCAAAGATATTAGCGCTAACCGATGGATGAAATCTTGAGGCGGCATTTGTTGCAGGGACCATGGTGGTCGGTATGATGGTGATTTTAATTTAGAGGAATGGTGGTGACCGATGTTAGAGGGTTTGGTCTTCGTCAGTGTTGGTCAATAGTGGTGGTGGTAATTTGTGGTTATCAATGGCTATGGTGGTTGGTGATGTTCATTTGTGTTGGTCACCAGTGGTTGTGTTGATAGTCAATTGCTATGGTGGTTGGCGGATTTGGTGTTTGGGTGTGTTGATCAGCGGTGGTGGCAGATCAACAATTAGTGGTTGTGGTGGTTGGTAGTGTTTGTAATTTGATTTTCGAGAGAGCTGGTCATTGGTGGTTGTGGTGGTGATCAATAGGTATGATGATTGGTAATGTTAGTGGTTTAGTGTTCTTGAGTGATTGGTGTTGGTGATGAAGATTGAAGAGAAGAAGAGACATAAAGTGCTTCCAACAAAAGTTGGAAGGTGAATCTCAAAAAAGAAAATCAAAACTGAAAACTCCAAAATGAAAATTTCAAAAACAGTCCCATTAATTTGCATGTATTAACGTTTCGCCAAAAACAAAGGGGTGCCTTAAGATTCAGTTGTACTGTGTAGACTTCAATTGATGAGAAAAAAAGGATACAATTCGGACCAAAACAAAGAACTTAATTGATACTCGATCAATTCATACACAAGCAGAGAATCAATTCAAGTCAAATCTTCTATCTGTCAAAGTTATTGAGTAGAAAACTTTACTAGATTTATATAATCATCCAGTTTCTTAATCCCCAAAAGGGGCACGAATTACCAAAAAAGTATGATGCTTTGGTCGTTTTTGAAATGACAAGCTAGCTCTATTATAATGACATGAGTACATGTCTATGCAGGTAATGTTGCCTCTGATAATAACGCCTAGAGAACCATTTAACTGTGGTAAACAAGAGAATATCTCGTTAACAGTAAAGTATTAAGGTGGCAAAGAGAGAGTGAAATGTACATCGGCATAGGGCAAAGTTCCTTCCTTAATTACAGGAGAAAAATGGCACTTGGGGTCAAGTACCCATTATCAGGACCACACAGTCCTTAAGACATTAAGCCCCCAAGGTGTGAAGATAACATAAAAAATGGAACATCGATTTAAAACTTTTTTGAAAAATAAGGGCTATATTCGGTCAAAAGAATGGAGGTGTGTGCGGTATACACACACCGGCACATATCACACACGGGCACACACAGACTCGCCTAATCTAAGCGACAATGTGATTAATGCACTTGCATCTTATAAAAGATAATTAATGGACGAGATCTCACTTTTTCGTATGTATGACGACGTCTCTACTAACGACTATTAACTGGCTTTGAAAAACACTCAATTGAGAGTCTTGAAAACAAAACATATAGATTTACGAGTCATCGCATGCCTTATCAATCACTAGAATACCCGATATTTAGACATGTTACTACTGCGTGACAGACATTTAGAGCAACATACATAACTTGTTGAAGGGTATTTTAAATTAGTTCAAACTTAAACATGTGAGGGCCTGTTGTTCTTATTTTATGTCATAGTTATCAATACCGTATCGGTACCGGCCGTACCGGTCGGTACGTACCGTTTTTGCCTTTTATTGGTACGGTACCCCTTACATTTCGTACAGGTCAAAATACCGTTCTGTACCGATTGTACCGGCCGGTACAGGCGATACCGGCCGAGAACTACGTACCGGCCGAAATATTATGTTTTGTACCGGTTCCTTAAAAAAATGTAAAAGTAATAAATTTTGTTAGCAATTTTGTAAATTGACTATATAAAAACTAAATAGAAAAACACTCTAATTTCTTTTATATCAATCAAAGCCTCTTAAGAAAGAGAGCCAAAGATAGAGTGAGTGATAAAGTGAGATGGTATATCCATCTGAAGAGTGGAGGGCAGAAGTGGAAAACATCTAACCGCTACTCTTTGTAGCGGTCAACCAAGTAGCACTCAATAAAAAAATATTAATTTGGACCATCCATGATCACACGTGGGTAGTCAGATGACAATTGGAGATATAAGATTTTCTCCACCGGTAGATAGGGATCGGCCCTACACCCACACCCACACTAGTTACACCCATCTCTCTCTCACACACATCCCATCAGACTCTCTCTCTCCCTCTCTTCTTCTTCATCATCCTCTCCCTCTCCATACCCTACCAACCACCACGCCACCACCACTTTCCATTCTTCATCCCCCTCATCCCTCTTCAACTTTTACTCAACATTTCTTCCACTTTCTTACAATACCAAGATTATAGCAACTGAATGAACTCACAAAATAATTTAACAGTCCGCCCTTATAATTTAAAAGTAATCAAACAAAAATCAAACAACAACGAAAACAAACTGATATTGATCAATCAAGAACAAATACAGAGAGATTTCCAATTAAGGTAAATCTTTTTACCATTCTTTCTAGTTATGGAAAGTCTCATTTCCAAGAGAGACAAACAAAGAGAAGATCAATCCAACCCCGAATCCTTAATCTTCCATTTTCGATACGCAGCAATCGTAAATCACGTAAGACCCAGACAATTTTCGCCACCTTGAACACCAAATTCTTTGTCGCGATCGCCTCCCTCCCGGTTGCCTTGTAATCGTAGTTGCAATCATGCCGATCAGAATACTAGTGCTCTGCGCACAGGGGCGGAATTACATATATATATATATATATATATATATATATATAGTGTTTTTTTTTCATTCGTGACTTTCTCTCTCTCTCTTCCTCTCGGCTCTCACTCAGACCAGTCACTCTCAGTTCCCGTCGTCGCCGTCGACGGTTGAACTCTCACCGGAGTCACCGCTCACCGGTCAGTCACCGCCCACGGCCACCGGCGCCTCTCACTCTCTCCGACCGTGACACGGACTGACGGACACCGGACACGGATTCACGGGCCACGGTGCCTCTCACTCTCTCAGTCACAGCCCACGACCACCGGTCATCGGCTCATCGCCTCATCGGTAACGGTAATGCCGGTCGCCGTCAAGGCTCAATGGTCAACGTCCGCCCCTGCTCTCACGGAGTCACGGACGGCGGAGGAACCGAGGAAGTGGTCGTCTCACCGTGAGACTCTCACGTCTGTCAAAGGCAAAGCCTCGATTCCGAAGCGCGAAGGCCCTCCCCAGTCTGGCAGTTCCCACCCAAACTCCGGCCATATCTAGCCTAGATCTACGAGCCGGCGGACGAACCAAGGAAGTGACGATAGTGATGGCCTAAAATAGTGAACCAAGGATTAGGAACCGGCGCCTGAATGGCCTGATGGCCTGAAATAGTAAAATTCAAGCAGATCTGACTTCTGAGCAGCAGTCACCGGTGGTCACGGACTCACGACGAAGAACCCACCGCCAACGACATTGTGACAACGACGCATTTCTGATTCCTGAGGACTGAGGTCAGTGTGCGTTTTGAACAATTTCTTTTGCTATTGAGAATTGATTATTTGATTAATAATTTTAGGTTGTTAGTTGTGTATTTGATAATTTAGATTATTAATTGATGTTTTATGGCTGTTAATCGTGCATTGAGCACTTGAGATTTGAGATTGTTGATGGAGAATGTGACCCAATTGAATTTTTATCCCATTTGAGCATTGATTATTTGATTGATAATTTTAGATTGTGTTAATTGTGCATTTTAGATGTTTTGTGTATTATCGAAAAATGCACTTTGTTTTTGTGTGCTATTTTACTTATAAAAATATTTATCTCCTTCGATATATTTTTAGCCCCCCCTGAGATGAAATCCTGGTACCACCACTGTCTGCGCAAAATAACTCCTCGCACGGGCACTGAAATTCGGTCAACCCAACCTTTTTATAACATCCAGAGCACCGATTCACAATCTTCTTAGTCACTTCTACACCACCACATATGTCGTCTCCTTCAGATCCCACGACAAAACAAGATCCCACGTGGCAACTAATTGTGTGATGGATCTGAAATTATACAAAAAGAAAGTGAAGGAAAGATCAATTGCAATGGCGAAGGACGGTGGTAGCATTAACGAGTGCAATAGGGGTATCCTCGGCGAGTGATAGCGTCGAACGGCTGTGACGTTAGATCTACAACGACGTTAGATCTATAACAATGCTAGCGGTGATGGTGGCGGGCGACGTTAGATCTGCAACAACACTAGCAATGACGGCGGTGGTTTTGTCGACAGTGGAGGTGGTTCTCTGGTGGTATTGGTGGGTGATGGTGGTAATGACCGATGATGGGTAATGGGGGTGAGAGAGAAAGAGAGAGATAAGTTTTTTTTGTAGTGATTAAATTAAGAAAAGAAAAAAATTCGAACATCTGTGACGTTGCCATGTGTCTTTAAGAATCTGTGAAGAGGACGGCCCACGTGGATAGACTTTACCTTTTTTTCATAACGACGGTCCAACCCCTTGAACTTTTTAACGGCATCAGTAGTCTGTCAACCGAGGTACTAATTTGGTACGTTTTTTAAAAGTTAGATACTTCTTTGGCGTACTTTTAAAGTTGGGTACTAAAGTTGTAAAGAATATAAAGTTGAGGGTACAGTTTTGAGATTTGCCCTAAATAATATGACATTTCCTTTTTTTTAGAGAAGGAAAAATTATATTACAAGGCGGAGCCGAATCAGAAATGAGTGGGTTTTTAATTTGTAATCCAAACAATCAACCATTGTTTGAAATATGATCATCTACATTTTGTGGGATACACAAGGATTTGAGGATATGATAGGAAGAGATGTGTAGGGGTTTCATTAGCTAGCTTATAGAGGTGAGAAGTTGGAGAGAGGTGTAATCGTGACATGTTGAGGGATGATTTAAGAGGGGTACGCCTTTTGATGGCGAGGATTGGGTTTTTCTGAACGCGTGTTCTGGCCAACAACGGACTACTGTTGAGGGTTTAAGTTTAGTTTGTTTGTGATTTAAAGTTTTCTTTTTTGGTACTTGTTGTTTTTTAATTCCTTATAGGCCCAAGGGTGTTGGGCTTTAATCTTAGTGTTCATTTGTGTTATTTACTGTTGGTTATTGGTTACTGGATGGCTCTGTAATCCTTGAGGTTAGGGCTGTTGGCCTCGATTATCATCTTATGTTATATATTTTTTATAATTTTTTAAACAAAAGAAAAAGAAAGAAAGAGGGGTACGCCCAAGTAGTAATTGCCAAATGAAAATGGTAATTTTGAAAGGAAGGTTGAAATTCCACATTATCTTTTACAATTTATCCAAATGCCAACGCTCACATTAATTACTATGGGAGGATACTGCAGGGTTTTTCCAAGTAAAGAATGTTGGAGATCGAGGACACGAATTCCCTTGTCATCAGGAGCCCAGGCCAACCTGTCTGTGAACCCTGAGGACAGATGTATATCGTCTTGATTGTTTCCACTACGAATATTAGGAAAAGAGAGCTTTGAGAATATTAAACTGAATTCTGAAATTCGTCGAGAATAAGATCGAAAAAATTGCATATTGGTGTAGCTGGTTTAGAAGGAAACAATATGGATTGAGGTAGAGTACGAATCCATTTGTCATCATCCCAACAATTGATTGAGTACCATCACACTACAAGAAAGGGGGACTTTACCGACATACCAAAATTCGTCGCTAAAAGCCACCTTTACCTACGGATAAACCTGTCGGTAAGGTTTTTTACCGACAGATCTTTACAATGGGGTTATACCGGCAGAAGATCCGTCGGTAAAATTGTTTTCCTAATTTTTTTTTATTTTCGGTCATTTATAATATTTTAAAAAAAATTAGCAACGGTGTATTAGCGACAGATTATAATCTGATGGATTATTTGGCAGGTTGGTGATCACTAACGTGCCAAATAAAGCCTTTTAGAATTGTAGAGTCACTTGCCTTGATTTCCTTCCATGCCCAATAGTCGTATGCTCTAATCCTACTTGGCAAGATTTAATTCATTCTGAGTTCTTTAATTCAAAATAAAATACAATGGCTCACTTTCACCGTTAAGAGTAGGTAATCAATTCTCCGTCTTTGTTTATATTGCATTACATCTCATCATACCCATATTCTGTTCTGTGACATTTTAAAAAACCCACAACCCCTTGTGTTTATCCTGCACTTGGAAGAAGAAGTAGAAAAAGATACAAATATAGTGATAATTTGATTCTTCATCGCCGTAACAAAAACGAAATTTCTCTCTTCGAGAAATATAAAAATAGAAAAAAAAACAAAATAATGATACAATTATCTCTCAAAGATTCACGCTGTATAAACTTAACTCGTAGGAGAAATCTTATTGTCAAAGCTAAATTGAATTTGCCAAAGCAAAAACTGTTAGGGAAATCCTATTACCAAAGCTGAATGAGTTTGCCAAAGCCTAATTATACTGTACTAGAGTAATAACATTTGCCTTTCTCGAAGCGATGGCAAAAACGTTTTTACGAAAATCACAACTAGAGTCTTGATTTAGAGATGAAAATAATTCTAGTTAGCAAGTTACAAGTTGTAATTCTCAAATTCAACAACAAGAAAGTAAGGCTGTAAATGAACCGAGTTCTTCATGAACTGCTCGTGGTTCGTTGCCCAAAGAACTCGTTCATGTTCGTTTGTATAATATACGAACCGAACATGAACAAAATATTATAGTTTGTTTATTAAACGAGCCGATCATGAACATTTCAAACTGTTCACGAATGTGTTTGTGAACAACTCGTCTGGATAATAACTTAATTATAATATATTCAAAACTCAAAAGTTGTATAACTTAATTATAGTATAAATTAGTTTAAACTTAAAAGTCCTAAAATTACTTAGACAATTGGATCAAGTAAGGTGTAGTTTTGGTTTGGAGTAGTTATTTTAAACAAGAACACGAGTTTTCAAGTTCGAGTTCGGTTCGTACAAATAAACAAACGAACTCGAGCCAAACACGAGTTTTGTTAAATGAACCGCGAACGAGTTCAAACAAAAATTTGAAGATTAAACAAACACGAACACTCCCTGTAACTAAACAAATGAGTTTGAACATACCTCTGTTCGGCTCGAACTTGGTTCGTATATAGCCCTATAAGAAAGGGTTGGCACTTTTTTTTATTTTAAATCCTGAAATACATTTCTCAGCAAATTTATTTTCATATGGAATGAAATATATTGCATAGTCCTAAATAGTTGGTCCGAACAAGTTAGACTCATTAGATGAGAGGGGGTGGGGGTGGGACTTAATGTCATAGGAGGATGGATCAAGGAAGATAAGATTATTCTATTATATACTCGTTATATGTTTAGCCTGATTTCAGTTCAGATATATTATTACAATGCAGGTACTGTACACCACGTCAACTTGGGAGGGTACTTCTGCAATAATGTACTCCCTCCATCCCGTATAATTCGATCACTTTTTTTTTTGCATGCATATTAAGGATTTAATTAAGTCATATTTGTTTCTCATTTCTACTATTTAGAGAGAGGACAGAAAGAAAGTGGGCTAAGAGAGAGAAAATGGGTTAGATGATTGTTAAATATGGATAGAAAAATAAAATAAAAAGGTATAAAAATAGTAAATATATAAAAATACCTACATAACCTTTCTTAATTTGAAAGTAATCAATTTTTGTTGGACGACCCAAAAATTAAATATGATTGATTTTTGTGGGACGGAGTATGTTTTACGCTCTAGGGTTTTCTTATGTCTATGTATGTTCGGATTTGGAGATACATAGAGAAAAAGGGCAATAGAGATAGGGGGTTAGGGTTTTTAGTTGTAAACATTGTTTAATAGTGAAATCGAAACCAAGTGATACTCTCTAAGGATGTAGCCAAATTGCCGAACCTCTTAAATCTTGTGTTATCCATTTGTTGTTTATTTTTTATATTTTTATATATTGCTACGTTGGTGCTGTATTTTTATAACAATATTGAACGGTTCTAAATGGTTAATACTAATGATCTCAGACCACTCGATATGATCTTCGGAGTTCTCTACGCAACTCTCTTAAGTGTATGCTCAACACATTATTTCAGAAATGACTCGGGTCTCAAATTAGATGTCTTTATGCACTCTATAATCCAGGTGGGAAGTGACTTTTCATTGCTCCTGTATGCTACAACTAATTCTGTTCATGCCATTTGGTTCATTGGTCAGTGAACTTCTGTCTTCTGAGCTGTAGCTTTGATTGTGGGAAGCTGGTAGATTGGCTGCTAAGATGAGACCAACTCTTACTCTTCTGTCCTTGTTCTGCAGCTTCCGAACTAGATATCTAATTCGGGTGACAAAGTCTTGAACCCCCCCCCCCCAGTGACATATAGTAGTAACATTCTTTTACCTACAACTTATTAGATTGTTCTTTTTTTAGAAGCTAAATATATTTCCATTACATCAAAAGTATTTACGAACATTATTTACGTAAGAACCCTTTGACGCAGAACTCCTACATGCCTTCCCACAACAAAAGAGAAGTGAGTCAAGCCGGAAGGTGTACAACAGATGTAGCTACTCTGATATCTAGACTTGGTGCCTCAGCTAACTCATCAGCGACCAAGTTAGCCCACAGTAACAAAAGGTGAAAGAGCTAAATGTTGGGACAGTGGCTGGCGAGTGTCAGGCAGTCGCTCTGGAGGTGTGATAGCATCGGCTGCCGACATCGGACTTGTGAAGTATAGACAGAGCAATAAGAGAGCTAGATTCAGTAAAAACATAGAGTAGACGTAAATCAATGTTCATCTGAGAGACGCGTCTGGTGCTTATATTAATTCAGCCAGGACATTTATGGTAGTGTCGATGTGTTAAGGTAAACCATAAGTAACATGACCCAAGTAATTATGAAGGACACCCCCTATCCCAGCAAGCCTCGGGTTCCCTGCACAAGTCCCGTCAACCTTAAATTTAAAGCGATGCAGTAAGGATGGTGCTAGTCGATATACCAGGGATCGAATGCATGGCTTAAGTTGCAGAGAGAAAGGTAGCGATGTGGGAGGTTGTGGCCGTTAGATTTCAAGGATAGTAAATTTTTTGGCAGCGAAAGAAAAAGTTATTGCAGGCAA
Organism: Escallonia rubra; assembly: GCA_033065855.1. Taxonomy (NCBI): domain Eukaryota; kingdom Viridiplantae; phylum Streptophyta; class Magnoliopsida; order Escalloniales; family Escalloniaceae; genus Escallonia; species Escallonia rubra. The sequence goes on from JAVXUO010002690.1 coordinate 151,312, forward strand.
ATCAAGCATGCTAAAGGATGAACAAGGAAGTGCAAATAGGCTCTCGTCTGCAGGAGAATGAGTGCGCGGGTTTTGCAAAGCACGATGAACGCATATCAGAGGCAGCATTAGAGGGTGAATGATTGATAGACGTGCATGTAGTGGAGCAAAGGGGGGGACACCTGCTGATAATAAGTTAGATAACGTGTCCTCCGCATCAGAACAAGTAAAACATTGTTCAGTGGGAGCAATATGATGTTGATACGAACTTGTGGGTAACTGATGATGCACAAATAGCCAGAGAAAGATATGTATTTTTGGAAGGAAGCGGGATTTTCCACAATGTGGTCCACGGGAGGGAAGGACGAGAAGGAAAACCCTGATGTTATCAGAGGAAGTTGTACGCAGATTTAACAATAAATTTACCGTGGGAATCGAACCTTCACAGGAGATGGTCTGACAGTGGGGTAATAGGAATTGGTAGGCCTCAAATAAAGGATATAACGTTTGGCAGAAGTAAAGGGTGAAAGGCACGAAGAACCCAAGCCCTTTGTGGTGTAACAAGGGATTGGACTTTGGGAATTGGCAATTATGCAATGAGGTCAGTGGCAACGAGGTCCTTAAGGGGATAACCAAGGGCCGAACACAGATTAACTAAAGCATTATTGTAATTTGTAACCAGAGGCCTTTCTTAAGGGGTGCAAGCCTAGTGTGAAAACTGTGCCAGACATAAGATGCATATGAGTGAAACGACGAACCGAGAATGGAGGAGCAGGTAAAATATTTATCTTTGAGGACACTGGCCTATAAAGAGTCAAGCTCTTGCATTAAAGATCATCCAAGCTAGTTTCATAAGGAAAGCTTTGACGAACTCATACCAAGGCCCCTACATTAAGTAGTTGGCACATAGTTTCCCACTTGACTAGCATTCACCGAGAATGACCGTTGCATGTGCCCCAGAAGAATCGACGTATACGGGTTTTGAACTCATCGAGGAGGGTTTACGAAAGTTTATAAGTTTGCATTGCATAGATCGGGTGCTATTAAGATCAGAGTTAACAAGAGTCTGCTTACCGCCGTAAGACAAGAATCTTTCTTCCTAGGCCTAGATGCATTGATGGACCTTGGCAAGGGTATCCTGAAGTTTAGAATGTGACGAGCCTAGTAACGATAGGTAGCCAAAGATACTTATTATGATGTGTGGCCTGTTGAATAAGAAGAATGATTAAAGGTGCACATCGTTGCGGTTGAGGGAGGTTTGAGAAAAAATAACAAAGGATCTTTTGGAGGTTGATAGGTGGTCTCCATGGAGCGTCGAAAAGATCCATGAGAGATTGAAGCATGTTTTGCAGTAACATAGTCCGCATCTAAAGAGAGAAAACAGTCATTCGCAAAGCAGATCGGAGAATCTAGCGCATGGTGACTTGCTGAGAGGCCATTAAGGTAATTAGCATGATGGACTTGGTCAAAAGAATGAGGCAACATATCCATACAAAGAATAAAATAGGTATGACATGAAGGGGTCCCTTGGTGGATGTTGTAGGATGGTCTTATAGGGGTCTTATAGAGATATTAGGCCGGCCACTTATAATGAGCTGTTATAATGAGGTGGTGACACATTGCGTGACAAAATGGATCCGCCAAGGCGGGAAGCGGATTGCGTTAGGGCATACTCAATGAAATTCCATTCAAGCCTATTGTTACCTTTAGCAAGAACAACATTTCAGATGGTTGTTAAGGTGTTAAAGTGTCATTCAATTACTACATTTTCCAAAAAAAAAAAAAAGTGTTTTTCATAGATAAAAAAAATAACTATTTTAAGTGAAAACGTTCTCCTAAAATGGCGTGGCTATAAATAACTTAGGGGTATTGTCACTAAGTTTATTTAGTTTAGGAGTAAATTACAATCACGAATTATATTTTTGGCATAACAATACTTATTCCCTTTGAGCAAAAGTAATGCTATTGGCATTAAAAAAAATTCTTTTTTTTTTTTTATCAAAAGATATATTTGTCCTTATTTCTTCTCATTGCCTTTTTTCCTCTTATATCTCTCATTCTCTGATCATCACCACTGCCGTCCACCACTAAAAATCACCATAGCACCTCCCCAATACCACACCACCGGCCACAAAACCCATACACCCCAACACATCTCTCTCTCTCTCTCTCTCTCTCTCTCTCTCTCCCTCTCCCTCCCCCCTCCCCTACCCGCCACATCCACTCGAAAACCACTATAAGCGCCACCATAGGCTAGCATCGCGCCATACACACTCCCACCATATGAAAACCATACACTCTTGCACATAGATTTAAGCGCAAGCACAAACACATAGATATCGACGCACACACTTTCTCACACAGACACATATAGACCGGCACACACAAGTGTGAAGCCAATGCAGATATGCTAGATGAGCTAGTTGGAGCCAGAGTTGTGACTCTTGAACATGAACCTGCCGCGGTGGTGCCGTGGCGCTGATGTTGGTGGTGTCACCCTCGTAGTGGGTCCTGCCCCGCCATTAATGGAGACGACGAATGTGTGTGTTAGTTAGTCTATGTGCGAAGTGTACAGATCTGTGTGTGCATGCGCGCCGCACGTGTATGCATTAGTATATGCATAAATTGGTGGTGGTGGTGTTGCTTTTTGTTAGGGTGGTACAGTGGTTGTGTTTGATGGCGTTCAGATGATGCAGTGGCGGTGTGGTGGTGCTATAGTGCTAGTTGGATTTGTGTGTGTGTGTGTGTGTGTCAAAATACATATATAGGGTGGTAGTGGCATTTTTAAGATACGAAATTGTCACGTTAGTCAAACTAATTAGTTAGGATCACAGAATCTTAAGGCTGGAAAAATTGATACAAAATTTTCACATTTTAATATGGGTGTCCAACTTGTGAATATGTATCTTTAACTATAATTTAGCCTTAAACTCAAAAACTTTACTGATATTAACCCAGTAACTTATTCAAGTGCTAGATAGGTGCTTAAGTGTCACTTTAAATTTACTACAACTTCACAAAATAATATTGTTTCTACGAAGGACAAATAACTATCTTTAGCGCTTTTCACGAAAGGCATTGTTATATTAAATTTATGTAAGTGCAAAATCATGTGAAAATAATGACAAATATTTAGTTAACAAAACATGTAGATCTTAAATATGATTTAAATACATTTTTTATCTGGTTGTTTCAATGCTACACAACAAACTGACAAAAATAAATAAAATTACTGAGTGATCTTAAACTATCGCACTAGTCTGTCAGAGATGGTTCGTTCAAGGCCACGTAAAGGTTCCTTCGTGATTTAATTCGGGAAAGGGATATCTTTTGCACGAAGATGTAAGTCCTTGACATAAACACCTCTTTTTTGTTGCCAAACATATTTTACTAACAATTACTAGTTACCAGATACAACTAAAAAGTTAGAATAATACTCTCTTTATCCCACATAAATTGATCGTTTTTTTTTTTGCATGCTGATTAAAGATTTAAGTCATATATTATGTATTTCTTATTCTACCCTTTAGAGAGAGAAAGGGGAGAAAGTAGGTCAAGATAGAGAAAATAGTTAGTGCAGTGTTAAATGTGTAGAGAAACATAGAATAACAAAGTATAAAAGTCTGGGTCAGAGAGAAAATGAGTTAGTGGAGAGTCAAAATGTGGCCATGAGAAAGGGAATAAAAAAGTTTGAAAAATGGTAAATACTGTTAAAATACTTACAAAATCTTTCTTAATTTAAAAAATGAGCAATCTTTGTGAAATGGCCCAAAAGAAAATATGATCAATTTTTGTGCGAAGGAGGGAGTAGTAACTTAAAGAATAAGAATACTCTCTCTCATTTCTATAGCATATATCGTACTGGTTTGGAACCAATGAGTATATCTCTTGTTCTAGCAAGGTATCAGATGTTCTGGACAATTCCTGCATCTTTTTAATCCTCATCTTTTAACAGCAGTCTCATCTAATTCGATAGTGAGAAGTGATTCGTTCAAGGCCACGTAATTTACCCGCGAATTCCTTCGACTCATTAAATACTGTCGATACATTTTGGTCAAATCACCGTCCGCTACATAATTTAGCGGACGACGATTTTTTTTATAAAAAAAAGTTAGATCTTGTCCATCCATCTGCTATAGATGGATGGCCAGATCGCGCTGGCAACTTATTTAAGTTGTCAACGCGAGCAATGGATCACGTCTATATATATATATATATATATATATATATATATATATATATGTGTGTGTGTGTGTGTGTGTGTGTGTGTGTGTGTGTGCGCGCGCGCGCGCGCGCGTGCGTGCGTGCGTGATCCCTTACCCATGCAGGTAAATGACAAACCATCCCACATCGGATGTGGGGATGGTTTGTCATTGGCCTTATAAGACCCTACCCATGATCTCATAAGTACTTACTTGGCTAGCCCTTCTAAGGGAGGCATTGCGTTGAGGTGGGCCGTGGACTGGGTCATTATAGATGGTATCAGAACCGACTCTCAAAAGTTCGCATTTGGCTATCCAGTTAAGTTGCTGATGGTTTGGGAGAAACGAATGCAAGTCTGGATATATCCCACATTAAGATGACAGTTAGGGTAACAAAGGGTGAGTCGGGTATCCCACCTCGACTAGAGAGGAAGATTCTAGATTATATGTGATTGAGCCTTAGTGTCTTAAGGTGAGAAGATTGTAATATCCACATAGGATGTGTGATGGTTTGTCATTGGCCTTATAAGACCTTATTCATGAATTCATAAGTACTTAATTGGTTAGTCCTTTTTTATCGAGGTATCGCCCTGTAGTGGGACCGTGGACTGAGTTGTTACAATTACATTATGCAACGGACACTGACTTTGACCAAAATGCCTCTAAGGTATTAAATGAATCGTGGGATTCACAAGCAAAGGAGAGGGGGGCCAGTGTCATAATTTTTATCGTTTGTTACATTATGTAGATGACGATAAAATTTACTTAATGAAAAACAAATTTGGTCCGTCCACAGATAATAGATAGACGGTCTGGTAGCGCTGATAACTTACCTTGGGTTACGTGTGCTCTCGTTAGGTTAGATGGTATTCATCCACGTCATCAAATTAGTTTAGTATCGTGGAAACAGTAAAAGCCAAACCAAGATCTGATGAGAGAGAGAGAGAAAGAGAAAGAGAAGAGAAGTAATAATATGTCACTGACACAAGTCTGTAATGTGTCAGAAAAGTTTTGGTCAGAGAAAATTGTCAGAAGAAGCATAGGGAGGGAGGGGTAAGGGGTCAGAGCTCAGAACTCAGAAGAGACAGCTGCTAATATATTAACTCCTTTTTCTGCTTCAAATTATTATACTCCACTATTCCAAGATTTTGTGGTTGTAGGATAATTATATGCGTAGCACGCCGGCACGCCCCCACTCCCTCACGTGTCTTCACGTGACTTCCTTTTTCGAGGCTTTGTAATCAATTTGCACTACCTTTTCTATGTACCACACCCCGCAACCCCACGTAGCTTGGAAAGTTATTCCCTCTTTTGCGAATGTCGCCAGATGGTTGCCGACGTAACGTAAGGGTAAAATTTGGGGGTGGACTACTAGTGGATAATAATTCGCGTCGATTTAAAAAAATACGAGCGCAATCTTAATTTTATACAAATTATGGTAGACGCATGATACAAAATTTTAAGTTTGTAAAATATATGAACCCGATACAAACAAAAGTTTTTAAAAGTCTGTCCAGTCTTTGAAAAATCTAACCTGTTCAAATTGTATACAGTAAAAATTGTACGTATACATTTTTATAGGTACATGATATTTTTTGAGACCGGGCTACACACGGTCTAGCCTTTGGGCTCGTCCAGCCCAACAAGAAAGTTATGGTTAGTTTTGCAAAAAAATTTCAGTTCTGCATGCATAATTTTTGGTCCGGTTACGGTGTTTGGAAACAAAATCTCTTAGGACCTATTTATTATCATTTTTTTATATTATATTATATTTTATGTTTTAATTTTATCATTTTCATATCCAATTAGAAAATATGATTATATACTTTTATCATTTGATAATTTTTTTAAACTACTTTTCTCTGACAACGGGCAAGAGCCGGCCCAAAAAAGGTGAAAATGCTTGATAGGTATTTTCACATTTTTATACTGTTTGGGTTAGATTTTTCTAAAAATAAGAACAAAAAATAAATGTACACTATAATTTTTTATTTTTTGGTGCTCATTGGAAAAGTAAAAATAAAAATGGTGAACTAATTGCGCCTTAACAATTATTGTCGCTTTAGGGTCCTTTGAATTAAAGAGTTTATTCGTTTTTCTTCAACTCTATACAATGTTTAACAAAAAAAATTTGTCAGCAAATTTGGATCTTTCAAAACAAATCGATGGAACTCTTTGTGTTGAATGGTTAATAGTCTCGACACTGAAAATCTTATGCAGATAAACAACTTCCTTCTTCGTAGCTACTTTTTTATCGTACGCATTTTATGGAAGAACCTAAACTAAAACAATTTCAATAATGCTACATAACAAGGATTTTCGCATAAGCTCCGAAATAGTAGGCATTTTGAAAGTCGCTCAATCGCAGACTTTTATCAAGCCGTTTATCTATGACTCCTAAAAATTATATGGATTGGCACTCCTTAAGGGAAGATATAGGTGAGATATTGACAAGGTCCAAATAGGCCATATTAAGGAAGATAGTGACAGTCAACAAATTAAGATGGTTGTGAAATCGGTTAAAGCCAGCAATGGTAAAGCAGCAGTGGCAATTGCTTAGCTCAAAGCCTGTGCTTAGGAAGTATCTGCATGTAATTGTTCATAGCAATATAAGTTGGATGTGGAATAATGTTGCGTTGTAACAGCCTGTCCGTAAATTCATAAGTGATCATTTAACTGGTCTTTTTTGAGGGAGACATCACCTTGTGATAGGGCCATGGACATTACTTGTCACATATAGTATGATAACCGATTCTCAGAAACTCGGACTGGACTATATATCCAATCGAGTGTTAATGGTCGAGAGAAATGACGACAAGTTTGACTATATTTCACGTCAAAAGGATGGTTTGACAACAAAGAGCGAGTTATGATATATCTCACATTAAATAGAGAGGAAGTTTTTGGGACATGTCCTTAGAAAGAATGCTATGCCATTATTTAGGAGGGAAAATTGTGGTATGCCGCACAGGATGTACGATGATACAAGATTGGCCTTGTATGACATTGTATGTGAGCTAATAAACCTACTTGACTATCCATTTTAAGGTAAGCATTGCCCTGTGGTGAGGACCTAGGTCGTTAGATGGATCACAATAACCTTAAGTACTTGTTCACACACTAAAAGAGCTGAATATGAGTCACTGGCACTGGTTTGAGTTATTAAAGGACTTATGATTTCATGATGCATAATCGCCCTAGTAAGGCTAATGTGGTAGCCGACACATTGAGTAGAAAGCCTGTCGACAACTTAGCAGCTCTGATTATTAGTCAGCCTTAGTTGTTAGCAGATTTTCAGAGTTTTGGTTAAGAAATTCGGGTAGCCGGTTCATATGATTTGCAGGTTCAATCTTCTATTATTGGGAGGATCAAGTCTTATCAGATAAGTGATCTTATATCTCGGTAAGTATTTTGGAGGGTGCAATTATACCACCACTAATGCATTGAATCCAATTCGAACTCCGCAGTTTAAGCGTGCTTGGGCTATGTGTGATTGCGATTGAGCTTTATAGAAAGGGAATATTATGATATCCTACATCAGATATATGATAGAACGAGAATGACCTTATAAGATCTTGTTTATGAACTCATACTTGCCTACTTAGTAGGTCGTTTTGTGCATGCTAATTGCATAGCGGAGTACTGATGGTAGCATTTTACTACTCTTAAACTTATTCGATATGGTTTATTTGGTAATTTTTCACGCTATGGATTCTCTGAGACTATGTAAAATAGTCAATTACTCTTCTAATCAAAGCCATTGTATTGTTTTTTACTCAAGGTGGCAATCATAACCCAAACCTATTTGCGCGCTCAAATCTGCCCCCTTAAAAGTAACCCAAAAAGGAACGTGGTTAAAAGTTTCCTTTCTTGAAATCTTGTGTTGGAGAACAGTTGTTATTTATGGTTCAAGTGTGGATTACTAGTATTCTGGAGTATATGATATGATTCGACATGCAGTTCTGCATAAAGCTTAGTTTGGATACGGCCTACCTAAGCCCAAGCTGAAGCCCATTTCGTTGGTATAAAGAGAGACCCAAGGAGTCCAGCACTAAACTAGGCTTTTTTTTTTCTTTTCTTTTGCCAACAATAGATTCTGATAACTCCAAACGTTCCACCTTTGTAAACTTGAACTTGTAACCTTAATGCCAAAAATAAAAAATGCCTTCACAGTTTGACTATGACCTTGGTCTTCTTTTTTTGCCGCCATTGGCGTATGAGAAAGGTAAATATTGCACGACTTATGGTTGAAATTCAAAGCAATATAAAATTCAAAGCAATTAAACCACTAGCTGATCTCTCTTGGAGATCATAAAACACAGGGATTATCCAACCCCTTATTCAATATCAAATTGGAAATGGCAAGGATACTTGGTTTTTGATAAATAATTGGTTGCCTAATGGTCCTGTTATATCTCAATATGGGCATATAATTGTCTATGATACTGCTAGCAATTTAAATTTTAAGTTGTGTGAAGAATAGTCAATGGTGATTGGAATATATTGATAAGATCTCCAAGCCTGAGGTCCTAAACTCTCAATTATCAACGGTCTCCCCCTCTTTGAGAAATGAAGCTGATAAACTCAAATCGCTACCTTTATCAAATGGAAAATTCAGCATCAAGTCTGCTTGGCAGGCTATCAGAACTCAGAAACCTGAGCAGATATGGTGGAAAATCATATGGTTTTCTGAAAATTTTCCAAGGTGTGCTTTCATACTATGGTTGTTATTAAAAAACAAGTTAAGGACTAAAGATAAGCTCAGATACTGAAAAGTGGTTACTGAGGATAGTTGCAGCCTATGCTCTCATGGGAAGGAAACAATTGACCAACTGTTTATGGAATGTGTATTTGTCCAAGAAATTTGGAGTGAAATCTTAGAGAAACTACATATTCAAAATAAAATTCAATTCATGGACTCAACTGATCAGGTATGCTTGTGAGTACTTCAGGGGCAAAAGCTTTAGAGCTAGGCTACGCAAACTAGCTTTAGCTACCATAGTTTATAGAATGCGGGAGGAGAGGATTCAGAGGATTTTCAAAGGGACTCAACATGAAACCTCTGTGGTTATGACTGAAATTCAGCAAAGGATACTCTACAGAGTGTTAAGCTGAAAGAAGATAGTGGCAAATGACATCAATAATCAACTCTGCATAAATTGGGAACTCCCTGCAGTGGATTTCAAATACTAGTTTCTATTATATTTTGTATTCTTTGTAGTCCTTCATGATGAAGGATGGGTAATGTTTTGAATGTAAAATGTTTTTTGAGCTTCATCGGTAACAAATGACCTTTTACAACCAAACAAAAAAAAATAAATTCAAAGCAATTTCGTAGCAGTCAAAAGGTAGAAGTTACGGCTTTCGACCCGCCTGAAAAGGTGACTTATCACACGTTGAATAAGCTAGCGTATAGTTGCCGTAACTACCACATATATATATATATATATATATATATATATATATAGAGTGAGAGAGAGAGAGAGAGAGAGAGAGAGAGAGTCCTTTCACTTATATACCTGCTTCCTGTACGGTTCACATACGTCATTAAGAAAACAATCTGGACCAATTCTCCAATAGTATTCAGGAACATAGAAGTTTAATGATATTTAAGGAAGTTATGAGTAGAGTTTGACAGAGAAATCTAAATGCAGGTCGAAAACAAGTTAATGCATAAAGTTAGGTCAATGATCTCTCCTTAGTAAGCTTTGTTAAAAAATCTTCTAGTTCACATTCGCGCTATTGCCTCGCTCACACTTGCTCGAGGTTAAAAAGTGTCGCAAATATATCAATTGCGATACAAGAATAAGAACTTGTTTAAATATTTTGAATGCAGAACTTTGACGACATGTATTATATGAGAAAGCCTTTGTATTCCTTTGTTGATCCTCCAGGATCCGATACACCCTTATCATGGTTGATGCGACAACAAAGCAATGCGCTGCTAGCATGTGGAACTATGAAGGAAGTATAGGAGTAAGTTACCTTGTCGTTTTTTAACCTATCTTTACGTAACGAAGATCTTAATACTTATTAAAAAAAATACCCTTTTCTTGATTATGCACCAATAAAACGGGAGTCATCGACACTTTACAAGGTGTCTTTGAAACACATTACAGTTTTTTAATTTTTATTTTTAAAAAATAAAAATCAAAACCTTTTTGAGTTTTTTTTTTTTACAAAGTTGATGGATTGTTGTTTGATAGCTGTTTTGTATAATTGTTATAGTTTTTACTTTTTCTCTTTTCTTTTTTTCCTCTCTTGTTTTTCCTTTAATTTTTCAATACTTGAGAGCTTCTTCTGAGTTCCAATGTTCAACAACTAGAAGTGCCCCCACCACGACCAACACATCTCATCTGCTGTCATCCAACTTTTGCTCTGACAGTAACACACTAGCTTGCGAAATAGAATTTCATTGGGTTTGATTGGGTGAATGGGTTTGAATGACTTGGAGTTTACCTGTGCAGATCAAAGATACTAGAGCTAATTGATGGATGAAATCTTCTGATAGTGTTTGTTGCAGGGACAATGGTAGTCGGTATGATGGTAGATTTGGGTTTAGGGGAGTAGTGGTGTTGTGGTGGTGTTAGAGAGTTTGGTATTCGATGGTGTTGGTCAGTGGTATTGTGGTTGTCAGTGGCTATGGTGGTTGGCATTGTTCGTGGGTATTGATCACTAGTAGTGGTGGCGGATCGGCGGTTAGTAGCTGTTGCGTGGGCAGTCTTTGTAGTTTGGAGGGGAGGGGGGGGGGGGGGTGTTATAGGTATAGTAGTTGGCAATGTTGGTTGTTTGGTATTTTTGGGTGATAAGTAACACACTAGCTTGCGAAATATAATTTCATTGGGTTTGATTGGGTGAATGAGTTTGAATGACTTGGAGTTTACCTGTGCAGATCAAAGATACTAGGGCTAATTGATGGATGAAATCTTCTGGTAGTGTTTGTTGCAGGGACAATGGTAGTCGGTATGATGGTAGATTTGGGTTTAGGGGAATAGTGGCGTTGTGGTGGTGTTAGAGAGTTTGGTATTCGACTGTGTTGGTCAGTGGTATTGTGGTTGTCAGTGGCTATGGTGGTTGGCGTTGTTCGTGGGTATTGATCAATAGTAGTGGTGGCGGATCAGCGGTTAGTAGCTGTGGCGTTGGCAGTCTTTGTAGTTTGGAAGGGGGGGGGGGGGGGTGTTATAGGTATAGTAGTTGGCAATGTTGGTTGTTTGGTATTTTTGGGTGATAAGTGTTGGTGATGAAGATTGAAGGAAAGAACAAACATAAAATGCTTTCAACAAAAATTAAAAGGTGGATCTAAAAAACAAAAAGCTGAAACTAAAAACTCTAAAATTGAGTTTTCAAAAGAAGACCCATTTTGAAACTGAAAGAAAAAAAAATTTAAATTGTCTGTCAAATGCCGATATTTTTTTTTTCAGTTTTCAGAACTGAACAAAAAACTGAAAACAAAAACTGTTTCAAACGCTACCATAGTTTACACTATGTGGAACTTTATATTCGTATTGGTAATAACTTAGAATTGGTGAATAAAAATAATTATTTATTAGAATTTTACCCTTCATAGAATTTAATTTCTCCTACTTCTTTTGTTCAGCAAGTGTAAGTTATTACCAACATGCCAAAGGAAAACTTAACACACCCTGGGACCTAAACAAGAGAATATTAGGCATTTCTGGACTCAACTCCAAAATCAACTATCCAAATTAACTTAAATTCAAGAGTGAAAGGTTTAATTGTACAATAAACCCTGTGTTTAGCAAAAAAACTGTAACAAAAACTCATAAGTTTGTCATCTATTGCAATTTTAGGATCTTACTGACGGGAGTCAACGATTCCGCTACTTTTAAGGGAATTTTTATATTTTCTTCTTTTGGTCAAACCCTGCTTCTACCACCTCCACCACCACTTACTTTCCCACCTCCACTGTCCACCTGCATCAATGGTGGTTTTGTTGCAAATGGTGACTTTGTGTGGGTTAGAGAAAGAGACATTTGTCATATTAGTGTGCGGCGGTTGGCCTTGAAATATGCACCATCCTGGGACCACTACACCTCCACCCTTAACCACCATCTTCCTTCCATCTCTTTGCTCCATCAGCCCCCCCCCCCCCCTCCACATCTACCATCATGGCACTTCCTTCCATTCTTACAACGCCACTCAGCCATCCTTCTGCCTCCTATCACTCACCGATGTTGCAACTTGTCAACCACACCACCATCATCATGTCAACCACCGTCCCTGTTGCATCCCATCAAGTACCACCGCTGCCTGTCATCGGAAGAGTCCACAATCATTGAATTCAACGTCCTAGCTCAAATGCTAGATCTGTTTATGAAAAGTATGTAAGTCTCAAAATAAGATGCCATAAAATCAAAGTTATATTTCAAAATTGATCCTATAAAAAACCTAAACTTGATAATCACGGATAGGGATAATACCGGTGGTGGATTAATGGATAGGTGGTGGTGAGGAGTCACGGATGGCAGAAAGGAATAGGAGAAAGAGAAAGGAAAAGGGAGAAAAGAAAAAGGAGAAATTGGATTTTACCATCGTAACATTCTTCTAGTTTGATCTCATCCATCAATGGTTGAAAAAGTTTATTTCTAATTTTTTTTTTAAAAACAAAGCCTTAAAGACTGATATATCCTTAAAAAGTGATAAAATTGTTAACCCCCATTAGTGAAAATCTTGAGATTGTAACAAATGACAAATGTTAAGGTTTTGGGTGTCGAGTTGTAAACTTTAAGATTTTCATTGCAGTTCTTTGCCAAATACAAGGTTTACAATGCAATTATGCAAACGTGAAAAATAGGAAGAAGCAAATGAGAGCAGTGAATTATAATGCAAAGGGGAGTTTGTGAATTCGGTAGAGTATGACTCCACAGAATGTTGAATGTACACGCGCGCATGTGTGGGGATAAAAATCAGATAATCCTCGCAGACGTAAATATATTGTATGATTCAGAACTAATTGTTTCGACCATTTAAAACCATTGTATATATTTTAAAATAACTCTCTGCCGCCTTTAGCCACTCTCACATTCTATCACACCTCCTCCCCCACACCACATGCCCAAACCAACGAGCCTAAAAACAAACCAGATTCGATAGTCAGGACCATGCAATATTAATTCCACAGATGGACCTAAAAACTAATTGCTTAATGTTTAGGTCAAATTGACTTTCATTGACTATACGTGGTAAAGTGGCTCGTGGCTATTGAGATTTGGTTTTTTCATTGGTGATAAAAGAACCTTTTACCCAAAAAAAAAACAAGTGGCTAGTGGCTAGCATCTCTCTTGCAACATTTGCTATAACTCATTGAATCAGGTTGTGTGACAGGCCATAAGAGTTTAACGAATTGGGCGTTCTAGGGAAAACAGACGAGGTGAGCCACAAGAACTCCAACATGGTCAGTTGTGAGTCTTTGTATACTCTTATCAGACACCTATCTATCACGTACGAAGGCGAGATCAGATCTTTTATTTCTTCTAAGACTAAGATGGCAAAAAGTTAACCAAAATAAAGTCATAGAAAACTTTCATTTTAGTAGAAATTCAATCGGTAAGGTAAGATGAAATACTTTGCAAGATGGACCAAGTTGATAGACTTTAAGATGAATTTTCTGCGCATGACAATGATAGCATGTGCGACTTTATTTCTCAGCGACTCCTCTGCTATCTGTCTCTTTACTAAGATATATTTTTCACGTGAGAATTTTATCACGTGTCAGTTTTCGTTTAAACGGCTTAGACGGTATCATTGATGTTGTGTCCTTGCTTATAAATAAAACAGTATTACTGGCTTCTTAAGTACAAGGACGACCATTCATGAAGATAATGTGTATACTCTTGGAAGCATTTAGTGGTACGTAGTACAATTGATTTTAGCTTTCTTTAGGAAAAGGGAAGGGTTTAATACAGAGGTTCCCACAAGAAAACCAATCAGTAATTTGGAATACATTTGGCAACTATCAGTAGGATTTTGTTAATGCAATTGATATCCGACTTGAATGCAAGGAGAGAAAAATGATCTAACTATTAGAGTCAGAGCTCCTGCTAAACTCAGAACTCTCAAATCATCTATCCTGACTAACTTGAAACTGATATCTAATAGCAGCCATACCAAATACTTCCTCCCCCACCCCCGTTGCTCCTTTTTGGTTGCAAAAGCATTGTTGCTAACTCCATGTTTCACGAAACAAATCAAGGAGTGTCTAAGATCCTTTAGGTGACCATGCAGGATCATCGCGTTATGTTTTGAGCATTCTAGGGAGTTGGGGCAGCAGGAGTGTTCAATGTTGGTAATGGCCTGTTAACAAGGAGCGCCAAGAACTCCATCTTGGCCGGTTGTGAGTGCCTTGTATACTCCTGTTAGAAATCCATTTTTTTTTTACCAAGAATTAACCAACAGTGGAGTATGTCAACGTTAGCGGATACAGATAGAGGCACAAACTAGTTTTTACCCTTGGCATGGCCGCTATTGTTGTCACTAACGCGATCTGTTACAACATTGATAGCCTCTTTAGCTACGTTACGGCCATTTGTGAAAGATAGTTGTACATGGTTTATGAGGTTTGTGAAATCGCTTTTAGCTTTCTCTTGGAAGCGGAAAGGGATTTATAGAGAGACCTCCTCACATTCAGTGTCATAAAAACTCCACTACTTTAGTATACGGGTGTCCTACCATTAAGGGTCATGCTATTAATGATTTTATTTCGTAATTGATGGGAGACTAAACTCTTAATTTTAGCAAACAATAATATTAGCAATTCTTTTATTAATTGCAATCACTTTGTATTCTTCCAAATATACACTTTTAGACTAAGGAATTTTCTTATTTTGTAATTGATGGGAGACTAAACTCTTAATTTTAGCAAACAAGGATACTAGCAATTCTTTTATTAATTGCAATCACTTTTTATTCTTCCAAATATACGCTTTTAGACTAAGAAATTTTCTTATTCACCTTACACATTTAGCAAACTATTGTTGGGAATCATAAATCAAGTAAAACCGTGAAACACAAAATATAAAGATGAAACTATCTATTTTGCAATATTTACACAACATTTCTTGGTAAGTGTCTGTATCACAAAATTTCAATAATTAGTGGAAGCATAACCTCTCCATGACTGTGTGATCATCACTAAAAAAATAATCTCTGAACAATTAAAAATATTGTTTATGCTAAATAAAATGAGCATAAATACAACTCAATTTTTAAATATTTTTGGTGGTTTTCTAATATTCAAAGTAGTGCCCTATTTCGCCTTATTGAGTTTGTCTAACGATAAGAAGCCATAGGATACAATCGACATCTAAGCTTACACGAGTAGTTAAAAGTTAATGAAATATTTTAATGCAATTGTTTTAGAGTTTCAAAAGGAGTGAAATGGAGTACCAAATTTCCAAGCACAAAGAAGCTTAAACAATTAAGCATTATATGAGGCTTATTGGGTGCCGGTAGGGCACCTGTTAGCCTTTGCTAAGTAAAGTTGATCGAGCTATTCAAGTTGAACTCCAGCTAAACTTATTATCTCCAAAATCATCAATAACTAACATGAAACCATCTATTAATAGCAGCCACGCTGAGCATAGTTGTAACTACCATACTGGAGAGTGTATCGTTTTTTCCGTAAAATAGTATGTATCGTCGTTATCAGTACCGTCTCGTTACAGTCTCAAATTTTGCATCAATAATATACATATATAATACTCACTCATTAGTGAACTCTCTCTCTCTCTCTCTCTCTCTCTCTCTCTCTCTCTCTCTCTCTCTCTCTCTCTCTCTCTCTCTCTCTCTCTCTCTCTATATATATATCACATTACCTCATTTTTCAACTAAAGTGTTTCTTTCTGTTGCGGATGAAATCCGGAACTTGATTCGTGAATAGACCTGCACAACAAAAAGACAATACCGGTGATTCGCCGGAAGAATTTTCGGCGGAAAATCTCCGATGCTCAAGTCAGAAGATATTTCAGGAGAGTATAATGTAAACTCAAATGAAGTCACTTGCCTTTCTTGGTTCCTGCATTTTTCTTTTATAGGGTCCTTCCTTAGTGGTTTATTTACTTCCCTATTTAATTAGGGAATTACCAGATTAATGAGGGGTTACTCCCACTAATGGTAGTTAATTGTTTTGAATGGGGGGGGGGGGGGGGGGTTTACTGCCTTAATGAATGGTGTAAATGGTGGAAAGGTAGTTAGTCCCCACTTTACCTTCATTCATGAGTATTGTGGCAGGTTTAACTTTACCAGATGGTGACAAGTGTTATAATGATATGTTTTACTCATATAATTTGTCCCCCATTCCATATTCTTCTTTAAGGAGAATATGGAATTAATTAATTAATATTTTTTTGGGAAACTTTGGCCGAATGAAATCCCTAAAGGACTTGTCTGCTCGGCATGGCAGAGTAGAGGTCTTCAATGGATTCGCCTGCTCGGCTTGGCCGAGTAGAGGTCCACTAAGGGCTCGCCTACTCGGCTTGGCTGAGTAGAGCTCCACTAGGGACTCGTCTACTCGGCTTGTCCGAGCAGAGGTCCTTTAGGGACTCGCCTACTCGGCTTGGTCGAGTAGAGCTCCACTAGGGACTCGCCTACTCGGCTTGTCCGAGCAGAGGTCCTTTAGGGACTCGCCTACTCGGCTTGGCCGAGCAGAGGTCCACTAGGGACTCGCCTACTCGGTTGGCCGAGCAGAGGTCCTTTAGGGACTCGCCTACTCGGCTTGGTCGAGCAGAGGTCCTTTAGGGACTCGCCTACTCGGCTTTGTCCAATATGCTTCCGCTTTGCAGAGGCTAGGACCAATCACTCGTCTACTCGGATAAAGTAGAAGTGGGGTCCGATATGCTCGTCTGCTCGGCAGAGGTTAGGACTTGAGTAGCTCGTCTACTCGGTTTTATTGTAGTAGTCGTCGTGGGGTAAATAGGTAAATTTTCCCCCCTGTCATATTTTTTTATGCATGCCACGTGTCCAGGATAACTCAATGGTCACAAGATCTCATCCATTGGATGAGTCTGTTGTTTCTTTATAAGGGGTAAACCCTTTTACTCTCTTCACAACTCATTTCATTTCTCAAAGTGTAGAGTGCGAGAGATCATCTTGAGGCTTTATTTGAAGAAGATTTCTAAGTAGAGTTTGAAGATCATCTTTTTTTTCAAGTAAGTTTCAAACGTGTTTTCAACTTTTCTTTTAAAATCTCTTGTTTTGATCTAAAATTATGTCCAACGAGGATGAAGAGTATGTTTCTGAGCCTAACGCTGATATACAAGGTGTTAGGATATAGCCCAGCTTTGATCCTTTATTTTAAGAAACCGGAGTTTCCTTGGTTCCTTTCCAAGAGTCAAGGGGGATCCCCGCTAAGGAAGTTTTAAGGGAAAGTGCTCAGTCTCTTAAACCTTTTGATGCACACACACTTAGAAGCAAGTTGAGCAGTTATGATCTGAAACTTCTACGGGAGCGTTGTGAAATTCCGCCGATTATAAAACTTAGGCTTCCTGATGAGAATGAATCAGCTAATATGACTACAATCGACGAGATTGGCGTTTATTGGGACGTGTTCATCAATGGATTTAGAGTTCCTCTTCATCCTTTCTTTATCAAAGTTTTGAACGCTTATGGGCTTGCGCCCTGCCAATTTTCTCCTCACGCATGGTGCTTTATAAGTTTCTTCATCTACCAATGCCATAAGCTAGGTTTAAATCCTAGGGTTTAAGTATTCAGATGGTTTTTTACTATCTATACAATAACTAAGCAAGTAGGTTGGTATTTTTTGAGTCGACGCCCAAAGGTCGAAACCAACCTATTTCCGCACCCTCCATCATCCAATCACCATTGGAAGGAGAGATTTTTGTTTGTTAAATTGCCTAAGTCTCAAAGGAGCAAAGTTTGTAATGTATGGCTCCCTGAGTGCGAGACTAGAGCTTGTAATAAATTAAAAGAAACGAACTTGTCGGAGACTGACCTTGAGCACATTGAGAAGCTTAAGGGGGCTGAGCCTTTAGAATCCAGATATCCTTTGAGTAATGCTCAGCTCCGCGAGTGTGGCATCATCTTTTCCCCTGAGCCTCAAGATCTTGTCGACGAGGAAGAGGAAGAGGGCGAAAATGATCCTGGTAAAGCTCTTGCCAAACCTTGAGTTTGTCTGATCGTAAATGGTAATCTTACTTTTTTTTTTGCATGCAGAAAACATGTCGTCACGAGCGCAATGATATCCGCCGCTATTCAATGCCCAAGGAGTTTTGGGAGACATAATTCCTGATGAGCTAACTTCGATACATGGTGTCGAGGAGGAGGAGATGAAGGACTTGGATTTTGGTGCATTGGTTTCTGGGTCTCAGCCAAAGATGACAAAGACTCAAACCGAAGACTTCATTTTGGGCTTAGCTCCCGTGGACAAGTCTAAAGAGACTTCCAAGAAGCGAAAAGTCTCAAGCGGAGCTGGGAGTAGAGCCAAATCATCCTCTGTTCATCCTGATACCCCGCATTGCCCTGCCTGGGGAGTATCCATTGACGAGTCGGTGTTCAAGTCTCCCCGCACGACATGAGATTGGTCTAGCCATGCAATCATTCCCATGGATATGAAGACATTGTTTGGCTATGGCGTCACAGAGACAGTCAATGGGATGGTCCAGCTAATGTCGCAGGTTTATTTCTTATCTCTTCTTTCCTTTGAAAGTTTTGTTGTTTGATCCTAACTCTTTGTCGTATAGGCTATGGCACAGGTGCAGATTGGCGCGGAGAAGCTAATTGCTACAGACAAAGTGTTGGACGAGGAGAAGAAGAAAGTAATGATAGAGAACAACTTTCGCAGGGAGGCTGAGAAGAAAGTTGAAGACTTGAGTAAGAAGATAGAGCGATTGAACTGTCTAACGCTGGGCTGACTGCAAAGAATGCCGAACTATCAGCTCATGTTAATGATTTGGACGCCGAGAAGTCGTCGGTAGCTCTTCAGGCTGTGCAACTATTCAAGAGATCCAAGGCTTTCATGGATCAACGCCTCCGTGACTCCAAAGGGGCACTTGTGCATGGTTATAATGAATGCAAGAACGATGTCTCGAAAGATCTTCCTTAGCTTGACATGAGCATCTATGAGCACAAGTTCGCCCGAGAGGTTGCTGCAAAAGCCGAGTGTCGGGCCGAAAAAGCCGATCATAAGAAAGCTGCTAGTTCCCGGGCACTCACTAGTCCTTCTATGAGCCGCAGTTTAGGTGCTTCCGGGTCAGCGTCTATGGCTGTTTCAAGGCCACAACCGCCTCTGGCTCAAGGTCACTCTCAAGAGATGGAGTTACCAACAGATGTTGCTGAGCAGAATGGTTAGACTATGATTGCCTTGTCTATTAGATTTAGCCTTTTCAGTATCTTTTGTAATTTTTTTTCCTGCCTTGGAACTTTAACGTGTAAACTCTTAACTTTTAATGCAATCAAAGTTCTATTTTTGCGCTTGCGCATTCTTGCTTGCAAACCCTTCTTATTCATGATAAAGATAAGTACATCTGCGGCCATATGGCGCTAAGTAAAGAATGCAAAGAAAACTAGGCTGTGATAAGTCGTAGTCTTACAAAAGTGATCTAAGCATGAGTAAGATCTAGTATATGACCAAGTGTGGAGTGTGTATGGCCCCTCGGTCTTGCTCATGCGTAGTAGCGTCTCAAATTTGTGGCATTCTATGTACGAGGAATTGCTTTGCCGTCCATATCTTCCAAATGATAAGCTCCTGGGCCTCCCAGCTTTACGACTTTATATGGGCCTTTCCAGTTTGGTGCTAGTTTTCCAATGGCGTCTCGTGGTGCAGAGGCTTCGATGCGGCACAGGACTAAGTCGCCTACTCGAAACATTTGAGGGCGTACTCGTTGATCATAAAACTTGGAGACTCAATGTTGGTAAGCTGCAAGGCGCATTGCTGCTTGTTCGCGCCACTCCTCGAGAAGATCAAGATTTGCACGAAGGGCCTCTTCATTCTGGACTAGGTCATAC
This sequence comes from Escallonia rubra, assembly GCA_033065855.1. NCBI lineage: Eukaryota > Viridiplantae > Streptophyta > Magnoliopsida > Escalloniales > Escalloniaceae > Escallonia > Escallonia rubra. The sequence continues at coordinate 171,474 of JAVXUO010002690.1, forward strand.
GTTGTTAGACGAAAAGATGGTAATCCAATTTCAACGGGAATTAATGCCTCCGTGACAAATGACAAACTAAAAGGTGTCTCGCCTGTAGGGGTGCGTGTGGTGGTATTGTAAGCCCAAAGGATTTTGGGCAATTCATCGACCCATAAGCCTTTTGCACCGTCAAGCTTCTTCTTTATCCCTTGGAAAAGCGTGCGATTTGTAACTTCGGTTTGTCCATTTGACTGCGGGTGTGCTACGGAAGTGAAGCGTTGCTCGATCGATAAATTAGCACAAAAAGTCCGAAAGGTTGGGTTGTCGAACTATTTTCCATTATCTGTGACGAGCACCCGTGAAATTCCAAAGTGACAAACAATGGCGCGCCAGAAGAAGTCTTCACACTTCTTTTCAGTAATTGTGGCTAGGGCTTCAACTTCTGCCTACTTAGTGAAATAATCAATTGCCACAATTACAAATCGGCGCTGAGCTGCAGCTGAGGGGAAATGACCCATGATGTCCATTCCTCACATAGCGAAAGGTATATGACTACTCAGCGATGATAAGGGGCTTGGCGATTGCTTGGGGATTGAGGAGAAGCGTTGGCAAGCAACACATTTTTTAGTATAGTCCAAAGCGTCACGATGCATTGTCGGCCAATAATATCCTTGTCGAAGAACTTTATGCGCTAATGCTCGTCCTCTTAAGTATTGTCCGCAAATGCCTTCATGGACTCCCTGCAGAGCATAGTTGGCCTCTGATGGGGTGAGGCAACAGAGGTAAGGAAGTGTAAAGGAACGTTTGTATAATACATCGTCCACAATAACATACTGAGCTGAACGGAGAATGATACTCCTGGCTTGCTTCTGGTCGGCAGGCAATGTGCCATCTTGAAGGTAGGCCTTGATAAGATCAATCCATGACGGCTCATGCTCGGTCTGCATAACTTCCTTTTTCGTAATGCTTGGCTCATGCAAAAGTTCGAGATGGATGGTGCGGCCAAAACCTGATGGATCAAGAGAGGCCAACCTTGAGAGTACATCTGCAAAAGTATTGTCTTCTCTGCGGATCTACGTGATCTTGAAGATAGTGAACGTGCTGGCTACTTCTTTCGCTTTACGCAGATAATTGGCCATCTTTGGATCTTTTGCTTCGTGCTCTCCCGACATATGCTTTACAACAAGCGCTGAATCGCTGAAGGCATGAAGGGATGCTGCGCGCATGGCATGAGCAAGATGCATGCCTGCTATCAAAGCTTCGTATTCTGCTTCATTGTTGGAAGCTTGGAAGTCAAAGCGAAGTGCGTATTCTACGGTCAGGCCATCTGGTCCATTGAGGATCAACCCCGCACCACTCCCACTTGTGTTCGACGATCCATCCGCAAAGAGTGTCCAAGTGAACAATTTAGGTTGGGCGGAGGGGAGAGGCTTGTCGTCTTCAATGGGGAAGGTGCATTCCACAATGAAATCTGTTAGGGTCTGCCCTTTGATTGAAGGTCGTGGTCGATAATGGATGTCAAACTCACCCAATTCTATTGACCAAGGAACGAGACGACCCGAAAGGTTGGGCTTGTGCAATATTCGTCTAAGGGGCTTGTCAGTGAGCACGATTATCGTGTGAGATTGGAAGTACGGCCGAAGCTTTCTTACGGTAATTAGCAAAGCGAGTGCCAATTTCTTCGCATTCGGATATCTCTGTTCGGTTCCCTGAAGAACTTCGCTCACATAATAGATGGGGAGCTGCCGTCCATCCTGCTCTCGAATTAGAACTGCACTGACGGCAGATTCTACAACGGCCAAGTAAAGAAAAAGATCTTCTCCCGGGATGGGTTTGGAGATAAGGGGTGGCGACGTAAGATATTCCTTTAGCTCGCCAAAGGAAGTTTGACACTCAACCGTCCATTCAAAAATTTTGATGTTCTTCAACGCTTTGAAGAATGGCAAGCAGCGCTCGGCTGACTTAGAGAGGAATCTGCTAAGGGCAGCGATTCGCCCTGTCTGGACTTGTATTTCCTTGACGCGCCTAGGAGCAACCATCTCTTGAATGGCTTTGATCTTCTCGGGGTTAGCTTCAATTCCCTTTCCGATACCATAAACCCAAGGAATTCACCGGACGATACCCCAAAGTGCACTTGGTAGGGTTGAGGCGCATACAAAATTCGTGGAGGAGGCTGAAATATTGTTGGAGATCAGTAATATGATCTTCAGCTCGGAGGCTTTTGATGAGCATATCGTCGACATAGACTTCCATGCTCTTCCCTATGAGGGGTTTGAAGATTTTGTCGACTAACCTTTGGTAGGTGGCACCGGCATTCTTTAACCCAAAGGGCATGACCTTATAGTAAAATAAGCCTTGATCCATGATGAAAGCTGTCTTGGCTACGTCGTCTTCATGCATTCGGATCTGGTTATAACCGGAGAACACATCCATGAAGCTAAGTAGTTGATGACCTGACGTAGCATCAATTAACGTATCGATGCGTGGCAACGTGTAGTTATCTTTGGGGCATGCTCTGTTCAGATCTGTGTAATCAATGCAGATCCTCCACTTGTTTGTCCCGGCTTTCGGTACCATAACGATATTGGCCACCCACTCGGGGTAGTTGATTTCCTTGATGAAACCAGCGTCCAGGAGTTTATCGACTTCCTTCTTGATTACCATCTGTCGCTCTGGTACGAAAGGGCACTTTTTCTGCCTGACAGGTTTGGGGATCAACTGAAAGCCGATGTGTGATCACGAACGGATCGATGCCAGGCATGTTTGCGGCACTCCACGCGAAGATGTCCATGTTGGATCGAAGGAAGGAGACCAACTGGTCTCTGATGCTCGGCTCTAGCATTAAGCCAATCCTTACTTGTCGTTCCTCATCCCCTTCTATGATTGGTATAGAAACGAGAGCTTCTACAGGCTCCGCACGCCTTAATGCTTTCTTGTCTCGCTGGTCATCAATAGAGAGGGCCTCCTCGGCTTTGCATGATGCCACGTAACACCTTCGGGCCAGGATCTGATCTTCTTTTACAAAACCAACCCCTATTGGCGTAGGGAATTTCATGATGAGATGATAGGTTGAAGCTAATGCTTGTAGCTTGTTCAGGCCCGTTCGTCCCAAAATCCCGTTATATGACGATTTGACTTTGACAATAAGGAAATCGAGTGTGTGTACTGCTTGACGAGGTGCTTCCCTTGCGACGACTGTGAGGGGGGTGATTCATTTCACCGGTGCGGAGGCACCTGTGAAGCCATACAAATGAGAAGATATTGGTTTTACCATATCGTCAGATATCCCCATCTGATTGAATGCGTCTTAAAAAATGATGTCAGCCGAGCTTCCTGTATCGACCAAGATGCGTTTGACTTGGAAAGCATCTATACGCAAAGTGATGACAAGGGCATCATCATGCGGAAGGCTCACTTCGTCGAGATCTGCATCGTCAAACTCTAGAGAGGTGGATGGTTTTGTTCGCTTAGCCGGTCCTTGGGTAAGATTGACTTGTCTAGCATAGGCTTTTCGCGAAGAGCTAGACAGTCCGTCGTCGCTAGGTCCTCCAGAGATGGTGTTTATCATTGGAGGGTCCTTCATAAGTGTCTCCTCTGTTCTCCGATGATTCCCTCTTCTTCCATTCTGTTGTCCATCGTTGGTCTTGATGAATTGCTTGAGATGCCCTTTAGCTATGAGGCTTTCGATTTCGCGCTGGAGCACCTTTCACTCATCCGTTGTATGACCGTGATCCTTATGGAAATGACAATATAATTGAGAATCTTTCGTCTCGGCTGGTCCTCGCATAGGTTTTGGCCACATGAGGATGTTTTGTCCCTTGATCTGATTTAGGATGTGCTCGCGAGATGTATTGAGAGGGGTAAACGACTTAGGGAGTGTTGCTCGCGAACGTTTGGGTTCATCCGGAGTTTTCCCTTCAGAACGATCTCGCCTCTTTTGTCCTGCGTGTATTTCCTCGTGCTGTGAAGTCGTCGAATCTTCTTTAGCGCGCATGTACTTTTCCACCCTGTCCAAGAGGTCCGACATGTTCTCTGGGGGCGCTTGTTTAGAGAGAATCGCAAGGGCGTTCTCGGTCTAACTCCTCTGGCCATGGCTGCAAACGTTACTCCTGGATCTAAGTGGTCGATGAGGAGTTTTTAGAGTTAAAGCGAGCATAATACGACTTTAGGGACTCATTTGGCCCCTGAATTATGTGAAAGAGGGTAGAAGAATTTCTCTCTGCACTCGGCTCGTGAGGAAATTGCTTCGACAGGATTTTGCCAATTGAGCCCAACAGGAGATGCAACGGGGGTGCAAGGTGTTGAAACCACACATACACAGCTCTTTTCAATGTTACAGGAAAGGCTCGGCACATGATCTGGTCGGGGACCAGATGTAGGTTCATGCCCGAAGTAAAACAAGCCAAGTGATCCATTGGATCTCCTATACCATCATACGACTCACAAGGAGGCATCTTGAAGTTTGGAGGAGTTGGGAAGAGATCAACCTCTTCTGTGAACGGACGTCCGATTATGACTGGAGCATTAGAGTAGCGCTCCGCTCGATTACCACCACTGTTAGCGTAGGCATTTTTGGTGGAATGAGCTTCATAATAACTCTCTTCATGCCTTTTAAACCTCAGATTTTGTCGTTCATCGCCAGATTGTTCGTTCTCCACTTGTATCATGTGCTGATCGGGATTTGTCCCTTCCGGCGTCTTTTAGGTACCCGGTCCTTCATGGAAATTTAATCGCTGCTTCACGGAGTGCCTTTGCTTGTTGGATACATAACGCTCTTTTGGGGGCCTGAAAGGTTCCGACTGTTGAGGTGGATTTTCTATAGTAGCTTGCAACTTTTCAATGGATTGTTGCATTGCTCGAATAACAGCCATCAGGTTGGTTTGGTTATCCATGGATGGTGGAGTAGTGTTGATCACACCCGTTGTGGTGACACCGATAGTGGGAGGTTTAGATACGCCAACAGTTTGAAGTGGACGTAAGACAGTATTTACAGAGGGAGGAGTAAATGTCACAGCCGGTGGCACCACTGCTACAGATGAAGGTGCCATTGCTACGGTCATCGGTATCACTGCAGGGATTACGGGTACCGCAACTGTGGTGGTTCGCGCCGCAGTAGTGATTATTGGTGCACTTACGACCTTTTTGCCTCGGTTGGGTGGTTGAGGTGCGGATACCCCACGAGCCGGGCCACGTATCAGTGCTGAAGATGATCTTGGTGGAGGGGCCCCACCTTGCTGAGCTTGTGAATTAGGATCATGAGACATGGCCTATTCACGAATTATGTCCCATGGATGGCCCAAAATGTTGCGGATGAAATCCAAAACTTGATTCGTGAATAGACCCGCACAACAAAAAGACAACACCGGGGATTTGCCGGAAGGATTTCCGACGGAAAATCTCCGATGCTTAAGTCAGAAGATATTTCAGGAGAGTATAATGTAAACTCAAATGAAGTCACTTGCCTTTCTTAGTCCCCACATTTTTCTTTTATAGGGTCCTTCCTTAGTGGTTTATTTACTTCGCTATTTAATTAGGGAATTACTAGATTAATGAGGGGTTACTCCCATTAATGGTAGTTAATTGTCTTGAATGAGGGGGAGGGTTACTGCCTTAATGAATGGTGTAAATGGTGGGAAGGTAGTTAGTCCCCACTTTACCTTCATTCATGAGTATTGTGGCAGGTTTAACTTTACCAGATGGTGACAAGTGTTATAATGATATTTTGTACTCATATCAGTTTCTAAATAAGTTGTTTGTTCCCATACAGTGGCATTATGAACAAATGACATATTCAATTGAATTAATTCTTCTAAATTACCGGTATTTTTAACAATCTCACTAGCGAATTCGTACGGAAAATTAAGTTGCTTGTTCAAAAATTGCGTCTTTGGGTTCAAAAATAAGTTGTTTGTGTGTGTGTCTGCGTCAAAAAATGTATAAAGCAAGACATCATATAGATGAAAGAATATGATGAAAACTTCTAACTATGAAGTAAATCAAAGTTAAGAAGAAAAGTAAAAGCAAAGTTAAAATTGCGGTGAAGATTGAAAACTTATCAAGAAAGATTTCGTAAATTCTGATGAATATTATGAGGAAGGGACTACAAAGGCTTTGATTGATATAAAATAACCTAGATTGTTTCTATTTAATCTTCATATGGTCAATTTACTAAAATTTTCAATAAATTTTGTAGCTTTTACATTTTAAAAGGAACCGGTACAAAACACAGTATCTCAACCGATACGTAATTTTCGGCCGGTATCACATGTACCGGTCGGTACAACCGCTACAAAGCGATATTTTGATTGGTAGGAAATGTAAAGGGATGTTCTGATAAAAGATAAGAGTGGTACGTACCGACCGATACTGGATATTGATAACTATGACGCCGAGTACCTGTTCTCCTCTCTTTCCCTTTTCCTTTTTGGTCGTATATATGTTGCAGAAGCATTGTTGTTGACTCATTGCTTCCCTACACAAATCAGGTTATGTTCCCAATTCAGTTAGTGACCATGCGAAATGTGCCTCAAGAATTTCAGGTAATTGGAAGAAAACATGAGGCTGTGCCTGTTCAATGTTGGTAATCCCCGGTTGTGACTTGTGCATGCCTTTGATAGTACTCCAAACAAGAGGGTGAATTAGAATATTTAACTGTGATAACAACATCTTCCTACTAGTATGCTTCAGTTTAATTTAAATAGCGAATGCCCATTACAAAAACTCAAATTTTGATACAACTTGTCAGTGGTTAAGAGAACAAGGGAAACTTAAAATACTGTTCAGTTTCTTCTCTTATACAGTGTCTTTTTCTTATTTTTGAAAGCATTTCTTCGTTTTCTAATCTTTACTCTTTGGCTAGGCTCCAAGACATGCAAGCATTTGTTTGACTTAATTAGAAATAAGCAAAAACAAAAGAACCATGCATAATCAGGTGAACTTTAGTATCAAAATTGTCGGATTATGACCTCCATTGCACGCCAAACAAGATTTTTTTTGGATTATGTCATGGCAGCAAAATCTTTGTTTGAATTGAATCACTAAAATCATTTAAGGCCTCAAATTATCATCAATTCTTACAAGTTCCTTTTCAAAATTAAAAGTCTTCCCGGATTCCTAACAAAATTTGCCAAGTTCATCAACTTCCATTCTTCTTTCTTTCTTTCTTTCTTCTTTTTTCCACATTAATCAATGTAAGAAGTTTATCTGAAAGTTGGAGTTTGAACTTTGAACGCACAAAGTTCATACTACTCAATTTCTGGCTGGCGGTGTTTATTGAACCCATGAACTACTCAAGTGCTGCCCAATAAAACTATTTTCTTGGAAATCTATGGTTCCACCGTGCAAAATGGGAAAATGTTGAACCCATGCAAACAATGGACTAATTCCGCCCTATATCGGATTATTTATGCGATACAAGATGGATCGTGCTGGTTCAATTTTGAAATGAGAATATTAAGATCATAAACTTTATTCACATTAGAGTTTTTGAAGAAAATGAAGTGTACACTTTGTTGCACCTCTATTGTACGGAAGGAGCGTGAATCATCTTAAAAGAGCAACTAGTCTATCTCTCACCGATACTTACTTTTACTTATTGTGTTCATTCTTTTGCCATAGTTTTATTAAATTATTTCCAACTGAGTATGTCGACCAAACCTTGTAGTTTCTTTTCTTCGCTTACATCCACGGCTTCATCAGCAGAACCTTTATATGTGTCACTTATGCCTTTATTTCAAAAGGCACGGATTACACAGTAGCACTACAAGTACATTAAAAAGGGTAGCGTACTCGAGTATGAATTGAACGATAAAAAGAAAAAGGTTCTCCAACCTTGTTAATTCCTGGATTAGTTTATGATAGTCAATTTTGCACTAAACCTCTATTTTTGTTTGAAAAATGCTATTTACACTGCCGGTGTGACTAGTATAGTGCCACTCTTTTTGTCGCTAAAAGAGTACGTCACTGACTGGTAACAAAATTACAACTTCTCCAACCTTAGTATATATGAGGCTAAACCACTTACTGTAACATGATAGAGGTATCAATATTGTCGGATTATGTCCTCAATTCCACCCAAAGAACATTGTCGGGTTGTGTAGCCACAGGTATAAGCCACTAAATCTTGTTGGCTTCCCTTGTTTTTTGAACCACTATGATATGTTAATGAAGTCACAGTCATGGCACAAAATTCCAACGTTTGACCTGTTTGGCCAACTTACGCAACCAAGGACATCGTCTTAGCATGAGATATATAGTTACATATAATTATATATATGTGCATATGTATATCTATTGCAGCAACTCTTCATTTCTCTATGTGAAAAGAGTCTCTTTCCAAGACCAAACTCCATCCCACAAGGTATTAACATTGTTAAAGGTTGTTATCATTGTTGAGTTCGTGTCAGGCAAGCATTTTTTGGAAGTAAGAATTCATTTATAGTACAGTTTCGAAAAAAAATATTGGTCATGAATTAGTTCGTTCTGCAATGCCGGCAGTCTAAAAGAAAAGGTTCCTTATTTCGATTATCTAATTATAGTTGGCTAGTAGGTACTTCATTTTTTAAGCCGCTTGACGATGACTTTTTTCCATTAACTTTCCCGGCCCCTTAAGATGAAAGATGTGTCTCTATTTTCATTGCAAAATTTTTTCTAGATGACATTTATAGATGTAAAACAAGAGAAATGGTTTTTCCATTATCTTACGTGATCTTTAGTGACAATTGTTCTCTTTTTAGCGATAAAAATAACTCCTTAAAAAAATCAATTCAGTCTCAAAAGGACTAACAAAATGCTGAGGAGACTCTAATAATCAAGAACCAATATTTCAAACTATTATAGTAAATGAAAAGTCATACTTTTGACAACATTTTTTGTTATCATATGCTTATCTCCTTGGTAGCACAGAAAAAGTCAAAATGGAAAATGAAAGAAATAAGCGGGGGGCACAAGTTTTTTAACCGGAAGGCCGAGAGCTAACTATCGAGACTTTGGATTATCCGAACACTCTATAAAATTACAAAGTTCTTACTAAGAGAGAGAAAAAAAAAACCCTTGAAACAACTTGCATATAGTTAAGGATCAATTACACTCATGTCTCTGTGGTTAGGCCGATAAACACTCGTCTCCATTACATTTAACAAATATCAATGACGTCCTTTAACCAAACAGAATCTTGATATATATGACGGCTCTGGCATAATGACTATATTACCCATACCAACCACCACCACATCCAACCTCGATAACCACATCGCCGCTACAAAGCACCTACAACCCTCCACCATCATATTGACAACCGCAATCAACATCGCCAGTTCACAACGTACTATACCCACCACCACACCATTCACCCTTGTCCGGCCCGATCTATCCAAAAACCACCACCATCATTAGCCTATTACGAACACCACCACTTCACAGATCCATTGTCATCTTGAAATCTTTTTTTATGTGGAGGAAAAAAAGAAAAGAAAAGAAAAGAAAGGACTGAAGTGGAGAGAAAATAGAAAAAAAGGAGAGACAAACTCTAATTCAAAAATTAGGGTTTGAGGTTTGTCTTTCCCTAACTTGAAAGTTATATACTGTGTAAGGGTTGTATTGATATTTTCAATATACAATTACATGACATCAATAAAAAAAAACCTTTTTCAATCCGTCAATGACATATGGACGTATTTAACACAAATTTCATGTTTTAGGTCACGTACTGTTACACTCCAAAAACTTTATTTTCTTGATTTCACTGTAATTTCAAGGACATACACGTAATTGACCATATAATTAGTAGTTTATTATCTGCATTCCTTGTGTACATAAATACATACCCATGCAGATAGAGATTTCTTTTGCTTATATTGTTTCTTTATAGTGCTAATCATGAGGAATTATAAGGCCAAGATTCTGAGATACAGTTGGTTAACTGCCTCAGGCCTAGAATTCTTAAAAATAGTGATGCGTTGTACTCAAAGGCCAAAGCTGGCATGACACAACATCTCACTAAGTTGACAAACAGGGCCTCATGAAAGGCTCCTATCTTTCATGCTTTATGATTGATTAATTGTCAATCAATTCATTTATTAAAATCAATTTGTAATTACACTAATCAGCACGCAACTGGGCAGCCTGCCAGAGCCAGGTGACGAAATAACGTGCTTTGGACCAAACCCTAGCGAAAACAAAGATAAAAGAAAGAAGGGGGTCACCCACCCACCCACCGGCACCATGTGGATGGCCCGAGGAGATTCCATGGCCGAAATGAATCTGATGGTACGATCATGACCGTTGGGATGTTGGGGAAATTCATTATGCAAAGATTGACGCTGAACAGGTCAAGTGGCGGATTGGTCCCCCTTGGAAAGGAAAAAAGCAAGGCATCCTTTAACACTCTGTGTGATTATATCATCTTAGAATACATAAAGCACGCCTTGACTCAATCATACCAACTAACCAAGTAAAGTCAGGCATAAAGAAGTGATATTTGTGCTAGATTTGAAGCGTGTTTTTTTAATTTTTTTGGTTCGAATGACGTTTTCGGTACACAATGAGCGGACCGGTTCAAAAGTGGGATTAAATGTCACCTGTTGAAAGATTTGTACGTCCACAGAATGGCAAAGTTGCTATGGTCACAAATATCCCTGCAGTCGGAGACAAGTCTCAAATCTTTTTTTTTTAAGAGGCTAACTGAAAAATATAAGAGAGATTTTTCAGAGAAACCTTAGCTTTTTCACTTTGTTACCCTCACTTCTTTTTTTTAACTTTACAGTAGGAAGTGTACAAATCTTTCTTTGAAGTACACAATTTTATGTTGGAAAGCTAGTCATATTCGTCAAGAAAATTTTTTAGTAGCTACCCCAGATTTGAAGGAATCTTTCTCTTACTCAACATATAACGACAATTAATGGTCGTCAAATGTTTCTAGTGACTTTTATTTAGTGATGTTAAAAAAAATACTGTTAAAAATGGTCGCTGAAACTGTTAGCAGAAAATCCATTAAAAATATTTGGCGACTATTAATTATAAGTTAACTATATAAAAGATTGAAGAAAATTACTACAACTTGATTAGCATCCAAAATTTGTTCATTAGTCAATGGGTTAGCTAAGCAGCATTTGATACTGCTGCTGCTCATTTTTCACTCTACTTGGTTCGTACGGCACTCCTTCATAGCTTTGTTTGAGTGAAGAAGTGTGTTGGTTGGACTTTACTCTTTCTGTGCCCTCCATGCCAGACTTTTCCCTTAAGCACCCTCCCTGCCCTGCAAGTGATAACTTAAAAAATATCCTCCCCCTTGTTTCTGAGTGAAGTGTGGCTCATCGGTGCTTGTTTCTCCCTTTTTTTCATTTTGGGTTAAAGAACAGGTGGGTATCAAAAAGGGAAAGCACAGCGGTAAGCAAACATGGACACCAAATAAAAATGAACAAGACATAGAACAGAGAAGGCAGTTTAACGGGGGCCTGTATTTTGTGCTTATAAAAGAAGAAAATTGGTGTCCACCCCCACTTATAATCACACAAACCGCTTGCACTAGTAAAGGTGATTATTGCATGGGCGCGTGATAATATAGATGTTGGACCATACAATAGACCTGACTTGTAATGTTACAACCTAATGTACTGGATTTTGTACTGACTCTATATCGCATCATTGGAGAGATTTATTGGAAAAAGGGTGTGAGGGCCTCGTTAATGTAAGGTTGGTTGTATCTGCATGAGAATGTTCTTGAGCCTGTCTGACAACATGCTTTTGAGGTTGGATACCAGACTTAACATGGTAACAAAGCCACGCTAGCTTTGCCCGTGTCCCATGTCTTCAGTTTGTTGTCTTACGACTCTCGCCCACTTCTTTTGGATCGACTGTCTGCTTAATTTGGATCAGGGCTTAGAATTGCTTATTATTTCACGTTATGCTTGAGGGCGACTGTTACACTCCTACATCGACTATATAATTGAGAATATGTTTAACTCTTATACCTAATGGATTTATTATTATTTTTTCAAAACATACTTTTAGGTTAGACAAAATTTACTGTTGGTAATAACAATACGTACCATCATCCTAGTTATACAACATTTTGTGTATGTTGTGCCTTGTGTCAGCAGTTGCCTCTCGTGGAAGAAGAACAAAAGTTTGTTGAAGTAGCTGTCTACACCAACTAATATAAATAACTATCTTACATAGACAGCTCCATCATCCATGTGCCGAAGCCTTCAACAAGTTTCCATTTGAGGCAAGACAAGATAAAGCTTGTACTCTAAGAGAGTTTTTGTATTATTGATTTGCGAGATTGTTAATCCAACTGATGTCAAGGGTCACAAATAATTGGGGAGTCATATTTTCTGAATTTTTGGCCAATAGATCTTCAATCAAGTACCGAAAGGTATAAAGCTCTTTCTCTCTATCTTTTCTTAGTGATGGGCAGTTGGGTCATTTCCTTGCTATGCTTTTGTTGTAGATGCAAATGCTATTACCAAAACAAATTGGCTTTTTCCACCTCAGTGTTATTCATGCAGCACTGTACCTTAGTACACTCCCTACCCTTTCTTTTAGGAGAATTAAAGTGACACTCCCACCGTTAGATTTTGGTAGATAGTGTTATGTTTTTAGTTGACATAACTTAATTGCTCTTAGAGGTGTAATGAATTGCCAAATCGTAAAACTGTTCATAAACCCATCTCATCATTAACTATAAAAACCAAAATCTCAATTCAGAAACTGTAATCTCAATCGAACAAAACCTCAAATTCACCCATACAAGAAAGACCACGGGCCAACCAAAAGCAAGCATTGGGTCACCACCGCCGTTAATGAAACACCACCACTGCACTCAACACAAAACCCACCAGCAGCAACCAACGACAAACTCATCTACATAGATCAACCACCACCACAAACCCACCACCCCAAATTTATCCCAACACCACAAACTAACCATAAACAGCCCCACCACAACTATCGATTCTTCCCCAACTAACAAAAATCAAAGTGCAGTAAAATAAAAATAAAAATTTACCACATCAGCCAAATTGCCACCCCCATAGTTTTTGAGTGTGTGCGTGTATGGTAAGGTGGGTGGGTGTTGGGGGTGGGGGGCGTGTGTGGGTTGGTGGGTGTGCATGTGGGGATATAAAAGGGGTTAACTAAACGAAGGGCGAAGGCGGCTTTGCTATCCATCCTACGTGTGTGTGGGTGGATGGGGTAGGGGGTGGGAGCGGTGGTGGAAGTGTTGGGGTGGGGGGGGGGGGAGATCGTGGGTGAGAGCGATGGAAGCCTTGATTTAGGCTTAGTTTTGGGGCTTTATTGAATTACTAAGTTGATGGTGGTAAGGGTATTTTGGGTTTTCAAAATATATTAACACCCAAATGGATGGAAAGATAACGGAAGGGGGTTTGTGATATATGGAACAAATTGTGAAGGGATGTCAGCGTAATTTTTTGAAAGAGAGGAGATAACGAGTGTATTAAGCCTAAAACTCAGCAAAACGGAGTGTAACTTTCCCAAAATATTACTATACTTAGTTGTAACTTTGGGTGGGCGTGGGTCTAGACCTTACTCCTCATATCATTCTGAAATGCACTTCGAGCCTCCCCAATGCTCTCGACTCAAATGTAAGATGCAACTTTCACTGCGACAAGTAATGCAATTGCATCTTTTGCACTAAAGTACACTGAAATAAATAAGATGAAATCGTTTGTCAAAATAAATAACGTTAGGTTTGTCTGTCCTCTTATATTTCACTTTCGCTCGGTTGCTGTCATTCAGGTGTTTTAAGTTTTTTCCGGCGATAAAACTTATGTCACTAAAGCAACTCATTGACAAGTTGTCGTGTCAAAGTACATGCAATTTTTTGTGAAAACAATGTATAGCTACGATATCAGGTGGTACAACTATTTTAAAGTCGATGCATCTTTAATAAAAATAATACATGCTTTAACAATAAATTTAGCTAAATGTTTAACACTAAATGGCATTAGTGTGAATTTAGATATAAAGCCCCACCCAAATTTTTTCTTGAAAGTACAATTTCATTCAAAAAAATTTGAGCCCCCCAAAAAATTTTGCTCAGTACTAACCATTTAGCCCCCACACTTGGGCTTTGCCTTATAAAATTTGTCACACACAAACACACACATATTTTCATTTCTCTCTCTCATTTGTGGGTCATGATAAAGAAAGCTAAGAGCTGGCTTGATAACTTTAAACAACAAGGCCAGCCTTGTTGTTGTTCAGCTACAAACAAGAGAGAGAAAGAGAGTGAGAACCCCATCATTCCAAAGCAAAAGCAAAAGCCAGAGAGAGAAAAAATTCAAGAGAAATTCAAGGGTCTTGCTGCTATGAAGGGAGAAGTGATGCAGCAACAAACAGAGGCACCACCAGCACACCCATTGCAGCCAAGTGACTCTAAGTTACAGACCCTGATGCAGTCTGCTCAGATATCTGGAAGCCTCAGCTTCAACGGTGCCATGACCAAGGATGACGAAGAGATGTCGAAATCTGCCCTCTCGACTTTCAGGGCCAAGGAGGAGGAGATTGAGAAGAAGAAAATGGAAGTGAAGGAAAGGGTTCAGCTCCAACTCGGTCGTATTGAAGAGGAGACCAGGCGCTTGGCTAACATTCGTGAGGTATATATCACTAATTTGGCGTTCTGTTTTGCAAATTAGCATGTGGGTTTTGCTGATTTGGTTGCATGGTGGTCTAAATTGTTGGTTCACAGTTCTTGGATAGGGTAAATGGAGTTTTAGTGGGTCTTAGGGTTTTGTGATTTGGGGATCTGAGAAAGTATGCTTGTGGGAATAGTTAACTTTTTTTAGGGGATTTAGGGTACTATTTTAAACAGGAAACTATGTACTAACTTTGTAGGGTTTTTAGTTTCAATTAATGGGGTAAAGACTTAAAGTTTAATACTCTTGACGATACGGGTTAGTTTGTCAAAGAAATCTGTGGAAAATTGGTAGCCAAAGTTATAGAACGAACTTGTAAGATCCAAAACATTTTCCCTTGCCTTTGTCACATAATTTCTCTTTCTTTTCATGTGATAAAAAGGAAAGAAAATTAATCACTTGAAGTTGGAGCCTATGTTTTTAAATAAGGAAATACGACTTGTGGTGTTTTTTTCCATGAACTTCAGATTCTGGAAAAATTAATGACATGAAGGGGAACCAATTTCGGTAAATCTGATCATCCCTTATTTTGGGTCTGTCTTTGAAAAGCATTTTTCTAAGATCTATAATTGCTAATTGATCCATTTAAGAGGGTGAGAATGTGTACCAAGTAGCTGCAATTTGTTGAAGACAGTAACTGGAAATCAGTTGTTTGCTGGATGCAATTTAGTTGAGTTGCTCATGAACTTGCTTGTCGCTCTAGATTTATATCAGAACCGACTATTTGGATGGGTAAGGCTTCTAAATTAATTGTCCCTCTCCCTGTTTTGGTTAAAAATTCATTATGCCTTACTGATATACCTTTCCCTTAGAACAATAACTGGGTTTTACCTCAAGTGGGAAAAATCTATGGGCCTATACATAATCTAGAGAAGATGTAAGTGTAAGGTAATTTTCCATATATGGGTGGACAACGTGGTGTTAGGTAGCAAAAGTTTCAATTGCCGTCAGTAGTTTCCTTTGAATTAAAGATGGATGAACTACCAGGAACTTGAAGCACTAGCAGATCCAATGAAGAAGGAAGTCTCGGTTGTCCGTAAGAAGATCGATTCTGTCAACAAGGAGTTGAAGCCTCTGGGACAGACCTGCCAGAAGAAGGTAAAAACGTTACAATCAATAATACTCATCTGTCTACATGAAGTTTATGGATGATACTGGTATGTTTTGCTTTAAGCATAAGAAATTTAATGACGACCATTTTGAGTTTTCAATTGAACCTATCACAGGAAAGAGAATACAAAGAAGCTCTTGAGGCTTTTAATGAAAAGAACAGGGAGAAAGTACAGCTAATTACCAGATTGATGGAGGTGAATTACAAGCTAACTTTTCTCGTACTTGAAACTAAGCGCGTTATTTGCTTATTACATGGTTCTTATATCTTTATTTATGTTTTGCATTTGAAATGTGCTGGTTGACCAGCTGGTGAGCGAAAGCGAGAAGTTGAGGATGAAGAAGCTCGATGAGTTGAGTAAGAGCATAGAAACGATACGCTGAATTATAACCTAATGCTGATGATGACTAATTAGGTTTGTGTGATTGTTAGGACGACTTTTCTATTTATATATGGGTGCTTTGGGTTTGGTTGTATTCTATGTTTTTGTTGTTTGTTTAATGTCAGTAGCTTTTGTTGGAGCATTTTCTGATTTAGGTTGGGGAAATACCTTGTAAACAGGCTTGTAACTAAACATGTCAAAACTTTGGATTCTCTTCTCATTCTTTCTCCCTTTCTCTTTCCTTTCCCTTTCCATTCAGTTCCCAAGTGCCCTTCTGTTTCTATGCTACATGTGTGAAAGGAAGTATGTCCTTTTACTGCCAAAATGGTATTGTACCATTTGTATGTAATCAATGGCATTTAATGAACTTGTTATCCTCAGCAGGCCATTTGCAATAAATGTAGTTTTCTGGAGATCATTCAGTATCTAAATATTGGATGACTCAACACTTCATTGAAGTCATGATTAAGTTACAACGGAGTCCAGAAGTTATATTGGTTTGATTTCATGGCAAGTGTGTAGCAGCATATTAGAGCTGTCTGATGCCAAGACATAATTTTTGTCAAAGCAATGTGCAGTGTCAGAAAACATGGGCAGTGTTACACATTGAATGTTGAATATGATATGACAACACTAGAGATGTTGGACGTAGCTGCAATTGGGGTTGTACCGAAATGCTTTTGATGCTTGTACCTTTCGGTGGTGGTGTTTTACCAAAATCCTTTGATGCTTGTACTTTCTGGTGGTGATGTCGTATCAAAATGCTTTGATGCTTGTACCTTTCTGCTGTTGCGTTCCTAGTAGGTCTTTGTTCTACTTGCATACAAATCTACCATCAAGAGTAGAGTCATTAACACTAGTGATGATGGTATATACACCCACAAACAAATTGATCATTTGACCTTGTTCAAATTGGTACAAGCATGTTCATGTGCAATCATGGTAATGGATTTCAGGGGAAGGAATTAAGTTTGCACTAATATTTCCAACCGGTCGCTCTACTCAGAGTAGAAAAACTGGTCAGAAATCATCAACACAAGCTCTATTCTTTGCGTAGCAGTGAAGTTCTCTGCATCTGCATCTGCGTTTCCTTTTTCTTTTTTTCTCCTTCCTTTTCTCTTTATATCGCCTTTGGACTGCCAACTTTACTAAAAGTCTTGATCTTTCTCATAAAGAATCATATTCTTGCAACTCTTAGCCGATGCTGTCTAGATAAACCTTCTCACTATTATTTCTGCACTTAAATAGAAATTACTGGTTATTGCCTAAGAAAGGAAAACCTTCGCCACGAAAAAGTGCAAAAGCGAAAAGTATGATAGTCCATATGAACTTTATTTTCCCTTTTGTTTTAATTAAAACAATGATGATATTAGTGATCAGGTTCCAAGTAAAAATAACTTATCCGATACAAAGAATCGTTCCACGTGGTAGGAAGAAAAAATTGGTTGGCGAAAAGGAAAAGGAGAAAGATTTGAGCTTAGTTAAATGTTTGTTTGCGTTTAGTTCCTTCATAAATTATCATTTGTATCACAGGTTTGAGGAAGTTCAGTATTGTTCTATTAGTCGAGCTATTTTTTGGACGAGTCCCGTCGGTTAGCCTGCCTTGCTGGGGGGAGCCGCATTTTGGTGTAAATGGATTGAGTTATCCCGTCTTTGCAAGATTTTTCACACCTTCGTGCTCACGTTTCTGTTTTTGGATCACCATAGAACTTGTGATTGTGACGGGGTTCTTGGTTTTCTATGCTTTATTCAGTTAATGTGTTGGTATTATGTGTGATTTTCATTATAACACATGTTTGTATTGTGGCTCATCCTCAACTTTCCATAAAGTGGGTAAGACATGGGATGCTCTTTCCTCCCAAAACTGAAGAGAAAAATGGGGACGAAACGAAGCTCATCCATGACCACTTCATTAAATTTCTTAGCCCCTCGTCATTCTGCCTTGTTTTCCTTTATAAATTACAAGCAAAGGGATGGAAATCTCCTCTGAATTGTCTTCCTTTAATCCATTTATTTATTCTCCCTCCTACCATGACCAACTGATCTGGAACTGACTTGCGTTAAATTCAATGCTCTGGTGACGTTTGGGTCAACTATTGTAACTGCTACAACTATCATTTGGGCCCGTTTCTTTATGACGTCTTTATCCAAGTAGAAAGTAGTGGCTAACCTGAGAGCGAGGATGAGACAAAGTTGGAAACAATGTGCGTTGGTCCATCAATAATTATGCTACTTCCGTCAAAAACAATCAGAGTGGAAGCACGAGCTGTTCCCTCAAGTTTATGCAACCTTATGCTTTCATAAATTGAAATGATTTGCAGCAGCAACATAACGACCCAAGTAAAAGTTGCTGCCCCCTAGTGGTTGGCCAACGACTCCTTAGCCAAAAACTTGTGTGCTACAAAATTAAGGGGTACAATTTTGTGGGTTGGGTTGGGTTCGGACCCAAGTTAATTCATGTGCTTTTAAAACACTAATCACTTTAATCGAAGAAGAAAGTGATTTAATTTAGTCGGGTTAGGTTTGAAGAATTAAGTTGCTGAAAACAAAGTAAGAATTTTTTATATTAAGCAAAAACAAAGAGGTGATGAATGTTTGACAGCGACGGTGGCCATGACGGCTGATGGTTAGTGATCGTCGGATGCGGCAACGAGCGACATGCTGCTGTTAGCAAAGTGGTGGCGGAAGAGGTTTTTTTGTGTGTGTGGGTGGGTGGGGGGGGGGGGGGAGGTGATGATAGCCTGCGGCGACGGCCGATTGTTGATGGTGGCATGCAGTGGTAGCCTCGCCATGGTGGCCGGCGGCAGATGTCAGAAGTTGACGGTTGGCAGCAGATGTCGGCGCTGGGGTCGGCGGATGACGGTGGAGAAGGCTGCCAAAATTGGAGTCAAGGGCCGGTAGTCCAGGAGGTCACGACATATAGCTGCGGAGGTTGGCGGTGGCTACAGTCGGTGGTCGACCCCGGTGGTTGCTAGTGGTGACAGCCGACGATGGATGGTAGTACGATGTCATGTGGTAGCCGGTGGTTCTTATTTTGTGAAATTTACAAACCAAACTTGAAAGTTTATTGGGTTTTGAAACTCAATACAACTTAACTCGTTTTAAAATTGAACCAACTCATCCTAATCCGTTTCATAACTAAGTGGGTTGTGTTCCGTAAAAACTAACATTATATTGGGTTGGACCCAACTTGCACACCCGTGAAAATATCTGAGCCTCTTTGTTGAGATGCTTTCCTTGTTCTTCAAGATTTCGAACAAAAACAACAAAATTTAAGAATATGAGAAGAGCTCATATTGTACGTAATTTGCTGCTTCATTTTGTACTATTTGCCAAAACTAAGTAGGATGAGCCTTTTGTTCTAATGGTACAGAAAGTATGATATTCTTTTCTCTTTTGTGAGTGGGCAGTTGTGGGGGACTGGGAGGGGTTTGGTTTAAATTTTATCTATTTATTTTGTTAAATTTTTGCTTCTAATCTTCTAATAAATCGCTTACAGAGAGAAATAGCAGAAGACTTTGAACCAACTTAGCTTACTCCGCGGAGCATGCTCAAGCACTAGCTATCCGAGAGGCACGGGATGAAGAGCTACACTCGAAGTTTTAAAAACAAAATTAAACGTAGTCAAGCGGATGGCTTTAGATAAAGAGTGGACTGGTTTAATTCTTCCTATTTTGCATGATATCATGAATTTAGGTGGTAGGCTTGAAGTTCGTAAAATCCAGCAGGTACTAGAGCAAGAACGGCGGCCGCTCACAATTAGACCAAGAAAGCTCTGGAAAAAGATTGTCACATTTTGGTGTTTGCTGGTTTCAAAGGGCTTACCTCTTCCTCGGTCAAGTAGAGACTTTTGACTGGGGTTCTTTGTCCATGGATTTGCTTTGTTCTGGACCTCATGGTCATGGTATACGAGTCTTATTCAAATATCTATCTCCATCTCTCAAACGTCTTTGGAACTACAACTCCTTGCAGTCCCCACTCTCGATTCTTGTCAACTATATTAACTAGTAATAAACACCAAGGAGGCCAACACAGCCATTGTCTGGTAACTCTGAGGGCGTGGCCTCATATATGCATTGAGACACAAAGACCCCATTTGACAAGTGTTTTCATTTTCAGTTTACATCAGAGAGAGAGAGAGAAGAAGGGGGAGGGGGGGATCACCATAGGATAGCCGAAGGAGTCACCCTCCGCACATGAGCATATCTAATAAGTCCAAAGACATCCCCCTCTTAATTCTTTGACCAATACAAGGGAAAAAGAAGAAAAAAAAAAACTCAACTTGTTTCCATAATTCTGCATCAACCATATATCTACCCCAAGCGCATTTAATTGGAGTGCATGTCAAACTAAGTTTGCTTGTACGGCACATTTACGTACAATATATATATTGCCAAGAACTTAATCCTTTGCTATCTCGAGAAGAAAATATGTTGGGGGGGAGCTTCTAGCTTAACTCTCACTTCTTCAAAGCATTGACTGCCCTGCCCAAGGCTGTGCAGTCCAGGTGGCGTAGCCCCCTCCAGTTGCCCGATTCTTGCAGCCCCACCGTGGGTCGGCAGTCGCACTTCAGGTCCTGTTCTCGTAGCCCAACCGTTGGATATTGTCTTTCAATTCTTACATGTGGAATAGCTAATATTTTTATCATATATTTCAAAAAGGATTTGCTTCACGTGATGGGAAACCAAACTCATGATATAAGGAGGTGTTAAAAAATTATAACCTAGCTAGTTTAGGTGGTAGATAAATTCTTTCCTAGATAGTTTAGGTGCATTATTCAGTTAATAGCAATAGGCATGGTATGGTTTCATTAGGATGATCTTCACCAACTTCTTTTCTTATAAAATGAGAACTTTGCCGAAGGTTTAGACACACCAAAACACCAACACTGAAGAACATTTAGCAATTGAGAGCTAAATACGGTGATATACCGTGAGTTAACAACCAAGAGGGAAAAAAGAATGTTAGGCATTTAGAACTTATAATGGTAACTTAAATGCTAGAGTCTTAAGTGTTTTTGTAATAACACTAGTGAGTGAGAAAAATCAGAGAGTTTTTTTATTCACTCAGAAAAAAAATAGTAAGGTGAGTTCGGGTATGATGAAATTTTGTCTGAGTGACTAAATGAAAGTTCCCTTATAACTTCTTCACTCTATAGTGCACATTTTCGCTGTCTTCCCTGTGGATGTAAGTAAGACGCCGAATCACGTTAAATATATGTGTCCATATTTTTATTTGTGATAGTTTTTATATCTTTTTTTTCTTTGTTGTGCTGATTGTACCTGTTTTAGAGATTTGAATTTCAACACCAACCAGGGTTCCACTTCGTCTGAGCCTTAGAACTGCAGTGGAGTAGTAAAAAAGGATAGCACCGATTTAGTTACAAGAGAGAACTGCAGTGGTGTTTTGTGATTGGTTGTTTTTTTTCTTAGTATTTATCTTGTTCTAGGCTTAGTTGTCTTGTTTTTTAGTTAGTATTATCTTGTATATATATTTTTATGTTTAGTTGGTTAGTTTGTCTTTATGATCTTAGTTTTCTTTTAGTTGCTCACTTGGATAGGGATGTCATCAATTTAGTTGTCTTTTACTTTTTGGCTACTTCATGTATATTCGGTCTCAAAAATAATCCTGGTATATATTCTCGACTTCTATATATATAAAACAAAAGGTTCAGGTTTTAGAACAAAATGGAGAAGGATTCGACTGTTTTCGATCACCTTTTGTTATGTGTAATTGGTTGAGGCCATTTATACCGGGGTGTGTATTTTTGGGTCATCAAAACCCTTCCAAAGTGGTCAATGCTTCAGCTTAGATCCTTATTCCGACTCACACTTATGTCGTGCGCTTTCATAGTACGTGTCAACTTTACTGATCTTCTGCTTTCACTCCCGCTCGACAAACTGAGAGCTTGGGTTAAACATTTGCTACAAGAAATGCCTAATACATAATTCTTCACTAAGATGCATTTTATACTACCCCCCACCTCACCCCACCTCAACACCCCAACCCCAACCCTATTTCTTGTTCTTCATTTTTACAGTTATAGCGTTATAAAGTTAACCATCATAGTATAGTAGTATGCTTTTTAGGGGAAATACAAGCATTGAAGTTTGCAAGCTTGCTCAAAAAATGGTGACTTGTGTTATCTCTTGGATAAAATCATGCTCCTTTTGGTATTCTAACATGTATCTTCACTTTTAAAAAGGTTAATAAAACTCAAATCATCCTTCCGTCTCGTCATATTTTAGTAGGCCGTGGTGGTCTTCACTTTGATCGGGCCGTGAAAGACTCACACTTTAGGCCGAAATTAATTTCTGGGTTGGTCCAGTATACTAGGTGCTGCAAAGGGGTTGGGCCAGCGGTGTATAATTGCCCAAGTATAAAGCAAATGGGGGATCCGAAGGTTGACCCATATTTGGAAAAAACAAACATCATAAGGATAAATGACAGTGCTCCCAGAAAACTTTCTTTAGGAATGTGTTACGATGAATTTTTTTTTAAATGTATTGCAAAATTCTATCATTTTAAAATCCGTGCAGTGCAAATTAAAAAGTTTAATGTCTGGCAACTTTTGCGTTCATAAAAACAAGTTATTGCAAGTGAATTGCTAACACAAAAGACATCAGTATAGATGGCAGAAATTGAAAAAAGAAGAAAGAGCGATGAACGATTGAAAAAGTAGAAAGAAATGTGGCGCAAAAAATAGACTTGAATTGTGAAAGGTGACTTCTATAGTGGAGTTTGCAAAAAAAAAACTAATTAAAGTGGTTATTTGAGTCGGAGATTTTGGCCCCCTAAATCTCTTGTTCAATTCCCTCCTAAAATTTCTCAAATTCACTCTTGCACTTCCCAAATAGTGCCTTCAGTCAAAGTAAAATCTCAGTTGAATGACAAACAAGTTTATTCTTTTCGGATGAGAAAAATAACAACTAAATATTAGGTCTCAAAACAAGTAGATGGCTAATCGCATTTTAGTTGGATTTTGTTATCTTTTGACGAAACACACGTGATTTTGTTATCCAATGATGTTACTGTCGTTCTAAACACATGATAACCGCTCTTGCCTGTACGGATCCATTTAATTGGATCAATGAAGCGAATCCGTTCTTTAGTCATCCTTACAAACGGTCGATTCTAGCCCAAACTTTACAACCCACCGATCACAACCATGAACTGATTCACGACCCCGTATACTTATCGCATTAAACACAAATTAAAGGAGATTGTAGCAAGGCATAAATAATGGAAGCCAAACCATGGATAAATCAATTACAAGTTTGGTTGCATCGTAAAAACAAGATAGTAGTCATACCATAGTACAGCATGGCCAATCATTCCAAACTCGGGCCAATCACACCGACATGGATAGCCATTTCCCTCATAATACAAAGGCATTACAGATCCTAGGTTTGATTTTGTGAACACTCCTCAATCCTCATGAAGCACCTCTAGACTAAATGGAAAGAACCCATCACAATCTGTAGACATAGAATATCATGATTGATTAATTATGTTCTTTCTAAGTATGTGTATGGGAAAGGGAAAGGTATTGTCTCCTAACAAGAGGATGATTTGCATGTCCCCTGCGATGGCGACCTCTATGAATATCATAAGATTTCTTCACATGGTTTCGTGTATTTTATTGGGTTTAATGGAAGAGAAAGGACAACATGCACAAACGCTACCGCGGGCCGACTGCCTTGTTGCTAAAAGTAAATCACGACGTGGAGTAGACATGACAAAAAAAAAATGCTCATACTCGCGGGTCTACTCAACCCAATGCAAAAATTGGGTATAGCATTAAAAACAACCTGCTAGATTTTGACCTGTACATGAACTGAGTGAGGTTCGAATTGGGTCGGGGACGGGTTACCCGGGTTTACGCGAATTTTGATGACATATATAGTTTAGCCCAGTTTTAGGGTTTGGAGATATATTCTTCATCTCTTTTACTCTGCCGCCGCACCAACCTTCTCTTTATCACTCTGTCACCGCCACTCTTTTCGCCACTCAACAGTCATACACTGGTCCAAGTCGCAACCCCTTCGCCCCCCCTCTCTAACTCCCACTTAACAGTCACACCACTCTAAGTCGACGCCCCTCTCTCTCTCTAATTCTCGCTCACAGTCACATATTGTACTACTCTGCAACTCACGATAACTCCTTCGTCCGAATTCTCATCTTCGGTCTGTAACCACAACACCACCGACCACCGTAATCAACTTTGCTCTCTTGTTGCTTCAGCATTGTCACTGCCCACTCTTTACCGTCAACTGAATATCTTTTTTTTTTATTTTTTTGGTACATGCCGTCAAAATAAAGCTGATAAAAAAACAAAATTTTGAAATTTGGCCAGTTTATCATCGGGTGTATTGGGTTGCGGTGTAGGATACGAATATGGGAAAGTTCTACCCCAAAAAAAATTGAATAATTTTTGCCAAGACCCGTTATACTCGTACCCATCTGAGTATTATCTAACCCGTTTGCAAGCCGTAACGGGGATAAAGTTGATTTGGAAATGAGGGGCACTAGAAAAGTATGATGTCATGGTTGAAGCCATGTCATTCGTTGGAATTAAGGATTTTTTTTATGTCAAAGTAATTTGAAAATATGAAAAGTAAGAAAGTTGAGAAAAAAAAAATAAGGATGAAAAGTATCAAAGACCTATGTGGTCAAGAATCCTCAAACTACTGTAATAGTTTTGATGACAATTGATTATCACTGAAGTTTTTTTGGTTAAAATTGTTAAATTATAGTGACAATCTTTTACCGTCATAATGTAATTAGCTTCATTTTTCTGTCACAATAGGTACCTCATCCAACAAAGGATCCTAGATCGATTTATGTCAAAGTGAAATCCCATAACATGTTAAGTAGATAACAATTTAGTGAACAAATATATTCTCATGCTAATAGGCTACTTATAATAGCGTAAAATAAAATAAAAAATAACTACTACTCGAATTGTAAGAAGATGCCTAAAACCCTCCTCCTAATATAGCGACATATAATAACTTTGAAAAAGTATTATCAGTGATAATAAAAAGTTCACTAAAAATATTTAATAACTATTTATTCTCGCTATAACAACGGGTTATAAGCATTTTTCTACGATTCGAGTAGTAAAAAAAAAATTCAAAGTAAAATTGACAAAAACCGAACAACAAGAAGGTGTTGGGTTGGATGGGGTCATTTTTCATTATCTCCTTGCCCTCGTTATGAGGGTCTCGTAAGTCGTAAGAGCGAGCCTTGCACCACTGCACGTCAACCTGGGTCGTTCAAATGTCTCGTGAAACTCAAGGGCAAATGCGAAGAAAAGAGTCAAAGGCTCTCCCACACTGGAAGAGGAAGAGGATCCTATGTGAAGTACGTATGACCGACATGGAGATCGAGGCTGACAAAAATCTCTGACTGCATCTGAAACGTGGTTGTGGGGGGGGGGGGGGGGGGGGGGGGTGTGGGGAGGGATTGAATCGCAATTCGCAAGCACGTGGCGTGGGGGCTCGACCCATATTTTGGTTGTATGCCCAATGCACCGTAAAAGGAGTACTATTGTTCTAAGTAGAGGCCACTTGGTCCCTTGTTTTGTCGGTAATGGTTACTTGTCTTTGGCAGCTTGGTGCAAGAGAAGCCTGTGGCACCTTTTTTTTTTGTTTTTGTGTACAGTGAAAGCTTCGGAAGATATCAAGTGCTTGTTGCGATTGTGTGGATCAATTCTGTGCTACGTGCAGCATTATCAATTACAAGTATATATATTACATATAAATGAGAGTGAAATTTACAAAATAATAAGGAGAACAAACATGTAAGGGAAAAAAAAATTGAACTCGAGACTTTACATTATTTTATGCTTTAAAAGTTCGAGCATTAGAAAATAGGTCTAACATAAGAGTGAGTTCACCACAAAGAGCTTATGTATATAGTGGTTTAACATTATAAAGCATTATATGTGTTGCATGCCTGAAAAGGTTTAGAGATACCTTCTATCTACCCATGAAACGACAAACTACGAACTATAAAGCGCTAAATTCATGACCGTAGACGATCGACCCAAGGCACCTGATCAAGGAGGCTATAGAAATATGCCGCTGGGTGGAAAGAGTCGAACTGAAGAGGAAAAGTACGTAGCTGGAGTTGTATATAGCTAATTTGATTTGATTATCGAGACAGGCTTGATAAGTTCATGGACTTCAAATGCCTTCAAGCCTACTTTGCCTGCCTCGTATACCTTGAGCGATCACAACCCCATGGAACTTAGTAGTGTGATTTCTTTTCATCCCTAAAGCAGTATTACAAGCTAGCTAGCGCGCTCCACTCGGTTACAATTTATTTTATTCTTATATTCTTAGCAATACTAATTAACTTGTTTGGCCACCACTTTTGGAATTACAAATAAACTAAAAACTATTTTAGAAACACTTTGAATACTATTGCTTAACTCAATTATATGTCAAAATGAGTGGAGCAAAGTACATTGATATTTTCAAGGAGTCAATGAATAGCGGTTGAATTTGGTCTTTTTTAAAAAAAAAATTAAAAAGGTAACCAAACAAAAATTGAGGTTTGAAATAACGAAACTGAAAAAAAAAAAATGGTAAGTATACTGCGCGTTATCAATAACAGTGTGTATTTTGTCAAAGCAGCCTACCTAGTGAATTATTTTCAAGTCGGGCGAGTACATTATAAACAGTTATAGACATAGACAAGTGATATCACCTCAGCATACAGTAGATAGCACGTCACCTTTAATTTTGTGATCGTAATCATAATGTAGATTTCACTTCTTAGCATTATTCTGAGTCAAATTGGAGTGTACATGTTTGTTGGCTTTGGGATTCCTCTCCATCTCCGTTGGATCAGATAAAAATCGCGGCAGTAATATAAACTGTCATCTTATGCGGTCACTGGAACTGATGCCCCGTTGCATCTTCTCCATCCTTTTACCATTTGATATGAATTTTCAGAATTCAACAATGGTAATACTTGTATGTTTACTGCTTTCCTCCAAAGTCATGTTATTCGTGCATGTGCTTTCTTTGTTGTACCTTTCAGGGCCAAACGTTAGTTTGTGCTATTTTAGTTTGTAAATTATTGTCTTGGTAATATAATTTTTGTTCGACAGAAAAAAAAAAAAAAAAAAAAGAGTGTACATGTTTGGAAGAAAACAGGTGGATTAAATACACACCTTTCTAATTAAGTTTACATCATTTTGTCGCCAAAGACTTAGAATTTGCCACTAGGATTTCGAATTGCATAGAGATAGCTAGAACTTCTATATAGCGACAGTTAAAAATTCTTAAATGTAGTTAGCGGCATTTATGTTGATACGTTCAACGATGACTTTAGCAACACTATTTTATGCTCATTAAATGAAAGTCACTAAAAGTACTTAACGATCATTAATTATCGCTACACTACAGACAGAAAAATATGCAATATCAAGCTAGTTTCTACCGCATTAAAGACCGATAGAGTAATAGAAGAAAGAGAACGCCCACTAATAAAAAGAAGAGAGAATATTGCTTTTATTTTTTTGCTAGGAAAAAAAGAAGAAATAAAGATAGAGTAGATCTAGGCATACTACAGCTAATTCAGCAGAGCTAACCGCAAAGCATTCATCTTGGGATGAATAAAATGGCGCCCATGGAGGTAATATAGAATTGTAAAGGTCAAAATAATTTGACATTTAAAACCTAGACTCAGTCAAAAAAAATTCTTTTACAAAATAGGATCATGCTACATGTGTCCTCGAAGCACATGATAAACATGGTTTGATGAGGCCTAACAACCTTTATTCAAGTATTGTTAATGTGAATAAATTAATAAAAGTTTCATGAATTTTGCCTGAGCAATATGAATGTTAAGACTTGCTATTTGCAACTTGAAAAATATTGTTTTAACCTAATACAAAGACAAGTTTAATTTCCTAATGGAACTTATGTGGTAATACCTTGAAAGATAAGTCTCAAGCCTCTAATATATTTCGCAAACACATACTATAACAAAATAGGACCGAGAAATATACGTACTCATTAAAGTCAATTAAATGAAAAGAACCATTGAAGTGAATAACGTCACATGTATCGTGCAGTTAGTACTAATAATAATGATGATATTTAGGGAAGAATAAATTGGAAAAAAAGAAGAAGTTAAAGTGGGAATGTGAATGACCACTTGGCCAGGCTTGATGATACACAAATAGGGATCATAATAGTCTTTCAAATGGTTTAAGTGAACTCAAACTCAACACCATTTATGGCTAACAGTGACTAACGAGAACTCAAACTCAACACCATTTATGGTTTAAGTGAACTCAAACTCAACACCATTTATGGCTAACAGTGACTAACGAATTTAAGTAGCGTATCCATGGCCACTAAGCGTTTTTAATGCTTCTTTAACTTGTGCTGGGGGCACATGTTAGGATTTGCCTGCAAAATATTAAAGGAACAAAGCCTTGATTATTAGGCGATGATATACGTAGGCCTCTAGGTAACTGGCACATCTGCTAACAACCCAACATTAGACCTATTATTATTGATCACTAAAACTAAGCGCATTAATGGGATTTGTCTTGCCATAAGGAGGGCTGCACTTCGCCCTTTAAACCCCAGCCTACAATAATAACATGTACAACTACGTACTTCATGTTACGTGGGTACTGTTCTTTTGCAGGAGCAATTGAAGAGGTAGATCAGTGGAGTACAACCTAATAAACTACACTAATCATGTCCCCTTGAAACTGAACTCGTTAATGACTTCATGTTTCCTTGTTCTCCAGCTGTGGAGATTGGCTGAACTCTATAAAGTTTGAGACGGTAGAAAACATGAGCCAAACCGACCCAGAACAGCCATGTTCTTTGTTTTTTGTTAGGGTTTTGCTAACAAGTGCCCTAAGGAGATTGTTTAGAATCATTTTTTACTTTGGAATCGTGTTGTTTTGACTAAACAGTGAAAAAACTTTTAGATAGCTTGTGTAACTAGTAATACAATCACTCAGGCTCTGTTTGAAACTCTTTATTTTTTTTCTCCAGTTTTGTAAACTAGAGAAAATAAACGCGTTTGTCATACAGTTTTTCGTTTTTTTTTCTTTAGTTTTGAAAATCAGTTTTTAAAATATGGCTGTTTTTGAAAACTCCCATTTGGAGTTTTGAGTTTTGGTTTTATTTTGAGACAACCACAGCCACTGCCTGCGACAACCGCCGTCCGCCGGCGACCACAACCGGCCGCCCACAGGCACTAAACATATGAGACGGGATGATTTCAACAATTGCTAAAAAAGAAATGAAAAAGTGATGATTTCGCTCCAAGATTGAACTAATGCACTCTGTATTGACACTAAACATATGAGACGGGATGGAGTTGTATAGTTTAATTATGGAGTGGAAACTATTCCCTAAAAATGGTGGAAAAATGTTTAGCGTAGTACACGTTGCTGGATTTGTTCTCCAACCATTAGTATTTTTGGAGTGAACAATAATTAACCTAGCATAAAGAATAATAATAAAAAAAAGATTGCTAGATGTACTCAAGTCTATTCCTAATAAATACCACCCTTAGATATAATTGACCAGTGCACAGAAGGAAATGTAATCGATAAAATGTGGAAGTAATCATACCTCAACGATAGAACTTCTGTTAAGGTAACAAAAATATTCCCCCAGAGATGATTAGGTGGTGATAGACAAGGTGATAGGTAAATTATTTGTCTTCCTTTCGGTCATTGGCAATTATGACTGGCAGACACCCAACATAGTGAAAGCAAAGATCCAGATCAAGTTCAGATAAAATAAGGTTATGAAACAACATTGCAAAGTCCTGTTGGAGGAAGATTCTCCAGCTTATATTTTAAAGTTTACATGAGCATGAAGAAGAGAACAAACTAGCTAGATTTGATTAAAGTTCATCTAGGGGTGGCAATCACAACCCAAACCCGTTTACCCGCCCAAATCCGCCCACTTAAAAATGACCCAAACCCATCCATTTATATAATTGGGTATAAATGGGTCACACATTTATCAACCATCAACCCAGGTTTTCATGGTTTACAAATGGGTGCCCATTTACCCGTCAGCAATATTTTTAGTGGTTTGACTTCCATCCGTTTCTTCTCAATCTCTCACCCGTCTTCTCTTTCTTCCCGGCGGAAACCATCAAGCCCATCGTTGCTCGCCGCCACTCCTTCACCCAACGCCGTCATCTCCACTCACCGGCGACATCCACTCATCTCCACTGGTCGTCGCCGCTTCGTCACCACCACCATCGCTGTCGCCACTCCCTCGTAACTCGCCAACTCTTCGTCACCACCGCTGTCACTACAGCGACGCCCTCACCGAATGATTCCGGCGAAGGCATGGCCACCCTGGCTCAGATCTGGAATTAGATCTACTGGAATTTTAGAGAGCTTCAGATTTTGACTTTTTCATTGAGGTGAGTTCTTGGTTACATGCTATAATATGGAACTTATAGCATTTCTTAGAGGTGGTTGCTATGGTGTGATGGTAGTAACATTGGCTCTTCAGTGGTGATTGCGGTACTGAGGCGGTTGTCGTTGCGTTTGTCGAAGTAATGGGAGTGGGGGGTGGTGGGCTGTGGGCGGTAGGACGGGTTGGCCAACGCCGGCGGTTTCTTTTATGGAGGGAGGGGAGGGGGGGGTGGGTGGCATCGCAGGTGGATTTGGGGAACTTGTGGTGGTGGCCGGCGTTTGTCGGTGGCTACAGTGCCGGGATTGGGCGATTCGCCGTTGATGATGACATGTATAATTAGGACAAAATTTGGCGAAAGTTTGTTTTAGATACGATACCGAGCTAAATAAGAGGCTGAATTAGATATGGATCACTATCGGGTCAAATGGGTGAAACCAACCCAATTAAGGAATGACCCATTTGACCCACAACTAAATGGGTCTAAACGGGTGAGTCACCCGTTTATACCCAATTCATTTAATTTTCACTCAAACTCAACCCACCCACCCATTTTGTCACCCCTAAGTTCATCAGTTTGTTTCAATAATGATGTGCTCAAGGGTGGGGTTCTTAAATCATGGTATGTGCCCGAGGTCGACAAAGTAAACATGGATTTTGCTAAAATATACAGTTACAGAGAGGAAGAGGACAGAAGACATGAACTTGCAAAAGTTAACAGAGTTGGAGGACTTGGTAGATGGTCTTTTGTTGGCTTTCGGGATTCTTGAGCCTGTAAAACTTCAGCTGTCTTTTGGACTATTTTGTCTCTAACATTTTCGTAACACCTCGGACTGTTTTTCAATAATATACTTTCTTAAAATTAATTGCGGTTGGTTCTAATGTCACACACACACACACACGACTTTGTGTCAAAGCAAAGCATTGAATAAGAACCGAATCGAGTGGCACTACTCCAAGATAAAAAAATGTTCTGGCAAAAGTAAAAAACTGCTTTCACAATAACAGCCCAAAAAGAATATTATCTAGGTCATACCTCACCACTTTTTGTAAATGGATGATGCCCGGACCTGGATGTAATCTCCCTTTTTAGTCTTAATCCATCGTCTTGCTCAGGAAAAAGAAAAGGTAGCTTTATGGATTCACTAGCTTTATCTGGGGAAATATTACACTGCAAAGAAAAAATTAAACCACTCTAAACCGACATTACATATGTGCCACGGGATTAAGTAGATCGGTTCAGTTTTAGAGTGGGAAAATCAATCTCTTCTCCCTCACGTGAATATTAAATTCTTGGAGTGAACTTTGTCAATTTGTACATTACAGTATGATGCATGTATAAGTTGTGTTAATTGCACAACGAGTGTGAGATATAAGATGGACATACATATGTGGATGAATCCAAAACCTATCAAGCTTTTAGGTAAAAGTTATGCTTATCAGTAGACATGGCTTTTCTCGATGGCGATATGTCGGTCATGACAGTGGTTGTAGTGTGGTGAATCTTTAGATAATTTTGGCAAAAATGGACGTAATGACAATCACAACGGTATGGTGGAGGTGGCGGTGTCCTTGTGGTGGTGTTGGTGGTGGTAGTGATAGTGGCTAGGTCACGGTAACTGTGGTGGTGGTAGCAAAAAGGAAATAATGGTTGTGGTGGTGGTTGTATTGTGGTGGAGACGGTGTTGTCAGCAAATTTATTGAGGCGGCATCGTGGTGGTAATTATTTTTAATGTAAAAATATGTTAAATAACTTTTAACCATCTCACTAAGAATTAAGTGATCAGCACTAATTAAGTCCACCATAACTTAAAATTTTAGTCTATTTTTTGTAAGAATTAATTTTTTAGGTGATACAAGGTTTAGCGTTACCAAACTCACTTAATTGAAAATTATTAAAAACTTTAAGTTTTGATTGTGTTATCAAACACACCCTAAGTGTAATTCATCTCTCTCTCTCTCTCTCTCTCTCTCTCTTGCTCGCTCGCTCGGAAGATGGATCTTACATTCACCTTTTGTCTCTCGAGGATCAGGATAGAAATGCATCCAAATTATTTGACTAGGCATTGATCCATTTCATTTTACTATTACTGTCTTGTTGGACATTGTGCAAGTTGCAGTGCAAGCAAATTTTTGAGGTAAAAGTTAAGATTATTTACTATGGCAACTGCTTTTCTTTTGGTTAAAGAATAAAAAATGATGCCGAGAACCAATTACAAGAGCAGAAGAATTTTTATGGCAATGTATATCTTGTCATCTTGCACCATAGAAGTTGGCCCGCTTTTTGGATCCCCTATGGATACTTAACTTAAAAGGATTCGAAGCCATCCTGGTCGGTTGATTTATCCCATGACAAAGGGGTGAGCACGGTTCGGTTTGGGGGTCAAACCGCAAACCAAACCGTTACCCCTCGGTTTGGAAAATTGTGAACCGAACCAAACCAAACATCATCGGTTTGGTCGGTTTAAACGGTTCGGTTTAGTCGGTTTGCGTCCACTTAAAGACGTTCATTTGCAAACTACTATTGGATCTAACAGTGATTAAAAATTAAAGTTATATGTTTTCTAAATTGCATATAATGTTAGATTCGATATATAAGTGTTCCTTGATGTATGAGAAAATATAGAACATTTATTAGTCACGAAAATTTTGTATCATTAGTGTTCTCATAATTTTCTTTTCCTATAACTTTCAAGATTTGTATATATGTATTTGCTTACTACCGTATGTGTGAAATTACCAATGAATGTTACTAAAAGTAGAGTAACATATCATAGGTCGGTTCGGTTCGGTTTGAAATCGGTTTAGAAAATGTGAACCGTGAACCAAACCGATCCAATTACAAAAGCAGCAAGTAACACCAAGAACATTACTCGATGGATCCTTTACTTTCCCCTTTTTGCTTTTCTTTTCCGTAACCATTACAATAAAAGGATGCACTACTTTCAGTAATAATCCGGAAACCCGCATAATTGAGCCAAAGCCATGATCTGCACATTCACGTCCATGTATGTAGGTAAAATCCGACACCACAAATGAAGGACTTCTCCGATTCCACCACCGTTAGCACAAATCACACCTTCTCTTTCAAAAAATTCTAACTCAATGAAATCTCATGAAACTTTAGAACTTGTCACAATAATCAATCTAATGGGACGAAATCATTAACCATTGGGAAATCACACACCCCATAAGGAAGAATATCAGAAAACAAATCAAGAGTGATACTCAATATGAGATGTGATCGAGGATTGACCACCAAAGCATAAGTTGAAACCAAGCCCAATGAAAGGATCTCACATTGACCACGAGATAAACCACCCCACATTGACCTAAAAAATGACCTACCTTTTGACACTAAAGTAAAAACTATAACCGCTCCACCCTACCTTACCCCACCCCACCCCCCAATAAGAGACCAGCGTACGAAGAACCAAGTCTTAGATGATGGAACCTAGATTGACACTACAAAAGCTCCACTCAATTATGCCAAACATGAATCGGCCAATCATTCTCTCTATTAGTCAGCTAGTCTCTCCATTGGAAGAACATGATCAACGGAATTTATAACGAAGATAAGATTACATTCGTTGTTGCGCCTCCAACTTGTGTTTGAATAATGCGTAAAAAGTCAAGCTATCTGTGAATATTTGGTTTCGCTATTTGGCCATTTAGGGACGCTTTCTAAGAGACAAGAATTTGAAAAGAAATATCGCCCTCGGAAAGCCTCACGGCCTGGTAGTCGATGTGGCCGATGGCACGAGTGGCAATAAGAGTACCAAATTTTGGAGACTTGATAGCTGTTTTCTTTGAATCGAAATTAAAGCAATAAAAGATGATTCTTCTAATGCACTAAGAGATGACGCCTAACAAAGATGGTACAAATAGATCAAGCTAAAACTTTACAAGAAACCGAAACTCATTTTACAAACATTAAAAAACATACCACAATGACATGAGAAAGATGTATTTTGAACTCTATATCAAGACAAGCTATTCTTAGACAAACAATGTTATACCCCAAATCAATAAATAGATTAATATTGTTACAAGGTCCATGTTCAATCAATTCCATGGGAGAATGGAAAATGTAACTGTAGATCACCTAAATTTTAAAGGTGATACTCAAATTCTGTCGAGTAATCCAGATCATAATTTATTAAGTCGTATACATGAAAAGATTATGAAAAATAAAAAGACCTTTTCATTCTAATGCCATTTATGAATTTCATTCCCCTAATCTAGTTGCTCATTACCTGTCGAGGAGGTCTCCATAAGATTTGAAGTTTATATTCCATACAATTCTAGCCCAAAATGTTACCTAGACCATGTTGAAAGTAAAACTTCGCTTTAAGAAATGAAATTCATATTCCTGAATAACACCACCTCCTAAAAAAGTGTAATATTGTAAAAGGGTTACTTGCACTCTAAACCATACTTTTTTTCCAAAAAAATATTACTAAAAAACTAAGTGTACAAATTAGCAGTCAAAACCTAAGATTTACATTTTGTTTTGGACGGAAAAATGAGGGGTAAAACGTCAATTTAGGTCAACCGTCAATCTTCCACGACTTTTTTCTCCCTCAACCGTTATAGCCACTGCTTTTATCAGAAAAATAACCCTTGAAAGCCACTGTGAAACACAATTTTTTCATCACCATTGCTACACACCACTACCTCTTTAAGCTAGATCACCAAATCTCAGCCAATCACCACTATTAACCATAAACAATGAAAATGTTGGCAATGGAAACCCTAGATCCCATTGTTCACAACCTATTCGGACCGCACCCCAGGGCCCGCTAAGGGACCCCTATTGCACGACACGTCACCCGCTTGTCAGTCAAAATTGCTCAACATCATTAGTCGGTCAAAGCGCTCCGTGCCTCGAGCATCAGGACGACGATCAAACTCAAAGTGCAGATTCCCCCCGAGGGGTCGGCCACCCCCTGAGAAGGGGGTCGGCCACCCCCCTCAGAAGGGGGTCGGTCACCCCTTAGGAGGGGGGTCTTTGGGGGAGGCCACTACTACCATCTCCCTCAACGCATTCTGCAATGCTCACTCATCACCAGTGGTTGTGTGATGCCCGTTGTCGCCCGCACAATCAACTGATAGGGCTCCGGCCCTCGCGGCGGGACGGGCTCGCAACCCTAAAGCCCTCGCCGTCTCAATCAACTGATGGGCTCTGGCCTTCGTGGCGGGACGGGCTCGTAACCCTAAAGCCTTCACCGGCTCAATCAACTGACACGGCTCCGGCCCTCGCGATGGGACGGGCTCGCAACCATAAAGCTCTCGTCGGCTCAATCCACTAACAAAGCTCCGGCCCTCGCGGTGGGACGGGCTCGCAACCCTAAAGCCCTCGCCGGCTCAATCAACTGACAGGGCTCCGGCCCTCGCGGCGGGACGGGCTCGCAACCATAAAGCCATCGTCTCTTCAATCAACTGACAGGGCTTCGGCCCTCGCGGTGGGACGGGCTCGCAATCCTAAAGCCCTCGCCGGCTCAATCAACTGACAGGCTGCGGCCCTCACGGTGGGACGGGCTCGCAACCTTAAAGCCCTCACCGACTCAATCAACTGACGGGCTCCGGCCCTCGCGACGGGACGGGCTCGCAACCCTAAAGCCCTCCCCGGCCTAATCAACTGACAGGGCTCCGGCCCTCACGGCGGGACAGGCTCGTCCCTAAAGCCCTCGCCGGCTCAATCAACTGACGAGCTCCGGCCCTCGCGGCGGGACGGGCTCGCAACCTTAAAGCCCTCGCCGGCTCAATCAACTAACGTGCTCCGGCCCTCGCAGCGGGATGGGCTCCCAACCCTAAAGCCCTCGTCGGCACAATCGACTGGGGCTCTGGCCCTCGCACGCACAATCAATCGATGGGCTCCGAGGGACTCCGCTCATAGTGCTCCGGCACGAGGACCCTCCGCCACGGACTCTGAGTATCGAGCTGCAAGCATGTACGCTATTGTTACCATTGATCATCGACACCGTCAGGGCAATGACCCCCGGGTCACTTCGGGATGAGAGCAGGTCCTCGGAGGGCATCGCGCCCGGCCCGCCTGGCAGTTGGCTACAGGGGTAACCCTCGCCGCTGTCAGGATCGTTGCGCGTCTCATGACGCATCTCGTGGGTTTCAGTAAGGGCTTGGACTGGAGGCTGGGGCAACGAGCTACTCT
Source organism: Escallonia rubra (assembly GCA_033065855.1). Taxonomy (NCBI): domain Eukaryota; kingdom Viridiplantae; phylum Streptophyta; class Magnoliopsida; order Escalloniales; family Escalloniaceae; genus Escallonia; species Escallonia rubra. Next base: position 208,189 of record JAVXUO010002690.1, read on the forward strand.
GACCATGCTACCGCGGTTTGGTCAGTCTCCTCAGACAGGCAGAAGGATGTTGCAAGGGCAGGGCAGCACGAACTCGGGGACCGACAGTCCAACGGAGAATCGGTACTTTGGACCCCCTGGTGACGTGTCGCTCCCAGGGGACGACACGTGTCAGCTGATGACACATGCACACTTTTCCCTATAAATAGTGGACTTTGGAGCTCATTCTGGGGACTTCTCTCTTATTTGACATTTTCACTTTCTCTCTCTAAAACTCATTCTCTCTGGATTTCTAGTGAGAGAAAGACATTTGGACTCCTGTCATCGGACCCTTGACGCTGCACCCTTGACACGGACTGTCGACCGCCGGCCCTGTTCGTCGTCACCCTGCCTGCGCGGCGCTGCCAGCCCTCGCGACTTGTCTGGGGAGCCTTGCTCTCAGCCCTTACTCCATCCTTGATGTCTCCCACTTTGTCTACTTGGAAGCTGACTCAGACTGCGTCCTTTGGGGCACCTCTACGTGGCAACGAACCTTTTTTCCTAGGCAACACCAAACAAGTATCGAAAGACTAAGATGTTACCGATTGTCAATGCATCGTTGCAGAGACAGACCTATTGCAGGGCCGAGGGGGACCATGTTTTCCCCCTGTATATGCCATTAAAAGTTACTCCTTTATATAGTTAAAGCCTTAAGGTAAAAAAGTTGAGAAATCCAAACATATTTTGGGAAACTGATACTACTCTAAATTAAGAAAAGTTAAAGTTTTGTCACTATAACGTGCCATTGAAAAGTCATTTGGAGTATATTTATAAACTCCCTCTCGATCTCATATAAATATAGGGTTTGACAAAAACTTTTTCTCTCTAATTCAACTCTTATAGAAAACGTTCGCATATAAATGCAACTTTAATTTATGTATGTGCAATCAATAGTTATGAGTGAATAGCAATGTACGACATTATTTGTTATATAGTGTGCATGTTCTGCAAATGTATGCAAATTTTTTAACCTTCATATAAATGTGATACTAATACTAATGCACATAGACACACAATTCTTTTTGCGCATCCTATGTGTTGGCAGATCGGAGGTTGGCTGAGTCCATATACTCCTTTGGGTACTCGACCATGTGCGCTGCCTGCTATGCCAGGACTATAAGGAAATAAAGTTGTGCCCTTACTAATAGCAATTACTTTTGGTGTAGTGGTAAGCACTTGATCCTAACAATTGGTATCAGAGCAAGTCACGGGTTCAAGTCCCCTGGGGTGTATCTGGGGACAGGGGCGGAACCAGAAATTTTTTCCAGGGGGTGCAAAAATTATATCGAATTCACCAAAAACAAATTTAAGTAAAATAATATTAAAATTTTTTTTTATATAATCACTGAAATTAAACTAAAATTAAATTAACCAAACATATACTCTAAACCTCTATATAATCACCGAAATTAAACTATAAATTAACATATATAATCACTAAAATTAATATATATAATCATCTAAGTACGCCCATCAAACCTGAGATTCTAACAACAACTACTTCTCCACAACATCATCATCCTTTGTCTGTCACTCTCGGTGCAATCAAGTTGTACATTATGCATCAGTTATTGTACATTAGAGTGTGTAATTAACCACTTAAATTGATAACCCAGCTAGCAAGCTAGATAATCAACACATAACGCAGCTTCAAATCAAATTCCCAACTAAACATTGCCCAAAATTCAAGACGCTAAGGTCACGTTTTAGTTACAAACAGAAAAGGGGAAACATAGATAAAACCATGAGAAGTTTGTACCTCCCCTCCATAAGCAATTTTTTAAAATTTCAGCAGAACCACCTCCATAAGCAATTTTTTCAAAAGTTCAGGGGGGGCTGAAGCCCCCCCTTGTCACCATGTAGGTCCCCCCATGTCTGGGGAAGGGATTGTTGGCAGATCGGAGGTTGGTCACGTCCATCTACTCTCTTGTGTACTCAACTGTGTGCACTGGCTGCTGTGGTAAGACTATAAGGAAATAAAGTTGCGTCCTTACTAATAGCAATTTTTTTTGGTGCAGTGGTAAGCGTTTGATCCTAACACTATGAAATCGAAGATTGAAAATGCTTCAAGTTTCTTAAATATTGCGCGTTGCACATTGTTCCCAACCTATTTTGGTCACACCTAAAGGCTCAATGGGGTCCCAATTTCTATGACACGTCCGCACAAGCAACAGTCAATATTCAACGCTCGCAACCGGTTAAAGCGTGCACGCTCAAGTCACGTGCACTTCTCACTTTTGTTACGTTACTTCGTCACTAAGAAACTCATTTTCGCGCGACACCTTATCACGCTTCGACCGCCGCACATCGCATATTGTCCGTCGGCCCGCCATGGCACTTGCCCAAGGAAGTGGGCATTGGCCTTCCCCTTGGGGTTGGCCTCGATCTTGGCCTTCCCCACGGGGTCGGCCTCGGCCTCCCCTTAAAGGTTGGCCTTTGGTGTCCATACTTAACACCTTCACTTCTCTTCAAGGGACCATACATCACTCCACGACCCCGTCGCCCGGACTTCACTCCGTAACCCCGTCGCTCGTCGCCCGGACGTCATTTCTGCGACCCCTGTCGCCCGTCGTCCGGACGTCGCCGGCGCCCGTGCGCCAACTTCGCGACGCTCATCGTCCATCGCCCGTACGTCGTCTCCGCGACCTCCGTCGCCGACATCCAGGCGTCGCACTCTAACAGTCCGCCGCGCCCGTGCGTCGCACCGCTGATACAGCCGTGCCCCCAGGCTCTCTATCACACAGACGTGCCACCGGCACCTTACTCAAGCCGTCGCGCCCGTGTACCGCGCCACTAACACAGACGTGCCCCCGACACCTCACTCACTTCATCGCGCCCATGCCCCATAATCATGTTACATGCCCCCCGGGCACCACACTCATTCACCACACCATGCACACCTTGCCTTGGTTGTGGAACATGCTTCGACCCACTCTCCGGAGTGTACATCATCCTGCGGGAATAGGCGACTCCTCTGAGACACTATCTCTGCCAGGGAGCTCTAAGTGCTCTAGCATGAAGACTCCCCTTCCGCCAGGTAGACGGCTCCTCTGGGATGCTACCTCGGCCCATCAGGTAGATGGCTCCTCCGGGATGCTACCTTGACGCGCTCCGAGTGCTTCAGCACAAGGACTCACCCGCAGGGATAGACGACTCCTCCGGGACACTATCTCTGCCAGGGAGCTTTTCAACTCCCCTTCTGCCAGGTAGACGGATCCTCCGGGATGCTACCTCGGCCTGTCATGTAGACGGATCCTCCGGGATGCTACCTTAACGCGCTCCGAGTGCTCCGGCACAAGGACTCACCTGCAGGGATAAGCGACTCTTCCGGGACACTATCTATGCCAGGGAGTTTTTTAACTCCCCTTTTTGCCAGGTAAACGGTTCCTCCGGGATGCTACCTTGACGCGCTCCGAGTGCTCCGGCACAAGGACTCACCCGCGGGGATAGGCGACTCCTCCGGGACACTATCTTCGCCAGGGAGCTCTAAGTGCTCCGGCACGAAGACTCCCCTTCCGCCAGGTAGACGGCTCTTTCAGGATGCTACCTCGGCTCGCGGAATAGATGATTCATCTGGGACACTATCTCTTCCAGGGTGCCTGCGTGACTGGCTGACGTGCTCCGGCACTGGGGGCTTGCGTCAACACCCCTAGGGACTATGACCCCCGGGTGACTCCGAGACGGGAGCAGGTCTTCGGAGGGCATCGCGCCTAGTTCACCTGGCAGTTGGGCGACGGGTCTTCCCCACCGCTGCCAGGCCTGTGGGACTCCGCAAGGGCTTGGATTGGTGGCTAGATCAAGGGGTGTTCTCTGGCCACACCGACGCTGTGGGAGCCAGTCTTTCCAGACAGACAGAGCGACGCTGTGAGGAGTAGGCCAGGTGAATATGCGATCCGACAGTCCGTGGAGCACCGGCACCCGTGGACCCCCCCGGTGACTTGTCACTCTCGGGGAGCGCCACGTGTCAGTTAATGACATCATCATCTCAATCTCTATAAATAGAGGTCTTGAGAATTCATTTGGGATGGAACTCTCATATTTTCACTTTCTTACTTTAAAATCCTAGAGAGAGAAACATACAGGACCCTGACTCTGGACCTAAGCATCGGACTGTGACTGTCGTCGTGTATTCATCATGCGCCATCGCCCTCGCAGCACTGCCACCCTCAGGCTCTGTCTAGGAAGCCCTTGGTCTTTGCCCTTGCTCCACCCTTGTTGTGTCCCACATCAGTACACTTGGCATCTGATTCGGACTGCATTCCTTGTGGCACCTCCACGTCGACTGCGAACCAACTTTCCTTGACATCACAAATTCAATCAATTGTGTTACAGCAGCGACTAAAACTTTTTACATGCAACTTTTGGGACCCTTCGACATGACATCTTGGATTCGTCTGCATTGTTGTGCATCAACACGTGGTGATTATGGCGGTGATAGTGCTGGTTGTTTTATGTGAGGTGTATGGTGCATGGTAATGGTGGTGCAATTCAGTTGGGTTTCTGGAGAAATTCAATTGGGTGTAAATCCAAACAAGCTGCAAAGAAACTCAATTATTTTCAGACTTTTTTCCTAAAAGTCGTGAAGATGGAGGGGATAATTGTGGTGATGGTATTGGCAATTTTAAAGGCAGTGGTGGTCGTAGAGGTGAACACAACGACATATAGCGCCCAAGATGATTCAGACCTGGAATAGACGGTTGTACCCTTGTCTGTTTGTGCATTGCAACAATAAGCAAATCTTAAGGTTTTGAAAGCTAATGCCTATTGTAACAATAAGCAAATGGGGGATAGTTACAACAATGTCTCTGAGGCTATGGTGAAATTATAGTCAAGAATACTTAGTTTCAATGTGTGACATACCGTGACCAAAACTGTTAAAATAGTAACACTTGTCATCCGTCTGAATTCCGTCCAAATAGTGTACTTTTTATGATGTCATCATTACGTATTTTCAAAATGGCAATGCTGCCCTTGTACTATATATATTGAATAATTTTTAAAATTTTCAAATTAGGATTTCAAACCCTAAACTTCAAATTAAGGTATCAAACACGCCCACCCCCCTGCCGTCGCCCCCACCGCCTTTACATCACCTCAAATCCATGGAACCACCAATTAATTGCAAATGAACACAGCTGCTTGATCTACACGAGGGGGGAATCAATTCGATGATTACTGTAAGGTTAGGCAAGGCAGGGGCTGCGTTGGGGTTGGGCAAAGGCGAGGGTGGGGATAGAGACAATAGTGGTATTTGAAAGAAAATAACCTTCTAACTTAAGGGTAATAAATTCATCTTTTAAAAATCAGTTAGATTTTTTAAGATTTCGTTTTGGTCAACGAATATAAGTGTAATTTGTCCACATTAATGTCTGTAATTTTACCCTAACTTTAGGAACATTGCTGTAATTATCCTTAAGTTAATATTAAGGTTTGGAATGCTAAGTAATGTTTGAATGTTTGAGTCTCAAGTATAACTTTTGAAACATCACACATTTACGGTGTAGTTAAGCCATAAAAGAAAGTATCAAGCCTCACCGAATTTCTTAGCTAATAAATTAGAATTTTGCTCTGAACTCAAATTCGTGAATTCCATCTCTACAAACACTATCTTTCAACCACATCAAGACATGGACGTTTACTAGAATACAATGGCTAAGGCGCTAAACCATCCAAAAACAGAAAGCTCTTCTGGATCCTCCCTTTCTGTCCTAACATCCATGAAATCTACTACACATATATATTATTTGCATTTGCATTTGCATGATAACAAAAATCATTATCAGAACAGGCTACTAAGCAAGCGTGTTCAAAAATGGGCCACGCTTTCAGTGGCAAATACCAACATTCTGAAAAGTGGGTTTCATTTTCAGGTAATAAAGCTAGAACCAAAGCTGTTAAAATCGCATCAATGGTGGGTCACGCTTCTCTCTTTTCAAGTCATATCAACAAAGATTTTGCTCATTTATACTACAAAGTTTCAATATAATAATAACATTGTGATTTAAATTAAAGGTGGTTACTGGAATATTGAAGTGGACTGCACAGTGAAAAGGGTACGACCAGGGCTTGGACGCTCCCCTTCACGCAGTGGGTGCGCTTGTGAGCTCCGTATGCTCTCCTGAGCACGTTATTGTAATAAGGGAAAGGTGTTGCAGAGAAGAAAGACTGCAACTACATACACGAGAATAGTGTCAAAATTCAAATTTTCAAAAAGAAATGGATTTTAGGTTTGTCCTTTAACCCTAAGGGGGAAATTACAACATTTGAAAGTCTTATATGGCTCAGCCAAATTATAAGATGTCCTTGTGAGTAGATTAACGTTGGATGGTTTGAACTAATTAATAGTCTCGATCTATGGAGTAGATGGTGAAACGATTATTCAATTCGTCACTCTTAGTCCTGCTGCCTATGCCTCCTCGATCTCATCTACCGGTAAAAAATAGCCCGAAAATATGCAATTTTACTCCTTTGTGCTGAAGTTGAATGTGTTCGTTTATCATGCATTTTCGTGCAAAAAGGGTTTTCTTTTGGTTTTAATAGATAAAACTAGATTTAATTATACCATTAACCATTTTCGGAAGGCATAGCTTCACCAAGCAACAAACATAAAACACCAAAGGCGTCAAGGACCATCCCGTACCAAGCTGCTCCTACACGATCAAGAGACACTAGGCATGTAGAAAGGCCTCCTCGTGACCACAAAAGGTCATCCTAGCTATCTTTCTTCACCTGTTACTTCTAGTTGTCTACGGGTAGCATGATCAGTTATTTTTTTTATTTTTTATTTTTTTTTAGAATGTGAAAACTGCAATTGTGTATGCCGTGTATTTGGAAATGCCATAAATCATTGGGGTCAATTTTCTCTGAAGAATGAGATTGGAACAAAATTTTGATTTTTAGTCCAACGACCCATAATATCACAGACTTATTAAACTATTTTATTTATTTATTTAGATCCATGTTAGTTTTGATCTCCTGTATATAATGTTTTCACCCCATATAAGGTTTATATGTTTTTTCTTTATAAAGTTTCTATTTTGTTCATTAACAGGGTCCGAAAACGAAGAAAGCCGTGACCTTTACCTCGCACTCAAAGAAATACAGATTTTATTGTTAATATCATCATTCATAATGAGAATTTCCGGAAGTGAATCAGAGCGAGGAGAAGAACCCAACTCAGATTTCTATGAGCGCCCTTTTTTTGGTAGTAACATGAAAAACCTAATACAAAAGTGCATTAAGAAGTTAAGTGGCAAACTAAAATTACAATATTCATATGAAAAGCAGTGAAATGCCCGAGTATACGTTGGAGTGTACATCATTGCCCGCTTCTTCTTCTTTCCTAAATATTTGTGACAAGCTATCTATGTGGCAAAAGTAAATTTGAGGAAGGTGAGGTAATAATAAAGTAATAATACTTCTTTGTAAGTATAAAATGTCATAGGTTCGAATCTTACGAGAGGTGAATTATATGTGGACCACGAGAAATTGTATCATAGTAATTAAAAAACAAAGGGAAACGACAACAAGGAAAAACGTATGAGATTTTCCTGTTTCCACCCCGTTGAAAAATTGCAAAAAACTCCACTATTTTCTTAGAGTTTTTTCTTCTCCCTCCGTCCAATTTAATTGCTCGATTTTGATATAAGTAATATATTATGTGTTTTTCATTATATATTGGGAGGGAGGGTAGAGTGGGCTAGGAGGAAGAAAAAAAAAAGGTTGGTGGATGTGCAGATCGAGAGAAATAAAATGAATAAAGTTTAAAAAGACTAAATAAGGAAAATCACATATAGAATCTTTTCTAACATGAAAAGTGGACAATTTTTTTAAACAGTTTAAAAATAAAAACTGATCGCTTAAAGTGGGATGAAAAGAGTAATTTAAACTAACTCTAATGCCACAATTGTAGCGCCATTGTCAAAATGATTCTAACTTGGGAATAATAATACGTTATTTCAAATAACAGTATATTTTAGATTTGATAAGTCGAATTCTAGCATGAATTTTGAGTTTTATATAACAAAAAAGAGGAAATTATTCGGAATCAAGCCGAGGATCGGCTGAAGAGGAAGTTAGTAAACCGGATCGACGGCCGAGGAGACAGTCAAAAGATCGCGTCAAAATCTGTCAGTCGGGGCACACGTGGACTCTTCTTAATGTTTTGTCGTTTAGTAATGTGATGGCGGGCCGCCGAGACGGACCATTATATCGCGATATTCATCGGGGACTCGCCAATATTTAAAAGGAGAATGTAATGAGTACCTCACTCGGGCAGAGTGAATGTACAACTCACTGAGTGTGAGACACAGCTGTCCAACTCATTAAATGCATTAAAAAAAGGAAAGGGTGCACAATAAAACCGTTTATTTACAGAGAGCAATAGGTAAGGAAAGACTGGCCAAGTTAAGGTAGTTTTAGTCATTTCAAACATTTATTAGTGGTACAACATTCCTTTATAAAACCAATTTTTGTCTATGTACAATAGAACCTCTTCTGTCAACTTTTTTCAAAATTTTAATGCAGAAATATATAATCTTTCCATCTCACAAAAATTGATTATATTTTATTTTTATGTTATCTCATAAAAGTTGATTACTTACCAAATCAAAAAATATTCTGCTAATATTTTTATATATATTTTTCTTTTTATGTAATATTGATTCTATTTCTCTCTCCACATTTAACTCTTTACCAATTCATTTTATCTCTCTTGGTCTAGTTTCTTACACTTGTTTATTCTATTTCTTTCACCACATTTAATACTCTACTAACTCATTTTTTCTCTTCTGATCCACTTTCTTCTCCTCCTCTCTCTAAAAGGTAGAATGAAAAACACACAATATATGATATAAATATTTAATCTGCATCGATTTATGTAGGACGGAAGGAGCATTACACATAAATTTGTGTTGAAATCAAATAAAATGATAGATAAGTAAATAAAATTTGATAAGTCAAACTAAGGTAAGAATGATGAGTAAGTCAATACTTATATGGATTGAAAGTATCTTACGAAGTTTTGAAAGATCTTTCTTTGACTTTCTATCACACATGCACATTTCCGGTATACATTGTAACTAACGAGAACCAAAATCAATTTATATTAGAGACGCATAAATCAACAAATGACTGACTGCTTGTATACTTGAACCAAAATTGAATTTGAACAAACTTTGGCTCCTACACAGGTTGTAAGAATTTTCCTTCAACGTCATGTATAGTAACAATTAATAGTCGCTAAATGTTTCAAGCGACTTTTCTTCTAACACTTTTAGCAACAATTATTAGCAGCATTTTTTAGCGTCACTAAATAAAAGTCACTAGAAACATTTAGAGATAATTAATTGTCGCTATATAAGGGGTAGGAGGAAGATTCCTCCAACCGGGGTAGCAGCCAATTTTTTTTCCATTGAATTTCTACAAAGGACAAGTACTACTACTACCAGAATGAATATAAGAACTCCTTAAACTCATACACCCAGACATTAAATTTACTAATCAGGACATTTGATTTGATGCTAATATTACCTAATGAAACACTGCACAAAACTAATCGAGACATTTAATTTGATATTGAAGTCTAATTTGATATTGAACACACACTAATTCATGTATGTTCCATATTGCGTGGTCTTTGTGTGGGTCTCACATCATCATATTCTAAATTTCACCAAAAATACCAAAATCGAATGTTATAGGTCTCACATAGCTCCACAAAAGTTCTAATTTGATTGCCAAGAGTATACACCAAAGGCAAGATGCATATATTAAGCTTCACATGTAAATAACATGATCTAGTGCTGAGAATCTAGAAGTGAAATTGTCACTTAATGAGCATTGTTGTCGCTCAACACAATTGTTTTTTACTAAATGTAAAATATATATTTCAAAGTCCATTATGAAACCAGTAAAACAACCCGGGGGGTGGTGGGTGAATTAGGATTTTTAAAAATTAATGAAAAATTTAAACTAAGCATAATTATAAATCTCAATAAAACCAAGTAATACTTTAATGAAGATGCTAACTACACAATTTCAAGTAATTATAGAGTAATAAGTAAAGAGATTGAGTTATAGATACTTGATAAGGTGATTTAAATGGTTCGGCTTGAACTACCCTCAAGCTTACATCCACCTCTTCAAGAAAGTCTCTTGCAAAAGTACTAGAATCCACTAGCAACAATCTTCTTCCGGATCAAGATTAAAACCCTTACAATACTTGGTGATATCCCCACACCAAGCACAAGCCTTATCCACAAAGATCAATTGTGTACAAAGAAACTCTCTTGAAAGAAAATGAGTATAAATGGAGCTTTAGTACAATAGAGAGATGAGAGATTTGATGACTTGAAGAATACTCACTCTCAATCAAAGAATTGCTCACAAAGATGCTCTCTTTTATGTAGAACCGTGAAGTTGAAGAAAGAAAAATTTAATCTTTGAGCCCTGATGTTTCTCTAATGAATGGATGCTTATAATGTGATTTTCATAGTGTATGATGAAACACTAGATCATTTTTATAAGGAGGATATGAAATATAGTCGTTATAAATTATATGAGCAAAACTATTATTACAGTCGACTGTATTTCAAGTGCAGTTGACTGGGTTCCCTCTAAACTAGCCGTTAGAATCTTGTCCTAAAAAATAGCTGTTCAAATTGAATTTTCACCAATGCAGTTGACTAGATTGTAATGCAGTCGACTGTATTGTCCTACTACCTATCAACTGCTTCACAGAACCCCTTTTCTTATTTTCGACATAACTTTCTCTAGAAAAATTAAATTGAGGTGCCGTTTTTTGCATTGAAAGATAATTAAAAGTTTTATCAGTTTAGCACCAAAAATATTTTTGAGAAAATCTGAGTAAGCTCCAAAGTTCACTCATTTTCAAGAACTACACTTGTGTGAATGGTTATGAACTCACATGCAATGCATAAATGTATCCTAATGTCTTTTTAGGTCATAGTCATCAATCCAAGCATCAAATCAAGACTACCTACATAATAGTAAAGATCAATCATAATCGATAGTAACTTAGCCTATGCATTCTTTGTTATTCTTTGACATAAGACTTGATGAAACTTCTATAACATGTCCATTATAGCTCTAAGCTTCTTTGACTTTAAGCCATCTATCCAACTTCTCAAATATGTCTTAATGAGCGTGCATGTATATATTTACTAAGAATACACTCAAAGCATAAATTAGAACATAATTAATGTGTAGTTATCATCAAAACAAAATGTAAACCTAAGTTATCCAACCATACGGCTAACACGTTATTTGTTTCCTCCTCATAACAAAGCGTTCCACTTTTCCAAACATCCAAACAATTTACATATGACATGACTAGTCTTGCAATCTTCTCCTCAACCTGCTCGCTCTTTGGCCTACGTTAACTTGGCCATTCGACATGCATTTCAATTGGTCATTGATTTACATCTATATTATGTTATTATTGAGCTTGACTCTCTTGCTGCCCTAGCTATGCTTCGCACGCTGATGCCAACGGCCAATGGCTATCACACCTCCCGTGCGACTGCATGACATTAGCGATTCACTGCACCCACATCCAGTTCACCTTTTGTTATTGTGATGCTAACTTAGTTGCTGACCAATTAGTCAAGATTGATAGTCTTGATATTAGTATGTCTGCTTCTTTTGTACACCCTCAGGCTTGACTCTCTCCTCTTCAAATTTTTTTTTTGGTAGAATTTTTTTTTGGTAGAAACACTGCACGTTGAGATAGGTATGGAGGAGTTTTGCCGCAAAGGGTTTCTTCGTGTAAACACTGCACGTGCATCCTCTTGACATAACGTAAATATCTTTAGCTTGTGACAAGAGAAAAAGAATAATAAAATAAAAACAAACGTTGGATTAGTAACCATAAATTATATAGCATACAAAAATATTTGCTATTTCAATGTGACACCACTTGATGCTCGATCAACATAAATGTTAATTTGCATTATGGTTTACCGCTAAAGATTTAGTTTTCCTTCATGGCATCTAAAGTAACTTATCCAAAGCGTCGCACTACGCGCACTTTCCTCTAAACCTAGTAAAAATAAAGAATATCATATATTTATACATAGATCGAATCATATTCCAAACTACGTTGACAAATTCATGGTTAACTTTGATAGAATTTCACCACTTCAATAAATTCTGATATCAATTTTTACTCGTCTTGTACAACATACTTGCACACCGTGACAACAATGTTCAAGCATCGCGAACTAACAACACATAAATTGCAAATCCTCTTGCCAAAATTCTGTGATGCAAAGAGCTGAACCACGCGGAAAACCCTACTTTGGTCCAGCAAAGGCAGCACAGCACGGTTCTCGTGTAGCCTGGCTGGCTTGTCCTCTTTCTTTTTCATTTTTTTAGCAACCAAACTGTTACTAACATAGCTTACCGGAGTACAAAATTACATTCAACCATCACTGCAGCTCCCCCCTCTCTCTCTCTCTCGTACAGAAGTAGGCAAGTCTAGAGAGAGAGAATGAGAATCAAAGTCCTCCTCCCTTCTCCCACAGACAAGATTGCCTGCTACTAATTTTAGTACTACTACACAACAGTCTTACACGTCTACAGTTCTTCCCCACACACACACACACACACACACACACACAACCCCTATTATTTAATAGCTCCCCGCACATCATATCATAATAGCTATTAATTTATCACCACCGTTGCCTCGGCATCGTAAACCCCAGATTTGAATCCCCAATATATGACCTCCCCCAAACTTTTTCCAGTTCGAAAAATCTTGTGTCCACTTGAGTGAAATAAATCTCCATATCTCCACAAAGCCCCCATCAAAGCTTTCAAGAAGTTTGTCAAAATATGGCTCGTCAGCATTTGCACGAGCTGTTGAAAGAAGATCAAGAGCCATTCCAGTTGAAAAGCTACATTGATGACCGGCGTTTACAGCTCAAGAACAAACCCACCACCAGACCCACAACATTGCAAGTCAAGAAGCGCAAATCTATTGTTGAAGCCTCGGCTTCCACCTCAAACCGTAGCGTCTGCAAGCAAGCCTGCTTTAGTTTCTCGTTCCACGACTCTCCAGATGTCAGAAGATCGCCGCTGATCAATTTTTCGCCGGTGAAAAGTCCATCTAAGAGTCCCAACACCGTTTTTCTACACATTCCGGCCAGAACTGCCTCTTTGCTTTTAGAAGCCGCAATGAGGATTCAAAAGCAGCAGTCATCAACTTGTAGTTCTAAACCCAAATCCACAAAAAACGTGGGGTTTGGGTTACTGGGTTCTCTTCTGAGGAAATTGAGAGACAAAAACCGGACAAAAAAACGTGAGATTGTTGGAAGTGAGGAGGTGGACGAAAATTTGGTGGGTGTGGAAGATAAGATTGTTCATGAGTTGGGTTTCTCTTGTAATAACAGTAGGCTTAGTAGCGCTGGCTGGTCTGAGAGCAATGAAGAGAAATCTTTGGATATGGATACTTCCAGTAGTTGCAGTAGGTCCGAGGACTTGGAAGAGAGAGAAAATGGTGGGTTTGATTCTTGTGAGAAGCACTTCTGTTCAAGCCCTTTAAGTCCTTTTCGTTTTTCACTTCAGAGAAGCCCTTCCGACCGAAGTACGCCGGAGTTTTTATCGCCGGCGGCGTCTCCCAGCCGCTGCATCAAACAGGTTCGGCTTGATATTTGGTCATATTATGTACATGTGATGACTCTGTGTGTGTGTGTGTACAATGTGGTTTGACAGAGTCAACTCGTGTCTCAGCTGTGTGAGCTGGACTGTTTGGACTAACCGGCAAAACTGAATCGCTGGCCGGAATGTCCCCCTTGAATGACAAAGATGCACATGATTATTTTTCTACAGTTTTAGATAATGCAGTCAATGTTGAGGGTTTTATATGTCATTTTGTCTCTGGTTATCTGCACATTTCTGTTTGTGTGGTAAACTGTACTTTGGATCACAATCTCTGCCACAAAAATCTTTTCTTAAACACACTTGCCCAGAAAATAATTTTCCGAAAAATGACAAATCTGGATTTTATTTTTTGAATCGGACCCCTGGATAACAGTCCAAAATCCTTCAGTTCAGCCACCCAAAGCTTACATTATTGTGAAGTTAACATCTAAAGAATGTGCTAGAAAAGTCAACATTCGACATTTCTGAATCATGGATTTTAGCACAAGATGACAATGCTAATTACATAATTGTATTGTTGTCGGAGCAACAGTAAGCTTGCTTTATTGTGACCGGAACCTTTACTCAAAAACTGCCGTAAAGCTGTGTCACTGTGATGAAAGGCTCGTGCACCAGGCCTCCCTGCTGGTGTAAAGAGTTTATACATGATTGGGCATTTAAACTGCAAATTATTGGTGCTTATTAGAGTTTTACAATGACGTAAAATTGGTACGCTGGCCTCCCGGTGGTTGTAAGGAGAATTTATATATATGGGAACTTAGAAAGCAAGATATATCACTTGTTATCATGTATCTGAAGTTATGTTAATGTTTGATAGATATCCTGCTTAAATTTGTTTCGAGTACATGTCAACTATATACTTGACATTCTAGCATTTGCTGATTATGGTTCTTCTTAAATTAGGAGGAACAGATAGACGAAGCAGAGAGCTTAGGAAAAACCCAACTAGAGGAGGAGGAAAAGGAACAGTTCAGTCCTGTATCGGTGTTGGATCCTCCATTTGAAGACGATGATGAAGAACGCGAAGGTGGCGACGAGGTTGAGGACGAGGAGGAGGAGGATGTTTATGATCTTGAATGCAGCTATGCACATATGCAGAGTACGTACTAGTTACTTGTTACATGCACGTAAATCTTTCAATTTGTTCAGCTCCATATCGGTTGTGTGGTCCTTTTCAACATACATGGTACATGCATTGGTTTAGACTTTTATGCTTGGTGAATAGATTCAGAAGGTGTCGTGATCAACGTTGATTATATCGATTTTGAAATCTGAATTATTTGTGGGATCAATGAGAACTTTCTTGATCGTAGTGTACAAATGGTTGTACGCAAAAAGTGTACTACAGCAATGAGGTGTGCAACAATTTTCTGTTATTTGTGACCTCATTTGGTCTGTAAATTAGACAATGCTAACATGGTCATAACTTCGTGTGCGACCCACATCTAGGTGGTGGGGATAAAATCCTTAATGGCCATCGTCCTTGCGAGTTCAATGAACTGTAGCAATCATCCATCTTCTGTTGGCGGATTTTTCTGGCTTTGCTGTTTGTTTGGTGGTTTTGATCTTGACATGAACTTATTTTTCAGAGGAAGCCTTTCTATCATGGTCTCACTACCCTACCAATCTATTCT
Organism: Escallonia rubra; assembly: GCA_033065855.1. Lineage (NCBI taxonomy): Eukaryota > Viridiplantae > Streptophyta > Magnoliopsida > Escalloniales > Escalloniaceae > Escallonia > Escallonia rubra. The sequence goes on from JAVXUO010002690.1 coordinate 223,527, forward strand.
GACTTCAGAAGCAAGCTGCAATATCACCTGATCTGGATATAATAATTCTTTTGTACCTAACTATTTTTGAATTTATTTCTCGTACTTCTTTGCGTTAGAAATTATCTGGTACCCTTTCATCCTTTATAGCTTTGTGTGGGACTGAATTCGTACGGGGTTGAATTCCCTCTTAATCTTTCAGCATTTGCTTTGTGGGGCAGTAATCATCTTAATCAGCACCTTTTTGCTTAAACTGCCTAGTTTATTTTAGTATCGGGGTGCCGGTTCAGCCAGAAATTTAGCTTCAAAAGTCTATATAACATTTATCATACTGCATGTAGGAAAGGTCCCTATAAATGAAGGTACTCTAGGAAATTAGTTGGCAGATCAAATGAAGTAACTATGAAAGAAGGAACTCTAGGAACTCAAGCCATAACAGAAGGGGGATATCTTTCCTCACTCAATTATAACAGAGATGCATCATCTTATCTAGTCTATATCCCCGCTACAATGCATAGCAGCATAAGCATTTTCTCTCCAGCTACTGCGTTCTCCTTTATAAATTACCTATAATCAAGAACGTAACTTGTAGCCTTTTTCAGATTCTCATTTTCTTTCAACTCCCCTTGCTTGCAGGAACCAAACAACAGCTTCTGCAAAAGCTTCGTAGGTTCGAGAGACTGGCAGAGTTGGACCCTATTGAACTTGAGAAAAGAATGCTAGAAGAACAAAGTGACGAAGATGATGATGATCACCTAGTGGACGACGAGGAGTGTGATTGTAATGATGCGTTATTTTACAGTGAAGAGATTGTTGATACCTTTGTCAGAGAAGTGTTGAGCAGATCGAGTTTTCAGCATCTTAGGAAAATTCCAGGCGACATGAAAAGGTTGGTATCAGACCTCATTGCCGAGGAAAGAAAGAATTGCGTAGATGATAATGAAGTGGTGACCGAGCGCGTTTCCAAGAGGTTGGATTCATGGAAGGGAGTGGAATCAAACACCATTGACATGATGGTAGAACTGGATTTCAGAAGAGAGATAGGTGGATGGAAGAGGTATGATCAGGAGCAAATGGGAGAGACGGCGATGGAAATTGAGCTCGCTATATTCGGGTTGTTGCTGGAAGAACTATCAGAAGAACTAGTCTAATTAGTTGGAGTTTAATGGAAACCTTTGTGGTGTTTCTGTTTAGTCCAAATAAATTTTGGTTCCTCAAAGTTCATTTCATTAAAAGGATCATAGTCTGACTTTGCACTGTGGAGGGATAGGCTAATCACAAGTGTCTAAGATTAAACCCTAGTAGTATCTGGGTTAGATGGTAGTAGCATGGTATGATGTACATGTATCATAGTTTGTAGTTGGGAAGGTATATGTATCCTTGCTTATTGAGACATGAGGTCTACTATATTACTATAACCCTTTATTTTCCTTGAGGAAAGGGAGAGTATTTCTGTTCTAAAATTTCATCTGCTCTAAAAGTTTAAGCTGGTAGGAAATGAACTTAACAATGTACTCCATGCTTTAATATTTTTTTACGTGCAAGACCCGGATGCACGTGGATAGACAGACATAATGAAGTGCACCAGAACATAAGACATAAATATATAGGGTGCAAATTGCACTATAATGAACGAGAATCAAATATGCAAGCATGAAGAATCAAACTCAAGACCTTGCGAAATCATAGCTCGGCTGCCATGTTAAGTCACTATCTAGTATCTACTCTAAAAGTTTAAGTTACTACGGTACAGACTCAACAATCGATATCATGCTTTACATGTTTTAAGAAAGACCGCGGAAAGACTGCTTCAGAAATTTTATCAAGTTCATGCCTTAGGCGTTTCTTACTGGTAAAAGGATTATGGCAAAGAAAGATCAAACACCTGCCGACACTGAAACATAATTCTAAGATGGAATTTTCAGCAAGGAATAAGATTCCTGGCCTTTTCCCCAGGAAAGAACAAAAGCCATGAAAGCAGCCTTTAATTACCTTTGTTTCCCATGAATAGAAGCAGCATCTCTTGTTTTTTTCCTTTTAGCATTAGCATCTTTCTTTCCTCTAATCCATTTGTGCTAAACACCCACACCAATAATCTCTCTATTCTATTCAATGCTTGGTCATGAAGCTGCCTTTTCAATAAGGTTAACCAACTTTCAACCGTCAATATAAGAAGTACAAATACCATTAAACAAGTTCACAGTTACCTCCATTATTGCCAAGAGAAAGCTAAGTATTTGGAGAGAATGTGGCAAAAAGCTTACACTTTATGCCATGCCAAGCCATTTTCTGTTCAACCAATTAAATAAAAAGTACCAACTACATGGTATTGGGAGAAATTAAAAACTCTAGAAATGGTCACTGTCTTTCTCTATCAAGTTGGGTTCACGAGGAGTCACCAACAAGGAATGGGCGGAGTAGGACAAAGGGTTTTGCGAAACCTTGATTAGTATACTCCAACTACCAAGAATGGGAAGCCCAATATCTGGGTTTTCATGTTTTTTAGCACTTTAAAGGCCATTCCCAAATAAAATAGAGGTAAAGTTTTGATATGAATTCTTCACTTGTAAAGGAAAATTGCATTTTCGAGCTGCGACTTCGAGCCGAAAGACAACTTGTAACCACCACTAAAAACAAAGCGATTAGAAAAAAATGTTTTCTTTTTTTATAGATAAAATCAAGTCTCATGATTCACAATAAAACATGTTTGAATATTATAGACATATTAATTATTGTAGCAACTGCTTGGAAGTATCAAACTTAGATGTATTGCAAAAGTATCCCAAAAAAGAAAAAAAGAAATTTCCTCTGGTGATGAAAGAACCCTTTATGGTACCCTGGTTTGGAAATGAATTTTTTTTTTATATATATTGAGTACCTTGTTGGTTATAAATATCCTAACTCATCGTCAATGGCAACCATGTTCTTGTACCTTTTTTAGTTTTTTGATTACTTGGGTTGGGATAAGAATTACAAGGAAAGCAGTGGCCAATAGTTGAAGGTTTTGATGTTTGGTGAGACCACTAATCGCTCAAAAAGCTGGACATGGTGGTTGCGTGTTGGCTTTAGAATATTCATGCAAACCAATTATTTTGTCTTTGAACCGGCCAAAAAGAGTACTTTGGGGGCTTGAAGGATTCTGAACTGAAAAATCAATTGCTTTATAGGTTGGGTTGATCATATTAGATCATTTACTCCAACTGTCCTGGAAAGTATTTCAAAAATTAAGACCCTTATCGCACTATAACAAAAAAGACTTTTAGCGACGGGCAACTCCGTCGCTAAAAGTCTCCTTTCCGTCGGAAAAGACTTTTAGCGACGGAATGTCCGTCGCTACATTCCGTCGCTAAAAGTCCGTTGTAAAAAATTCCGTTGCTAAAAGTTTAGCGGCGGAATGTTGTCATCCGTCGGAAAAAGTTTAACTTTTAGCGACGGATTATATTATCTTTAGCGACGGATTTTTCCGTCGCTAAAGATAATTTTGGTATTTTCGCTTTTTATGTTTCTCGAAATTAATTTCTGAAAATACTTTTAGCGACGGAATATTCTATCGCTAATAGTATTACCGACGAATTTTTGCTAAAAATTCTTAGCAGCATAGGAGACCTTTTAGCGACGGAAAATCCGTCGCTAAAAGTCTTTTCCTAAAATTTGAAACTTTTTGCAACATATTTCCGTCGCGAAAAACCATCTATGATTTGTTTAAAATACTTATGACAACGTAATTTCGTCGCTGAAAATCCATCAGCAAAAATTGAAAAAACTATTTTTCAATTGTTTTTATCTTTTAAAAATCCAAACTTGCTTTCTGTATTTGAATTCATACGAACAATTAAATCCACTAATCCATCCGACAATCAACCCTAATCAACCAATATATTGAAAATTTTATTCTTTAAACTGACATTCATTCTTTACCAAATTTGACATCATACAAATAAGATTTAAGTCATACACCATCAATTAACACTTAAATACTAACTTTTTCTAAATATAATAGATCACATTGAACATATTCCAAAATAAAATTACAAGTTTCATTGAAACGAAAAAATATAAACCAGAACATTGCTCCAAAAGCCTGCACAATACTCCCAAGATAGGCACTCAATTCTAATTGTGCCTGAAAGAACATGTACATTACCCACTATATAAATGAAAAATGCTTTAGGTATATGATGAGAACTACATAACACTTATATTTTCTTCTGAAAGAACAAAGATATAAATATTCTGAAAGAACAAAGATATTTTAGCACCATCCTTTTTGTTTCCGACTGCCATCCTACATTGCATTACTATTACACTTTTAGAGTTACTTTAGATTCAAAAACCCTAGCCCCAGTGCATGTTAGCCCTGTCAAGATCACTTCACATACATAAATGATACTTCTCTCTCTCTCTCTCTCTCTCTCTCTCTCTCTCTCTCTCTCTCTCTCATGCTCTTCACAAGAGTACCAAGAGGAACACATAACACAGAGCTCTTAGAACTGCTAAAAACCCCACCACTTGCTCATCTACTCAAAATTTGAATCCAATAAAAAACACCATCATTAACCTAATTGCTACAATCATACATGAGTGTGTTATTTGCCTATACACTCACACACAGCTACACCTACCCATGTACTTTTTAAATACAATATTTGTATTCAACCTTTTACTAAGGGGAATCATGATTTTCTTTCTTAGAGTCCATAACAAACTTGGCACTTTGACATGACTTGACTTTGGATAGATAGATTATCATCATCACTATGAACCTGATTTGTGCAGGCCACACAATATGAAGCCAAGTGTGTATATTTCATGACTAGATATGTTCAAGGCACATTTTGATTTCCAAAATAGCAATATCATTTATGTTGTTGATCCAGAGAATGTTACAACACTGCCATCGTCGCTTCATGTCATCACTTGAAGCAAAGCAATCTCAAATCACAACATGATGACCATACTTAGTACAAGTAAACGTGTGTCCATTTCAGCTGGGTTCAAAGAACTTTAGCTTAAGTCTGTTGTTGACCATACTCCAAATACCACCAAGCTAAAAGCAATGCCCAACCAAGGGTCCAATTTAGATACCAATTGAAGCTGAACTTGGCTGGTCTTTATATGAGAACCCACAAGAAGCAAGGGTAATACAATGTGACTGGAAGAGTTCCTCCTAACAAGCCAGCAAGACTAGCCAAGAAAGTTTTTTTGGAAATTACTCAAACAATTAAGAACCAAAAGAAATGTCACTGCAAGAAGTCCTCTCGCAATGTCATGACTATGCGATCTAATTAAAGAATTAGAACTGAGATAAAACTTTTACTAAACTTTTTTACTTGGGCAAACATTTCTTTGTTCTTCCTGTCCGCTAAATCCTAAAATTAAACTAAATGACCAATCATCGCGAAATTAATGCCGAACATAGCTCTTTTTTCCTTTTCAGTTATCAAGCAAACACACCAGGAACAATTTCACTCGAAACTCTAAGAGAATGATGTGATACCTGCAAGAATAGAGACCATCCTCATGGCCTTCCGCTTGCCTTTGTCATGGTGTAAATCCAGTTTCAAAATAAATTTCTGCCACAACAAAATAATAAACAAGCGATTCATATAGAGCCTTCTTACAACCAGCCAATAAAACCAGATCTAGATAGATGTTCGATTTACTGACATCAAAGATCTAATTTAAAGTTAGCAAACTTAATGAAAGGATAATAGAATTAAATCACGTAGACACACAACATACATAGTGGGATCTTATATAGAATTAAAGAACCAAAAAGTTTTAGAAGTAAAGAACCAGTGTGGTATCACGAAAACGATGTTGCTTGGTAGACGCGGAGGGAGCGCTGGTTGAGGCGGCGGCAGCAAGGCGGTGGGCCTGTGGTTGGGGTGATGACGCCGTCGGGGAAGAAGAGAGGTAGCGGAGGTAGGCGGTGGCCTACAGTGGATGTCGGATGAGCTAAGTGCGAGAGAGTGGGAAGGAAGAGAAGAATAGGTGCGGCCGTGAGAAAGTAAGGAGGATTAGGGTTTTTAATAGCATTTCCGAAATATTGTACCCAAAAAAATCAAAAAGCATTGTTCCCAACCTATTCTGGTCGTACTCAAAGGCCCACTGTGGTCCCATTTTGCATGACACGTCCGTACAAGCAAAAGTCATTTTTAACGCTCACAACCGGTTAAAGCATGCACGCTCAAGTCACGTGCACTTCTCACTTTCGTCACGTTACTTCGTCATTAAGAAGCTCATTTTCGCACGAAGCCTTATCACGCTTCGACCGTCGCCCGTCGATACGCCATGGCACTTGCCCAAGGAGGTTGGCCTTGGCCTCCCCCTTGGGGTCGGCCTCGGCCTTGGCCTTCCCCGTGGGGTCGGCCTCGGCCTTGGCCTCCCCATTGGGGTCAGCCTCGGCCTCCCCATTGGGGTCGGCCACGGCTCCCCTTGAGGTTGGCCTTGGCCTTCCCCGAAGGGTTGGCCTTTGGCATCCATCCTTAGCACATTCACTTCTCTTCAAGGGACCATACATAACTCTGCGACCCCCGTCGCCCGGACACAACTCCGTGACCCAGTCGCCCGGACACGGACATAACTCCGTGACCCCGTCGCCCGGACACAACTCCGCGACCCCCATCGCCGGCGTCCGGACGTCGCACTTCAACACTTCGTTGTGCCCGTGCGCCGCGCCGCTGATACAGTCGTGCCCCCAGGCTCTCTATCACACTATCGTGCTCCTGGCACCATACGCACTATGTCGCGCCCATGCGCCACCATTGACACAAACGTGCCCCCGACACCTTACGCACTCCGTCGCGCCCGTGCACCGCGCCACTAACATAGACGTGCCCGCGGCACCTTACGCACTTCATCGCGCCCATGCGCCATAATCATGTTACATGCCCCCGGGCACCACACTCATTCATCACACCATACGCACATTGCCTTGGTCATGGAACATGCTTCAACCCACTCTCCGGAGTGTACATCATCCTGCGGGGATAGGTGACTCCTCCGGGACACTATCTCCGCCAGGGAGCTCTTCAACTCGCCTTCCGCCAGGTAGACGGCTCCTCCGTGATGCTACCTCGGCCAGTCGGGTAGACGGCTCCTTCGGGATGCTACCTTGACATGCTCCGAGTGCTCCGGCACAAGGACTCACCTGTGGGGATAGGCGACTCTTCCGGGACACTATTTCCGCCAGGGAGCTCTTCAACTCCCCTTCCGCTAGGTAGACGGCTCCACCGGGATGCTACCTCGGCCAGTCGGGTAGACGGATCCTCCGGGATGCTACCTTGACATGCTCCGAGTGCTCTGGCATAAGGACTCACCCGCGGGGATAGGCGACTCCTCCGGGACACTATCTCTTCTAGGGAGCTCTTTAACTCCCCTTCCGCCAGGTAGAAGGGTCCTCCGGGATCTTTGCCAGGGAGCTCTAAGTGCTCCAGCACGAAGACTCCACTTCTGCCAGGTAGACGGCTCCTCCGGGATGCTACCTTGGCCGGCCAGGTAGACGGCTCCTCCGGGATGCTACCTCGGCCTGCGGAATAGGTGACTCTTCCGGGACACTATCTCTGTCAGGGTGCCTGCGTGACTGGCCTACGTGCTCCGGCACTGGGGGCTTGCGTCGGCACCCCTAGGGACTATGACCCCCGGGTCACTCTGAGACGGAAGAAGGTCTTCGGAGGGCATCGCGCCTAGTTCACCTGGCAGTTGGGCGTCGGGTCTTCCCCACCGCTGCTAGGCCTATGGTACTCCGCAAGAGCTTGGATTGGAGGCTAGATCAAGGGGGTTCTCTGGCCACACTGATGAGGTGGGAGCCAGTCTTTCTTGACAGACATAGGGACGCTGTGCGGGGCAGGCCGAGTGAATATGCGATCTGACAGTCCATAGAGCACCGGCACCCGTGGACCCCCCGGTGACGTGTCACTCCCGGGGAGCGCCACGTGTCGGTTTATGACATCATTATCTTAATCTCTATAAATAGAGGTCTTGAGAATTCATTTGGAGGACTTCTTCTTCACTCTCTCACATTTTCACTTTCTCACTCTAGAATCCTAGAGAGAGAAACATACAGGACCCTGAATTTGGACCTAAGCATCGGACTGTGACTGTCGTCGTGTATTCATCCTGCGCCATCGCCCTCGCAGTACTGCCACCCTCAGGCTCTGTCTGGGAAGCCCTTGGTCTCTGCCCTTATTCCACCCTTGCTGTGTCCTACATCAACATACTTGAAAGCTAACTCGGACTGCAGCCTTTGTGGCACCTCCACGTAGCTACGAACCCACTTTCCTTGACATCATTTTGGCGACTCTGCTGGGGAGGTGAGCATCGTACTGCAGTCTGTCTATCTTCCGCACTCAGTCTCCATGCCTAGACAACGAAAAGTTACGGGGGCTGCCAGCCAGGGCCTTATCCATGCCGTGCAAGAAGAGGACCACTAAGGTGAACAAGAGGGGACCAGTGCTGTGCGTCCCCAAGACCATCCACAAACTACCGCACCTGACATACAAGTTGCAGTCAATGCGGCCATCCAGCAGTTTTCACCCACTATAGCCACTCTTATGACAGCCATGGTAGAAATGCAAAAATCAATCCAAGTCTTGACTTCACAATCACCGATTTCCCAAAGCCTTAGAGCGCTGCACCCTGTGCCCATTACTCACCCCGTGTTATCCCAAGATCCAGGTTTGGCCTCTCCTGCTCATATCCAACCTTCAAGGCCTGGGCTAGTTTTGGACACTGCCCAGGTCCCAGTGTCGCAACCACCGCTGCCTTGGTCCTCCGGGCCCTCGACAGTAGGACTCGTGGCACCTCAGCCCCCGGCACCACGCCTTGCCCTTGCTCGAAGAACTTCGGAGACTCACGAATCAATTGAGATGGAGCCTAACCCGAACATAACCAGCCGAAACCTAAACACAAGTCATTCCCCCGGCTTACTCCAGTCGACCTTTCCTGACGACCGGCCTCCAGCAGCTGACACTACCCATGTGCAAACCATGCCCCAACAAGTTGCTCACCACCACTAACCCCTCTCTACCATCGTTATCCCCTCAATGCCTCAGGCTGTACCGTCTGGGGGCTCTGGTGCTCGGATCATCTCGACAGGACACAAACCCTCACATGCGTCGTACGTCACCAAGCATGACCTTGATGCCCTCCTTCACCGTCTCAAGCAGTCATCCTTACCCCATTCCCTCTCTAAGCTGTCAGGCCATGCTCCCTACTCTGGCAGCCTCGCTACCAAGCCTTACCCCTTCAAGTACAAGCAACCATCCTTCACTTTGTTCAATGGCAAAGAGGGCAACGCCCGCGAGCACCTCACCCATTTTACTGGCTCCCTAGAGCACTACGGGGAGGATGACACTTTGAAGCTTCGGGAATTTCACAAGTCCCTGACTGGCCTCGCCTACTCTTGGTATCATCAGATTCCTGACAGTACTATCCATTCATGATCCAGCTCTTCCTTGACAAGTTTTACTATGAGACAGAACGTGTGACCATCGTTGACATCACCGGGATCCGCCAAAATCCCAGGAAAGACCTCAACACCTATGTTACGCGTCACTAGTGCTTGGAGTGCACTGACTTCAGCAAGGATGAAACCCTTGTGCTCATTTGCATCAAGAACATGAATGACATCTACAAGGTCTACCTTGAAAACCTCGAGCTTCGATCTTGGGGACATCTCAAGGAAGCTACACGACACACCTATGACTCGGTCGGTCCGTCAAAGACCCCAAAACCCCAACCTCATATTGTCGTGGCCGTGACAATGGAAGCAGCTAGTAACGACGACAACAACCGTAAGCGCCAGTCCCAAGGAAGGGACGGGCGTCCTGACAAGAGAGGGCAGCCGATGCCTGCCCCGGAATACCCGTGTGACTTGAAGACTGTTAGAAATCTCCTCGCGACATGGATCGATGACAATGCCATAACCCTGCCCAATGTCGACAATGAACCTACCCCGGAAGACTTAGCCCGTCACAACTACTGCCCCTATCATCAGAAGGTCGGTCATGGCCTCAAGTGGTGCAGGGGCCTCAAGTTTGTCTTCGCCGACAAGATTGCGTCTGGAGAGCTCAAACTCTAAGTACGAGAGATATGACCTACCCGACCAAGCCTTGGCATGCCTTAGTGCATTTTCCACACTTGTAATTTTTTGTTCATTTTGCAAGTTTTCATGTACGTCACACCCATGTATCAAGGCATGCTGTCTATCCTTCGTTATCAATGAAGTTACATTTTCCAGACTTAGAAAAATTTCAAGCTACATTGCTCTTACACAAGTCTATTGATATCACCCTTCATGCCATCACCCACTCCATTAGGGGCTTCACCCTTTCCCAACCCCTTCGGCCTCACCTTGCAACGACTTGGTACGTGGTGCGCGGGGTGGCTCGAGCTGCGCTACTACGGTCGCATCATCACCCTTCATTAACTTTCCTTGACACTTAGAAAAATTTTCATTTTTTTGCAACCGGTCATCGATGATCATCTTCAGTGGTCTCCCTCAGCATCCTTGTCTCAGCCCAACACTTAGAAAAAAAAATTCATTTTTTTCGCAGCCGGGTCACCACCCTCAACGGCCTCCCCTTAGCATCCTTGCCCGAATTCAAAAAAAAATTTCAACACTTAGAAAATTTTTCAAGTTTTTCATCTTCCCCACTACTCCCCACATTCATGCTCTCATCACTCTCCCTTTTACATTTTCCTCTCCTCCCTCACCATCCAACACCGCATCACCCCTTTCCCATCTTCATCATTCTTTCACCCAATCTAGCCTCCAAGGCATCTAACCTTCAACCACCTATCCATCCCTCACTTTCCTTCAAACCCATAACCTCTTCCCTGCGGTCACCACACTCAAGTCCACCCCGCCACCTTCGACCTTCACACCATGGCTGACATCCAATGCCGGCAATTTAAAAAAAAAAAAATTTGCAACATAGACCGACGTGCATCGCCCCCGCACATGCGCCCGTCGTGGACTGCCCCTGCATCGCGACGTCCGACCGCGCCCTTGTCGCGCCCCTCATGACGATGTCCCTCAACATCAACATCCTTGGTAGGTGGTGCGCGAGGTAGCTCGAACCACCTACTCCAACTCATTATTCGACGCTCGTCATCTGTCGCCCAGGCGCCGTCTCCGCGACCCCCATCGCCAGCGCCCCGTGCGCCGTCTCCGTGACGTTTGTCGCCCATCACCCGGGTGACGTCGTTGCCACACTCGTCGTCCGTCGCCCAGGCGCCGTTAACGTGCTCGCGCCCCTGCGCCCTATCATCATGCCCTTGCGTCAACACCCAAGCATCCCAAGGCTTTCGTAGGTGGTGCACGAGGTGGCTCGAGCCACCTACTCTTCATCATCATCATGCATTGACGACGTCAATAACTCGTCGGCCAAACAACATCAAAATCTTGCTAAGTGTTTATGAGTGCGGTGCCCGCTCGGGTTGCCCCTCCGCGCGCACCACACGCAAGTGGCTTATGTTCCCAACCTATTCTGGTCGTACCCAAAGGCCCACTGTGGTCCCATTTTGCATGACACGTCCGCACAAGCAAAAGTCATTTTCAACGCTCACAACCAGTCAAAGCATGCACGCATAAGTCACATGCACTTCTCACTTTCGTCGCGTTACTTCGTCACTAAGAAGCTCATTTTCGCACGAAGCCTTATCACGCTTCGACTGTCGCCCATCGATGTGCCATGGCACTTGCCCAAGGAGGTTGGCCTTGGCCTCCCCCTTGGGGTCAGCCTCGGCCTTGGCCTTCCACTTGGGGTCGGCCTCGGCCTCCCCTTGAGGTTGGCCTTGCCTTTCCCGAAGGGTTGGCCTTTGGCCTCCATCCTTAGCACATTCACTTCTCTTCAAGGGACCATACATAACTCCGCGACCCCCGTCGCCCGCACACAACTCCGTGACCCCCGTCCCCCAGACATAACTCCGTGACCCCGGTCGCCCAGACACAACTCCGCGACCCCGTCGCCTGGACACAACTCCGTGATCCCCGTCGCCCGGACACAACTCCGTGACCCCGGTCGCCCCGACACAACTCCGTGATCCCCGTCACCCAGACACAACTCCGCGACCCCCGTCGCCCGGACACAACTCCGCGACCCCGTTGCCAGTGTTCGGGCGTCGCACTTCAACACTTCGTCGTGCCCGTGCGCCGGGCCGCTAATACAGCCGTGCCCCCAGGCTCTCTGTCAAACTACCTTGCCCCCGGCACCATACGCACTCTGTTGCGTCCATGCGCCACCATTGACACATATGTGCCCCCGGCACCTTACGCACTCCGCCGCACCCGTGCGTCGCGCCACTAACACAGACGTCCCCCTGACACCTTACGCACTTCATCGTGCCCATGCACCATAATCATGTTACATGCCCCCGGGCACCACACTCATTCATCACACCATGCGCACCTTGCCTTGGTCATGGAACATGCTTCAACCCACTCTCCGGAGTGTACATCATCTTGCGGGGATAGGTGACTCCTCCGGGACACTATCTCCGTCAGGGAGCTCTTCAACTCCCCTTCCGCCCGGTAGACAGCTCCTCCGGGATGCTACCTCGGCCAGTCGGGTAGACGGCTCCTCCGGGATGCTACCTTGAAATGCTCCGAGTGCTCTGGCACAAGGACTCACCCGCTGGGAAATGCGACTCCTCCGGGACACTATCTCCGCCAAGGAGCTCTTCAACTCCCCTTCCGCCAGGTAGACGGCTCCTCCGGGATGCTACCTCGGCCAGTCGGGTAGACGGATCCTCCGGGATGCTACCTTGACATGCTCCGAGTGCTCCGGCACAAGGACTCACCCGCGAGGATAGGCGACTCCTCCGAGACACTATCTCTGCCAGGGAGCTCTTCAACTCCCCTTCTGCCAGGTAGACGGCTCCTCCGAGATGCTACATCAGCCAGTTGGGTAGACGGCTCCTCTGGGATGCTACTTTGACTCGCTCCAAGTGCTCTGGCATAAGGACTCACCCGCGGGGATAGGCGACTCCTCCGGGACACTATCTTTGCCAGGGATCTCTAAGTGCTCCGGCACGAAGACTCCCCTTCTGCCAGGTAGACGGCTCTTCCGGGATGCTACCTTGGCCGGCCAGGTAGACGGCTCCTCCGGGATGCTACCTCGGCCTGCGAAATAGGCGACTCCTCCGGGACACTATCTCCATCAGGGTGCCTGCGTGACTGGCCTACGTGCTCCGGCACTGGGGGCTTGCATCGGCACCCCTAGGGACTATGACCCCCGGGTCACTCCGAGACGAGAGCAGGTCTTCGGAGGGCATCGTACCTAGTTCACCTGGCAGTTGGGCGTCGGGTCTTCCCCACCGCTGTTAGGCCTGTGGGACTCCGCAAGAGCTTGGATTGGAGGCTAGATCAATGGGGTTCTCTGGCCACACCGATGCGGTGGGAGCCAGTCTTTCCTGACAGACGGAGCGACGCTGTGTGGGGCAGGCGAGTGAATATGCGATCTGACAGTCCATGGAGCACTGGCACCCGTGGACCCCCCGGTGACATGTCACTCCCGAGGAGCGCCACGTGTCAGTTTATGACATCATTATCTCAATCTTTATAAATAGAGGTCTTGAGAATTCATTTGGAGGACTTCTTCTTCACTCTCTCACATTTTTACTTTCTTACTCTAGAATCCTAGAGAGAGAAACATACATGACCCTGACTTTGGACCTAAGCATCGAACTGTGACTGTCGTCGTGTATTCATCCTGCGCCATCGCCCTCGCAGTACTGCCACCCTCAGGCTCTGTCTGGGAAGCCCTTGGTCTCTGCCCTTGTTCCACCCTTGTTGTGTCCTAAATCAACATACTTGGAAGCTGACTCGGACTGCAGCCTTTGTGGCACCTCCACGTAGGTACGAACCCACTTTCCTTGGCATCAAGCATTTTTACCGACAAAATTTTTCGTCGGTAAAAGTCCGTTGGCAAAAGTTCCGTCGGTAAAAACATTTAGTGACGGAAAATTCCGTCAGTAAAAATACGTTGACAAAATCCGTCGTTAAAACTTTTTAGCGACGAAAATTTCTGTCACTAAAATGTTTTAGCGACAGGTTTTTGCCGACAGCGTAATCCATCGATAAATGACACTTTTAGCCACGGATTTTTGGCGACGGAATAAAATCCGTCGTTAAAAGTGTTTTTTCTTGTAGTGTCGGTTTTAAAATTTCGTTTTCATATTAAAAACTTAAAAAGAGTCAATTGTGTTTCGGGTCATTGGCTACATTTTTTCTAGTATAGGAGTGTCGGACAAACAAGGGCAACATGCGACTTGAAGGACACGATCCAACGTGGAGAGCTCTCTCCACTCTCAATGAAGAAAAAGGTCTGTAGCTTAACTTTTTCGATCCAAAGTGTATCGCGTAGGAAGGTTACAAATTCGGTCAAGAGGAAGAAACTTTGTTGATAGGGTCATCTTCGGTGTAGAGCTAGTATGAGAGGAAAAAAAACTACCTACCCCATGGCTAGAGTCTTTAGGATAGGATTCCCATCATTTGCAGTCGGAGGCGAAGGCGTGTGGAACTCGGGTAATTACATTCCGAACATGTTGCTCACTTTCCTAATATAGACATTGGCGGTATTCCTACCACGGAAATGCTGCTACAAGTCAAAGCCATTCTTTAATTTATTTCTCTGCTGACCTAGAGCTATCTCACCCAGTTTTTGCTAGATTTTGTGTGAGCTACCGAACGAACTGTGTTTAGCATTTTAGTCTTGGGAACGCATTAGCTGTCCCGCTTTCAGGTTGGGCAGTAAGGGTCGGAGAAAGGCAATCATTCATCCTTAAAACCAGCGTTGCAATTATTTGCCGGGAGCAGGTGTGGCACAGGCGGACACGTGCTTAGTTGCTGTATCTGTTTTTCTTTTCTTTGTACTAGACATTTTATGTTATATAGACGAAATACTCATTTAAAAACTCTAAAAGGGATGTCTTTTTGTTAAACGTACACAAATAAAGAAAACTGATATTTGAGCTCTACTTTTCATTGTTCGAGCTCCACTTTAAACTCTAAATACTTTAAAAGTGTTGCTATGTATCAACTTTAATGGAAAAAAGTAGAGCTCAGATAACAAAAGTGACATTTAACTTCATTTTTCACCATTTGAGCTCCACTTTTAGTATCGCTATCTAGTCACCTTAGCGATAAAAGTATAACTCACAAAACTAAGTGCAGCTCAAATATAAATTTTAAAGTTTTTTTTTTCTCTTTTATTCAGTGTCCATTTTAAAGACAATTCTGGATGCCGCTACTTAACTATATATGCCCCCATTTTACTGAAAATAAAACTAGAAAACCGTTTAATACAACACAACAAAAACAGAACTTTGTTCACATCACGCAGCCAAAAAAGAAGTGAAAACGGTGTTTCGCGTAATAAGTTCTCGAACACATATTTATGTTCTCTAATGAGCTCTTGTGAAGCAACCATACTATGCAACCCCCCTGTTTTATGGGCTCAATTATGCCTTTAATCTGGGACATACAGCTCAGAAGTGGCTTGGGTGAAGTTGGTGGCCGGTGAATATTACTTAGCCATTATCTTCTCACAAAAATGTTAACAAATAACTTAGCCATTATCTTCTCACAAAAATGTTCACAAATCACTTAGCCATTATCTTCTCACGAGAATGTTATATATTCATTTGTTATATATATATATTCACAAGGGAGCTTGCACGCCCGAACTATGTGAACCTTTTTTAAAAGGGTCATAAGCAGGTCATCCACACTTAAGCGGGTCAATGAGACTTTTTCACGAAAAATAGTGTCGCTTTTCTCACTTTGAACAAGTAAGATTAAAGCAATCAATACGATTGGGCAAAGCTGGGCTTAAATTTGAGAAATTAAAATAAGCCTAATTGACGCTTGTGTGCCACGTGAAGTTGACCCGTCAAATAGTAGTATGGGGCTTAAGAAGGCACTGTTACTATGATAGTGAGGATTCTTCTTATCGGCTCATTTGGCCCAAATTTGCCTTCAAGGGTATGCAATTCGAGTACGGCTATAAATATGAGAGATGACAGTAAAATGATATTGGAATTAACGAGTTGAAACTTTCTATACAAGCTTATCAACTTGTTAGGGCAAATTGTTGACAAAATCTCTTGACGTCTCTATCAGTACAGAAGTGAGACTTAGTTGAGCATAACGTGTCAAAAAAGGTGGTATGCTAATAGTTGATCGTGTTTATGCCAGCCTTCCTTGTTTAATTTGTAAATTGTTACCTCATGGATGTCGGTGTGCTGATGGTAACTTGATTGTCTTTTTCTTTTTTTCTTTTTTTGATTTGGGGCCTTCGATGGTGAGAGAGGGCCACCCCAACCTCTCCCATTTACTGTCAAGTTTTTTTTTCCCTTTTCCTAATCACTTCTTTTGGAAGCTTGAACACTTGGTTTGATGATGAATATTGTGGTAGTTTTGGGTTGTTGTAGCGGTTGGACTCCAGCCGCTACAACAGCCATTGGAGGGTTTAGAGTGGTTATTTTGGTGGCAGAATAGCGATACCATTAGTATCAGTTCTATTTAGAAATAGGCTGTGGTGGTATTGTGGTGCATACTGTTGGAAGCCAGATTTTTTGAGGTAGTTTTGGTTGTTCGGTTTTAAATTGTTCTAAACACTTGTGAGTCCTTTAACTTATTGTGCAAGACTATTTTCAAGTTGATTGTAATGAAATAATTTGTATGCTAGTAAATTTTTACTAGTCGTGTTTTGTACTTGCTGGCAAGCTTATCATTTGTTTCTTTATTAAAAAATATTGGATAATTTAGAACCAATGGTTCTAAGCAAATGGGATGGTTGGATATATTATAAAAATAACCCCCACCTCTCTTAACCCTTCATCTATTTACATCGCCTCCGTTATCCAATGATCCTCAATTGTCGGGACCAATGGCCTTAAACTATGCAATATTTGCTCGTTGCTTTAGAGTACTATGGAAACTAGAATGAGTGTTTGGAGAGTTGAACCTTGAATGGGAGTAGCAAATTTTAATGCTTTTGATTCTAGTATGTTCTAAGTTACGTGATCATTTGGGTCATAACGTCTTGGGTCTTAGGCTAACAGAATAGTTTGTAAAATGTGAAAATTTTAAGGAAATCTAAAATTAGGAAATTTAAGAATTCTTATATTTTTTTGGTCAAAAGGCTAAGAATGTTTACATCACATTAAACGTATTTACATAACATGGATTCTAGTATGGCAAAACACCACCATACAGATCAAAAAGCAAAAGAAGAGTCGGGCCATCCAGAGGATGAGCAAAAGTCATCCAGAGGATGAGCAAAAGTACTACATATAGACTTTTCGAGGCTAACAAATTTAGCTAACCAATCTACACCTAGGTTAGTTTCACGATACCAAAAAGCAAGCTGTACAGTTGAACATAAGCAGAGCAAGGTCAAGCACTTATGATAGATGGGGAGGAGCCAATGGCTGCTTGCGGCGGACTTGCGTAGGCAAGACAAAGAAACAAGATAATTCGTTTCAATGATAACGAAACATAGTTGTAGATGTGTATGAGATGGAGGGCATGCCGACTGGCAAGGAGTTCCACAACAAGGTTGGTGGTAGTACCAACTGGTTAGCGAAACCACACATGATTTTTCCTATGTGATTACAAAGGAGACCATCAACACCAGAGGGACCTGGGTTCAACAGAGGTACCATCGACATTAAACTTTAGAGATGCGTAAGAAGGGAAGACCCAATCGATGTGCGAGAGAATGCTAGCTGGTTTCGAGAAGAGGATGGAGGATTGAAGTGTACATGTAGGGATGGCAACCGGGCAGGTCGGGTGCAGATTTTATGAAATCCGTACCCGCCCCGATAGTCCTATAAAACAACTCTGCCTCTACTTGCCCTGCTATCAGGTTAAGGGATGGAAATACCATCCCTGATTCGACGGACCTAGAAAAATCCGAACCCACCCGGGTCATTTTTGTTGCCGTACAAACTTGCCTCGGTCCGCCCCTTGAGCGGTTTTCAGAAATAATCACTTTTGTGTAGAACTGTTTTATAAAACATGAAAATAGAACAAATAATGATTTCAGTTCACTGAGATTTCTATGCTTTCAATGATGTTTAGTTCTTTCTTGTCCTATGCAATTTGGGTAATTTTCAACCTGATTAATCATCTTTCATCTTCTTACAATCATCTACACTTTTGAAACTTAGGTAATCCAAATAATGGATCTTCAAATTCTCTGAATGGACTGAAAATGTTTGGTTTAGGCAAATAACTACACTAATTTGCCCTGTTTATTATAAGACGAACATCCTTGAAAAATCTCCGAAAATGGAGGAATTTTAACAGATTTCACAATTTGTATACATAAATAACTTTTTTATATGTACAATCAGAATGCTTCTTAGTTAATCTTCATCCTATCAAGGTGATACTCCAGTTGTAATGTTTTTTTTAGATGTACAAACAAAATGCTTTTCTAGATGTACAAACAAAATACAAGAATTTCTGTAGGGATTTTTTTTTCTTGCACGTCCATTACTTATCATCTTTACAATCAGCCCATCTCCATCCCCATCAAACACCCCAAACACCTGCTTCACCTCCATCCTCTTTTCTTGACTCGCATCCCCTTCAAACAGCTCACTGAACTCGTTAATATTGATCAGCCCCGTCGCCATTATGTTGGAATGATGACAAAGAATAGATGGAGAACTGACCTTTAATGGTTAAGGATCGACCTGGCTTGAATCGGCTGCCGCCTGTTGACCGTTACAGTGGACGGTGGGTCGGGTATAATAGGCACCACGATGGACAGTGGGCAGCATGAAAGACGATGGGAGTGGACGGTGCTGAGGTGGTCTGTGGAGGGAATGAAGGTGTTGGGAAAAAGAGTGGCGAAGAGGTGAAAATATGGGTGGGTAAAGCGACGAAAGAAGAGAGAAGAGAAAGCGAAGATTGGCTGAATGGATAGGGTTTTTCTCGTGAGTACTTATATCCTGAGATGGATGGCTGTGATTGAATAATAGAATCAGATTTAGGGCTAGGATATAATCATATGCGGGATGGGTACGTGTAGGGGTTAGCGGGGTAGGTTGGATACCAGGGCGGTTTAGACTAAATACCAAACGCAATCTGTACGCATTTGTACACACTGTGGTTAAACTTTTAAATACCATAACCGTGCCATAACCTAGTCAAAGTTAAAAAAAGCCCCGCTCTTATTGGATTGAGACGGGATAGATATGCGGTGGGTGCAGATCAAATTTCCACTCCTATGTGCATGTGTTCGTGCCTTACTAAGAATAGTGTTACAGTTAATGGAGTCATTTCGAAAAATAAAATTATTCAGAGCAAGCCACTCATGCCATATAAGAAACAACAACATATATAACTGGTGACCTGAACCAGAGAGGTGAGAGAGCTTTGGTAAAACCCAATAAAAAGGAAATGGGGAATAGGGTTGATGGTAGGAGTGGGGAAATGTAAGTGTGTAAAGATTGGAACAAAGGTCACGTTGTGATGAAATGAGTGGTACTGCTGACCGCATGCAGCAAACGGAGCATCGAGGTTAAGGCCTATGTGATAATGATATAGTGCGGCATTGTGGGTAGTCGGCCGTGTAATAAGAGCTAGAGGAAAATATGATTTTAGGGGGAAGTGGTATTTTTGAGAGAGCATGCCAAGGAAGCGAAGGTCGGAATGAGCACCGGCCTTGAGAACGTAGATAACTAGAAGCAGATTTAACAATAAAACGGCCATGCTCAGTAAAGTTCCATAAATGCTGATCCGTGTGTGGGAAAAGGGAAAAGGAAGGCTGTGAATACGCGCCAATATGTGACTTGAGAGAAGATCACTGAGCGGTTGGAGTTGCCAGCTACCCTATTGTGAGATAAGAAAGGCTACATGGACATACGGGAGGCTAGGGCGAAGGTGAGGAATTAACTACAAGATCCCGAAGAGGACAATTCGCAAGCCCAAACATCATTTCAAACATGAACCGAGGAACCGTCATCAATTTGCCAGCGAAGGTCAAGTCGCAAAAGATTTAAGAGTTGTATATGTTGAAAATATCTAGGAAAGTGTATGGTGTGTTTAACTTTTGGAGTGATGTTTTTATATGAAGGTTAGGATTTCTATGTTTTTCTTTTTCAAAAACTTAATGTGTTTAGGACCTATTTACCGGTACACGTCACTGAATTCAACAGGTGAAAGCAATCAACAAAGTCAACCTAATAAATCTAAAACACGCCATCCATCGTACATGAAACCGAGAAAATATCGAAAAACCCAAGAAAATGTCAATGCACGAAATTGGGCCATGGCCGCCCAAAATTGGCCAGGCTATCCAAAAGGATGATGAGGTTTATAGAATCATCAACTTTCAAGCCGATCTCAAAATGATGACGTGCTTCAACTATTGAAGCTTCGGTTAATTTATCTCACATGCCAACCTCAAACGAGCTCTAAAGAAGCGACCACCAAGACCGAATTAGTGCCTAGCACAAGATAGCCAACAAGCGATCAAACAAGTTTCTTCTGGGTAAAAGTTTTAAGGAGACTGGGCTCCCGTACATCACTTCAAGTGTGCAAGATGAAGATAGTCGACGTCTATGAAGAGTGGGCCTCGGTGCTGTTCATTCATATAAAGCGAAGGGGCCGCTTTATCTGAACAAAGCGTCTGGGATGCCCAAGTTCTACTGCCTTAGGCAAGCCCTGGGCTTGCAGCCTGATGAATCTCCATATGGGCTTAACAGAATTATTTCTACAGGCCTAATGCCTAAACCAAGGCTTCTCTCAACTCAAACTTGGAATGATTTTAGTGTTGAGAAAGAGGCACTATTATATTCTTGCCTCCTAGGTCCTCCCCAAATTGCTCATATGATTTTCAGACATTATTGAAGAAACCAAAATGATTGGTCTTCATGCTATTATGTTTTGGAGAACGTCATTGTATCTACCTTATTAGGCTCTTTCACCCTCATATTTGTCGCTAAGAAATGTAGTAGTGACAAAACATTAACTTTTTTTAGCAACAAATGAGGTGCGAACAAGCATAAAAAAGATATAGAAGTAGAACTTGTAAGCCATATACAATACGGAGTATATTGTTAACTTTGTAGGATTTTTCAACTCTTGTGGTTTCTGTTTAATATGGTTTTTAGTTACAGCTTGCATCATTATCGTCATTAAATTACATTCTTTTAAGTATAATCATCCAGGAATAAATTGAAAAACTGAAGCACTTTGAAGATAATGGATAGAAAAATAACCAAATTAAAAGGAGAGGAGTGGATGAGATCAATCCAGACTTTGAAAGGTAGGTTGTTTATTTGTTTGGTCAGAACATTGAAAGGTACTCACTCAACCATTCCTCCTAACAAAATAATGTTCAAGGTCCCTCTTCCCCGTTGGTCCTGACCCTCTCGTCCTCCCAAATAGTTGACACTGATATTCTCCCAAACCTCTGTGATTCCCAAAGATGGGCAGCAATTCAACACCTGAAGCAGCCCCACACCATGCCATCAAGATATGGGAGGTAAACAAAGACAGATTAGCTTCGATGGAACGGAAAATCTCCGATAAGCCGCGCTTGTTAAGCAAATCGGCTGGTCACAGCACATGTTGCATTTTTAGAGTCCCCCAGAGCCTTGTTGACATCAACGGTCGATCCTACCAGCCCCACATAATCTCAATAGGCCCATACCACCACGGCGAGCCACACCTGGAGATGATAGAGGAGCACAAGTGGCGGTTTCTCGGCACGTTACTAAGTCGCACGCAAGGCAAAGAACTGGCCCTGGCGGACTACTTGCAGGCCATACAACCACTGGAAAGGGAGGTGAGGGCGTGTTACTCCGAGACCGTGCGGTTCAACACCGACGAATTCATTGAAATGTTGGTGCTCGATGGTTGCTTCATCATCGAGCTGTTTCGGAAAATTGTTGGGCTGGTTCCATGGGAGGAGGATGACCCGCTTATTTCCATGTCATGGGTGTACGCTTTCTTCCTAAGGGATCTTCTCAGACTCGAAAATCAAATCCCATTTTTTGTGCTGAAATGCTTGTTTGAGCTTACAAGGATGCCGAGTGAAGTCGATGGTCCCTCCTTGGCCACTGTGGCGTTGCACTTTTTCAACAACAGCTTGCAAAGGCCGGATGAAGTCATCGCGAAGCATCATAACCTTGAAGGCAGGCATTTACTCGACTTTCTTCGATCTAGTTTGATCCCACCCGATTTCAAAGAGCCTCAACTTGGCTGCAAGTCACAGCCCCATTTTATTGAATGTGTCTCAAAGCTTCGTCGTGCAGGTGTGTGGTCTTCTCTTGCTATCTTTTTTGTGTTCACTTTCCAAATGTCCTCAAAGTAGACGACGAATTAATTATCTTTTTGAAAGTTAGGTTGATCTATGTTTAAAGTGTTGATAAATACTACTTTTAGCGACACGTTCTAGTTCAAACTGTCCATGAAAGTCAGCTTTCTTCAACTTTTTACGGAGGGATTAAGTTGATTATAAATACTCGATCGGTTAACTTCCTAGTTTGGTGAAAATGTAACATTTTATTGATGAAAAAGAGTGAAAAAGCATATAAAATTGTGGAATAGCATTTCTCAAAAGTTATATTCCCACAATATTGTGCATTTTCACCCATTATTTACTGCCCAAAATGTATTCGCCCCAAATTGTTAAAGCCTCTTAAGATCAAGGAGATAGTGTAGTAGTACATGCATCTTCCTAGAACGGTGGCTCGTAAAATGAAGATATTATTGCTTAGCGAGAGATGAGGCGTGAAAGTAGACTAGCTTGCACGTGCGACTTAAGGCTAGAACAGAGAAATGCCCGCTAGATTATGCTAAATCCTTCGACTCAGAGCAAGAGCAGAGAAATCCTGACCATTACTCGATCTGTCATCTTGGTGTTTGCAGGTATCATACTCAGTCAAGAAGAGGCTTACAGCTTCTTGGTGATAAACTTCAAACGTGGGGTGATCCAAATGCCAGCGATCACAATTGATGATTTCATGGGCTCATTTTTGCTGAACTGCGTGGCATATGAGCAATGTCACAGCAGTTGTTCCAAGCACATGACAACTTATGCCACTTTCTTGGATTGCCTCATAAACACAGGCAGGGATGTGGAGTATCTGTGTGACAGGAACATTATTGAGAACTATTTTGGAGCAGATGCCGAGGTGGCCAAGTTCATCAATAATTTGGGGAAAGATGTCACATTTGACATTGATCTGTGCTACCTGGCCAAAGTATTCACTGATGTGAATCAGTACTACAGGAATGGTTGGCATGTTCAATGGGCCAGCTTTAGGTACACTTACTTTGACACGCCATGGTCATTCATATCAGCAGTGGCTGCATTAATTCTTCTAGTTTTAACCGTGCTTCAGACACTTTACACCGTCCTTGGATACGTTAGTTCATCTCCTTGAGTGCATTCGGGAGTTGTACCTTATGATGCCCTTTTAGTACTTTTTGTTGGAGGAAGTGTACACACTATTCTTAAAATGTTTTTCGGAGGTGCATATATTAAGCATTGGGTTTGTTAAATATTTACTTTCTTGGTATCTTATCTGCCTTTCCTTAGGATAGAAGCTTTGGTATATGTTCTTGAAGAAGGGATCAGTTTTGAAATGAAATTAACATACAAGATCACGTACAAGACGTT
Source organism: Escallonia rubra (assembly GCA_033065855.1). NCBI lineage: Eukaryota > Viridiplantae > Streptophyta > Magnoliopsida > Escalloniales > Escalloniaceae > Escallonia > Escallonia rubra. Next base: position 247,160 of record JAVXUO010002690.1, read on the forward strand.
TCCGATTCACCGGAATTTGTATTAAGAAAAATTGTTATACACCACGACAAAAAGAAGTAGTGAAAATCTGTAGGAGCGAAAGAAGAAAATATTTGTCAGGGGACGAATGTAGGTAAATAGCATATCATCTACGGGTGCGGCAAAAAAGTAAAAAAATTTACAAAGAGGCTAAGGCCAAAGAAAGAGACCGTGACACCAGCGTTTTCAGTCCCTTAATTGATTGTGTGTAAAATTATTGACTTATCCTCTTTCTTTCCTAAAATTTCATTTTCCCTTTATGTGCATAAGAAGACATAATAACGTCCGTTAGAAATTGACACAAACCTAATATTTCACCTTTACGATATTGAAAAGATTGTCTTTGACTCTTCTCTTTGGAGTTCAAGTGAAATGGAAGTTTGATAACATTCTTAGGACACGTTTCGTCAAGTGTACGTGCGTAAATGACAAGAAAAGCTGGCCACTATTTGGTTAAGACTGATGGCGCGACTAGAGTTATAAGACCTTGGACGGGCAGCATCGAATAAATTCCAACCCCTAATACGAAGATATATAATGACAATTTTTTCTTTAGAGTTATTTAGGGCTGAAAGTTGTTTTGGATTTTTTTATGGGTTTAATCGACCAACTCAAGAAAATGTTTTTGCTCAGACCAACCTAACCCACTTAGTTACAAAATAAGTTCAATACTATAGAGTTATGTTGAGTTAGGCTTATAAGAAAAATTTATTTAAAAGCTCATATTCTGTTGGTTAATTCCATAAACAAGAACCCCAGCAACACTTGCAGTCTCATTGCCATCAGTGCCGACCTCTGCTGGCAGTAGTCCCTGCCGACATCCATGTTGTTGTCTCCACTGTCGGCCGCAAACTCTACAGGCAGCCGCTGCCTACATACGCTAACTTCTAGCACCAGCCGCAGCCACCATGCCGACGCCGTCACTATCTACCACCATTAGGGGTCGGCTGCCTACCCCCAGCCCTAGGTCACCACAACCCTGCTGCCGGCAGCTGGTTGCTGGCCGTTGCTGGAGCTCACCTCTGGCAGTCATCGCCACCGGCTCTTTTTGCCACCTTTCTATCCTCCGCTGCCGACAGCGGCCGTGACTGGCTGTCGATGGTGGAGGATAGAGGGCTGCCAGTCACAGCCACTGCCGGTTGCTACCTACCTCCAGTTGTAACAGCCGGGGCTGTTGCCTCCACTACTATTGCCTGCCGCCAGCCCTTCATCGCAAATAGCAAAATCCTTACTAATTACCGAAAGCTATGAAAATAGCAAAATCTTAAGGGGTCGAGAAATATGGCAAATGGTTGAGGAGAGCTCTAATAGGCCTTGAACCGATAAGCTGACCATCTATCTGCCATTGGCTTAAACAATTATTTGAAAATGACTCCTAGCTAGCTTATCTTGTGTGATGATGCCGGCTCAACTTGACATAGATAATGAACTGAACTACTTGGAACTGTTGCTCGCTTGATAGCTTTGGCATCGCCGCTACCAACTATCGTCTGTTGCCACCACCTGCCACCAACGTTGTCAACCATCAACCATCACTTTATTTTGCTGTTTAAAATAAAAAAAAGTCTTACTTTATTTCTATCAATTTATTTTTAAACTCAAATATACCCGGCCAATGTAACCCAATTAATTCAATTCTTTATGGGGTTAAAGTTTGTCGTGCCTCAAAGCAAATGGGTTTTTCTTAAGCTGGGTACAAATTCAACCCAACCTACCCAAGTTACACCCTTAAATTAAATAGATGCTAGGGGTCATCTGCACACACAATGCATGTGTAATTAAACAAATATATGTAAATTAATCGGCACAAAAGAACAAATGCTAGATATGAAGCTAAAAAGATAGAGACGAAGAGGAAATCAGCGAAGTTGAGTAAAGATGTTGACGGTTGGATATTTGAGTAGAGTGGTTCGAATAATGTGGATGAAGAAGTCTTAGAGTTCGTTTGTGAATGATTCTAAGAAGCATATTTCAACTTAAATTTTAATCAGTTCTTAAAATTAGATTTAATCTACTTTAAGCAGAATAAGTTTACTTTTGGCAAAAGTAGTTGTAATCTAACTTAAAGCTGAAAAAAGTATTTGCAAAAACAATGTTTGAATCAGCTCCACTATGACAAAATGACAATAAATGACACTTACCAAACAAATTCGATTAAATCTGAGGCTAGTATGGTAAGTTAGAAGGTCAAACCTGATTATAGGAAAAAAGTGATTATTTCATAATCCTCACTTTCCAGGATTATGAATTTAATCAGTTTTATACTTTTTGAGGCTAATTATATCTCTTAATTTTTTTGCCGAACAGATTAAATCAGTTTTGACCATCCCAAAATTTAATCCCGACCACTCTCTTAATTGTGATTAAAAATTAAAAAAAAGGCTCGATGCTCTCGCTTAATAATATTAAATGTTAAGAGATTTTTAACAATGACGTTGATCAACTTTTCTTTACATTAAAGTTAGTATATTATGAAAATATGTAGTTAAAAATTAAAAAAAGGCTCGATGCTCTTGCTTAATAATATTAAAAGTTTCTAATTAAATACTGGTCAACAGAGGCCTAAAGATTTTCTTACTCAAGGAGGAATCCCGAGCCCATGTGTGCTAGGAGTCCTCAGAGCTGTTGCTCCAACGAGTAAGGAAATTAGTGAGAGGTCGGATCTGAATACTTCGAAGTAACTGCAGAATTGCAGTTTTATAATTATCATCACTGAAAAGACAAATCTAACAATTTTTTAGCGACAAAAGAATCCCAACTCAACGGGGTCTGGCAGGTTGCATGGAGATAGAAGAGTCGGCTTTGATTGTAGTGAACAAGTTGTGTCATGTGTGTTCCTACCGAGTTTTGGATCTATGGTGGGGTACAACACATCTTTAATCCACTTGACCAAAAATATATTGTTTTAACTCTTTAATTTTAGACTGATTTTTTTTCTATGACAATCATTCTTTAATAACTTTGCAGTTTAAAAAATTAGAATTCAAGAAATATAATCACAGTAGTTAATGTTAAACTTGAAATTTGTAAATTATCACATGTTTATAATTAAGTAATTGTTTTATGTAGAATCTTAATCAATGTAAATTTATTTAGTTAAACTACCGATTGAACCAGTGAATCGTGGATCGATGTCTTCATCGATTCTGATAAGTATGACCTCAAGAAATACTTGAATTAGGCAATAAGAAAAAACATAGAGACTGTTCAAACAAAAAGACAGAGGAAATTATTATTAACAAAAAAGAGAAGAAAGAAAGAAGAAATTGTTGCGCAAATAAAGAAAAAAAGGGAAAAAAGAGAGAAGAATTAATCCAATCTTAATTAAGGACGATATCTACTTGCTACGCGGTGCGTCGCAAGTAATGAACTGGACAAGATAATCAACTCAAATGTTGGGAAAACGAAATCTACTAATTAAGAACAAGTACAGTAACATGGAAGCAAGAAAGGGTAATTAATGCATAACGTTTACATCTTGCTTGGCGCCCAGTAAATGCGTAACGATTTGCTTCCATCTGTTCGTAGTTAATGAATATCCAAAATCTAAAAGGAATCAGTTTCCGTTTATTTCCTTTTTAAGGTAATGATTATGGGTAATCTTTCCTTATCCTATCTCCAAACTTATTGAGAGTATCAACATTCCATATTTAGAAAGGAATCACCATGCAGGAGGATATCTATAAGTATAGTAACTTTGCGAATTCTTCGCTGTCTTGTTTTTCTCTAGAAAGAAAACATGGGTTCAGAACTGAAAGAAAACAAAGGGAAGGGAAGCAGAGAGGAAGGAGGCAAAGATTTGGAAGAAGCTTTGAAGAAGACTCAGCAGCCGAGTGGACATGTAAGGCAGCCAGCGAGTGTGATTGAGATGTTAAAGGACGTAAATAGCTGGGAAGATTGGTTTCTTGACGATGGCCAGTGGACCTTCGACGAGGTGCCGTTGAAGGCGGCGTGCATTCGGTATCCTTGCATGGATGATGGGCTGAGTCAACTGCAGGCTGATGGTGAAAAGATTGTTTGGCAAGATGATGTTTGGAGTTTGAAGGATATTAATCATGTTCCAAATGCATAAACTATTTATTTTCCCTTTGCCATCTAAACAAACTCGTCTTTATATTCCCCACCTTCGTATGATTAAAGTGTAAACAACAAATTTTCAAGTAGCGCCGACAAGTAATGCATAACTCAAGCAGCTAGGGCACTATATATGACGTAAAAACTCTTCAACGCTAAGATAAAAGTTATAGCGCGAACTCTGAAATACTTCCACTATGTCACAATAGTGGGGTTGCAGTTTGTCTCTGTTTTTTGCTTCTCAAGACTATAGGCTTACGACCATCAAGAGAGAACAATCTCGGAACAAGCATCACCAAAGAAGATGTGGCTTCCAACTAGCGATGAAGAGATTTTGCCCAAAAAGTATCCGTAAAAGATATAACAAGATGACTACTGTTTGGACCTTGAAACACGATCTTTACCATTGGATATCACGTCGACTATGTCCAGAATATCAATATGCTCCTAAAATTTCATACAAATCGAACCACTTTCAGATCACAGTAGCAACGCATACATCTTTTCTTTCTCAAGTTTTTCCTTTCTTCGTTCACCATTTTTCTCGTTTTGCTCTTACTCCATTGAATTTGCAAACTTAAGACCTTTCAAACATGGCTTTAAGCATCCAAGTGAGCTCTCCATTAGTTTATTGGGCCATCCTCCGCAAGGAGGAAAAGTTCCAATACAAGGCACAATACAGGAGCAAATGGAGTCTAGCCGAAAGAATTCTATAAGATGCTAGAGTTATAATAGTGAACAGCAAGGAATTTTCAGTAAGTAGAAAAAACACGTGAAGATTGAAAGTGTCCATATCCTATTGAGATCATGTATAATTAACCTTAAAGCTAGTTTCCTTAATAGTCCTTGTGAGGCAGGTACTTGGGTATTTACCAATTTGGTGCAGACTTCTTACTGAAAACACTAGCACAGTAATTTTTGTGTATTAGTGTAAGATGGGAACAAAAAGGCATTATTATTAGTTATTGAACATATGGCGATTTCACAGCTACCTTTATTTATGTACAAGCCTTTTGTGTTGTTATGTCATAAAATGTTTTATATGACGCACTTCCAAGACGACTTAGTTTGGATTAGTTTTTTTTTTTTCCGTGAAATCACATCAATCAAAGCTACGACATACCGTTAACGATATCACAAACTATTATTAACACGTTTATAACGAACTATACGTCATTTATAAGTAGTCACGCTATAAAAAATAGATAAGAATTATCTGTGTATACAATATCTCAATTGTAATAACAAAAAGATGTTTTTAGTAACAATTTTCAGTTGTTAAAATACATTTAACATTATTCTTTTTATCAAAACAGAGGTAGTCCATTAAAAACTGTGACACAGCAATACTAATGACTAATTCCTAACTCGAGTTTGACCTTTCCTTGCAGGCAGAAGGTCAAATCTTCTCATATAACTAATTTATAAATACCACTGCACCCTCCTCTTCACCATAAACTTTGCACTGCTCCATCCTCCAAATTCTTTCTACAAACATAAAAGACAGACTTCTACATCTCTCATCGCATTCTCAAGAGCTCATAAAAGCATGGCCGTGAACTACGGTTTTTCTGTTCGGGAGCCACCACAATCAGGGGCGGAACTAGGCTTGTACGAGGGGGTGCTATAGCCCCCCATCAGATTTTGAAAATAAATAAATAAAAATAAATATATATAGTGTTTTTTTTTTCATTTCCAACTTTCTCTCTCTCTCTCTCTCCTCCTCTCTCTCTCGGCCGGCTCTCATCTCACAGTCAGTCACCGGCTGTTCGGCTCACCTCACCGCGCCGACGACCGGCACATGGTGGCACGGGCACCTCTCCTTCTCGGCTCTCTCACTCAGTCACCGCGGCAGGCACCACACAAAGGCCCATGGCTCATCTCATCGGCTCGGTAGGCAGCCTCGTTCCGCCCCTGCAAGTCATCGCCGTAACTACTCTGGTCGGCGGTCGCCGTGGTGTCAACTCCGTCAAGTGAAGCTCACGCCGTGACGCCGGCATCTCTCCAGACTCTCCTCGACTCCTCCTCTCTCGGCTCTCTCAGCCACCGCGGCTCGCCGCACCGCCCGCACGCCGGCACCACCAGTCCGACCCACGGCCACCGGTCCCCACCCCAACTCCGGCGAAGGCCCTCCTCAGTCCGGCGGTCCCCACCCCAACTCCGGCGACTCCGGCCAGATCAGATCTGGCAGATCTAGTTTACGAGCCGGCGGACGAACCAAGGAAGTTCCGCCATTGCCGTTCGGCGGTCACGACGCTTGAAATAGTGAAATTGCAGATCTGACATTGAGTTTCAGTCACCGACGACATAGAGACAACGACGCCGTTCTGATTTCTGAGGACTGAGGTCAGTGTGCATTTTCAACAATTTCTTTTGTTATTGAGAATTGATTATTTGATTAATAATTTTAGGTTGTTAGTTGTGTATTTGATAATTTAGATTATTAATTGATACTTTATGGATGTTAATCATGCATTGAGCACTTAGATTTGAGATTATTGATGGAGGATGGGACCCAATTGGATTTTTATCCCATTTGAGCATTGATTATTTGATTGATAATTTTAGGTTGTGTTAATTGTGCATTTAAAATTTAAGATTATTTTCATGCTGATTATATGTTGAGAATTGAGATGATTGATGGAGGATGGGATCCAATTGGATTGAGATGTCGGATTTGTGATTTAGTTGAATGGTGGGTTGAAATTAAGTTAATTAGGTTAACGCGATAATAAAACATGACTGGAAAAGTAAAAGAATAAAATATTTGTAATTAACTAGGTTATTTGATTGATAATTGATGGATTGATACTTAAAATAAAATATATTTTTTTTCAGAATGGAAAGGTTCTTTAAAAAGAAAGCAAAGGTGGAAGAATTATTGCAGTCTAATAAGAATGAGTGTAGAAATTAAGATACTATTCAACAGTCTCCGATTCCAACAGTAAGGGACAAGGCTCCCATTGTGTATTATGATATTCATTCCGGACATTCAAGCAGAGTTAACGACGAGTTCAACTCTGACGAGCTTATTGCGGATCCTGGGTTGCGTCCGAATATTTTGGATTATGGTCCTAATGTTCGAGATAAAGTTCGACGAGCGTATTGGTCGAAAGGTCCTTGCCAACCTCGCCACCACAATTTTCCATTTACACAAATCGGAACTCAGTCTCGTCGATTTATTTCTTCTTGGTTTGACATTTATTCGAGTTGGTTGGAGTATAGTGTAGCAAAAGATGAAGCATATTGTTTGTGTTGCTACTTGTTTGGAAGTGTTCATGGGGACCAAGGAGGTGGTGGTACTTTTGTTAGGCATGGTTTTAACGATTGGAGAAAGAAAGAGAAATTGCAAAAACATGTTGGAGAAGTTGGTAGTGTACACAACCTTGCTTTAACTAAGTGTCAAGCCTTTGATAACCCTCAGCAGAGTATTGGAGTAGTTTTGTCTAAGCAAATAGATGAAAGTAGGGTTCAATACCGTACTCGCTTGACTGCATCAATTGATGTTATTCGGTTTCTCTTACGTCAAGGCTTGTCTTTCCGTGGGCACGATGAATCTGATGAATCTGAAAATCAGGGAAATTTTCTAGAACTGTTAGAGTTTATTTCTGATTACAATGAAAATGTGAAAAAAGTCGTGTTGTCGAATGCTCCTCAGAACCTCAAATTGACATCACCAAAAGTTCAGAAAGAAATTGTTAGTGCCATTGCTGGAGAAATAAGAGATGCAATTGTTGGGGACATGAAAACTGAATTATTTTCCATCTTAGTTGACGAGTGTCGTGATATTTCAGTCAAAGAACAAATGGGAGTTGTCTTCAGATATGTAGACAAAAGAGGACGTGTGATTGAACGTTTTCTTGGTATTGTCCATGTTACTAATACCGCTGCCTTATCATTGAAAGACACGATTGACAGTTTATTTGCAATGCATGAATTGAGCATTTCAAGAATTCGTGGACAAGGCTATGATGGAGCAAGTAATATGCAAGGTGAATTCAATGGTCTTAAAACCTTAATTCAGAGGGAGAATGAAAGTGCTTATTATATTCATTGCTTTGCTCATCAACTTCAGCTAACTCTTGTAGCCGTTGCAAAAAAACATGCTCATATTGCATTGCTCTTTAATTTGGTTGCTAAGGTAGTCAATACTGTGAGAGTTTCATGCAAGCGAAGAGATGCTATTCGAGAAAGTGAAGCCATTAGACTTGCTCGTGACCTTGAGAGTGGTGATATCGTCAGTGGTCGAGGTTTAAATCAAGAAACTAGCATCAAAAGAGCAGGAGAGACCCGTTAGGGATCACATTACGGTGCATTATTGAATTTGAGTCAAATGTTTGCTTCAGTGATATGTGTGCTTAATAAGGTTGTTGAGGATGCTACAGATTATGAACAGAGAGGTGAAGCATTGGGTCTTTTGAACTCGGTTTCAACTTATGATTTTGTCTTCAACATGCATTTGATGATAAATATTTTGGGGATGACGAATGAACTTTCACAAGCATTACAAAAGAAAGATCAAAACATTGTGAATGCAATGAAGTTGGTAAGTATAACAAAGGAACGATTGCAGCTCTTTAGAGATCAAGGGTTAGAAGACTTGCTGGAAGAGGTCTCACAATTTTGTGTAAAACACGATATTGACGTATTGGACATGAGTGCGAGATTTGTAGCCTCGGGGAGGCAAAGACGTAATGCTGAAGAAGGTACAAATTTTTATCATTATCGTGTTGATATTTTCTTAACAATTGTTGATTTGTAAATCAGTGAGTTGAATAATCGTTTCAGTGAGGTAACCACGGAGTTGCTTATATGTATGGCATGTCTTGATCCAAGTGATGGTTTTTCTGCTTTTAATAAGCAAAAGTTGATACGTCTTGCACAGTTTTATCCATATGACTTTTCGCCGATAGAGCTTAGGGTACTTCAAAGTCAGCTCGAGACTTATATTATGGATGTGCGCTCATGTGAAGAACTTTATGAAGTGAGGGGAATTGGTGAACTTGTTTTACATCATTAAAGAGAGCATCTTTGTGAGCATTTCTTTGATTGAGAGTGAGCATACTTCAATTCATCAATTCTCTCATCTCTCTATTGTACTAGAGCTTCATTTGTACTCATTTCCTTTCAAGAAGGTTTCTTTGTACACAATTGATCTTTGTAAAAGGATTGTGATCAAGGCTTGGGTTTGTCAAGTCTTGGAGAGCTTTGTGGATCAAGGCTTGTGCTTGGTGTGGGGATATCACCAAGTGTTGTAAGGGTTTTGATCTTGACCCGGAAGAAGATTGTTGCTAGTGGATTCTAGTGCTCTTGCAAGGGACTTCCTTGAAGAGGTGGATGTAGGCTTGAGGATAGTTCAAGCCGAACCATTTAAATCTCCTTGTCAAGTATCTCTAACTCAATCTCTTTACTTATTGCTCTTTAATTGTTTGGTTAGCATCTTGATTAAAATATTACTTGGTTTGATTGAGATTTATGATTGTGCTTAGTTTAAATTCCCCATTAATTTTCAAAAACCCTATTCACCCCCTCTAGGGTTGTTTTATTGGTTTCATAAGGCTTACTAATATAGAAATAAACTTATATATGAAGAAATAGTATTTCAGATCTTTAGTGACACTTATAAAATTAGTTAGAGTTTCAAAATGTTTAGACTATATAAAGCTTATTGATGTGAAAATTAACTTATCAAACAATAAAGGGTTAATTACACTTATGTCCCTGAAGTTTGGGTGAAATTACACGCGTAGGCACTTATGTCCTTTGACCTAACGGAATACCCAAATACATAACGGAATGATCAAAATGACCATATTCCCCACGATTTGAAAGGTTAATTCTTTACCATGCCATTCAAATTAGGGTTCAAAAGAATTGAAACCCTAATTTTCAAATTAGGGTTCAAAAAGAATTGAAACCCTAATTTCCAAATTAGGGTTTCAAGTCATTCCTTTATCTCCCTAATTTTCAAATTAGGGTTTCAAATTTTCATTTGAAAACCTAATTTGAAAATTAGGGTTTCAAGCCATTCTTTTTTTCTCCCTATTTTTCAAATTAGGGTTTTAATTTTTGCAATTCCAACACTTATTATCCAAAATTTTAAGAAATCAGAAGGCATGGGGTAGGGGAAGGGAGGGGGACGACGCAGGGCAGGGTGGGGGAAGGGAAGGCAGCAGGGCGGAGGACGACGCCACGACGTGGTGGGGGTAGGGGGAAAGGGAAAGCGACGGGGTAAAGGAAATGAGGGCGGGGGACGACGGGATGGGGTGAAGGGAAGGGGAAAGATGGGCGGGGGATGTATGTATGGGGTGGAACGAAGTGGAAGGCGGTGGGGTAAGAGAAGGGATGGGGACGACAGCGGGTGGTGAGGAAGCATCGACGTGATGGTGGGCGGTGAGAGCAACAGGCGTGGTGCTCGGCGGTGGGCATCGACGTGGTGGTCGGCAGTAGGCAACGGTATGGTGGTCGTATAGTGGGGGCAGCGGCATGGTGGTGAGTGGTGGGAGCAGTGACTTGGTGGTAGGATGGTGGGGCAGCGGCGTGGTGGTGGGCGGTGGGAGCAGCTTGGTGGTGAAATGTTGGGGGGCTGCCGCATGGTGGCTGGAAGAAGAGAGAGGAGGCTGTGTCTGATGGAAGAAGAGAGAGATAAGAGGAAGAGAGAGGAGGCTCGTGAAAGAGAAAATGAAAGAGAGAGAAGATGGGTAACAGTAATCTAGGGGGTATGATTGTCATATTTTGAAAATATGTACCGATGACATCACAAAAATTACACTTTTTGGACGGATATTTGACGGATGGACACAAGTGTTACCTTTTTAACGTTTGTGGACACAGTTTGTTACCTTTTGAAAGTTAGTGTCCTTGACTGTAATTTCACCAAAACCTCAGGGACATAAGTGTAATTAACCCAAAAATAAAGGACCATATTCAAGATAATAATATTATTTTCTTTTTTTTAGATATATGAATTTTAATATTAATATTGGAGAGTGATTTTGAGGATTCAATACACAAAATTAAATCCATAAAAGTTAATCCATTAATTAGTTAGAGTTTCAGAAGGTTTAGAATTATTTTTCCAATTATATAAGGCTTACTATAGAAATTAAATTATCAAGAAATAAGGACCTATCCATGATAGTATTTCAGACTTTTAGCAACTCTTATAATGATTATAATTCTATTTCACATTGAAAACATAAAATGTTGACGTGTCAAGTCAAGAAGCTGTTTCTACGATGACGTGTCGTGTAAAGAAGGTCTTCCTTCTCTTATATAAAGGACCCCATTCAAGATAATAATATTATTTTCGTTTTTTAAATATATAAATTTTTATATTCATATTGGAGAGTGGTTTTGAGGATTTAATACACAAAATTAAATCCTAATAAGTTTGTCCATTACTTAGTTAGAGTTTCAGAACGTTTAGAATAAAATTTTCAATTATACGGCTTACTAATATAGAAATTAACTTATTAAGAAATAAGGACCCTATCCATGATAATATTTCAGACTTTTAGTAACTCTTATAATGATTATAATTCTATTTCACATTAAAAACATCCATGATAGTATTTCAGACTTTTAGCAACTCTTATGGTTATAATTCTATTTCACATTGAAAACATAAAGTGATGATGTGTCAAGTAAAGAAGCTATTTCTAAGATGACGTGTCGCGTGAAGAAAGTCTTACTTTGCTTATATAGAGGACCCCATTCAAGATAATAATTTTATTTTTGTTTTTTAGATGTATGAATTTTTATATTCATATTAGAGAGTGATTTTGAGGATTCAATACATAAAATTAAATCCTAATAAGTTAGTTCATTAATTAGTTAGAATTTCAAAACGACTAGAATTATTTTTTCAATTATATAAGACTTACTAATATAGAAATTAATTTATCAAAATATAGGGACCCTATCCATGATAGTATTTCAGACTTTTAGTAAATCTTGTAATGGTTATAGTTCTATTTCACAGTGGCAACATAAAGTGATGATGTATCAAGTAAAGAAGCTATTTCTGCGATGACATGTCGCGTAAAGAAGGTCTCGCTTCGCTTATCATATATTATATATAGATGTGAAACACGGGAAAAAGTACAGAAGGGTAAGTGTTTGCACATATGATACAAATATATGCATAACATCCTACCGTAATGAGATCAGAAATAATTTTGGTGTTTGAGGATTATAATATTCTTATGGTTTGATGAAGTTTATTTTGTGCACCATAGTTAGTACTACTTACGATTATAGGCATTGTGAAATGAATTAGATGCAATAATTAGTGACAATAAATATGTATCCAGAAAAAATAAGAAATGGAACATGTGCTTACGGTAAGTTTCGTGGGTACAAACAAAAAAAGCAGTAGATTTGCATCTATTCCAACGGCATGAAATGTGGGAAAAGAGGCAAAATCTCGACAGCATATCCGTCACCAAAAGTTTTAAAAATCGTAGGCACAGATAAAAAAGGCTATGCTAATTCCGTAGGTAAAAGTCAAAAAAATCGTAGGCATTTACCTAAAAGGCCTATGGTATATCCGTAGGCAAAAGTCATAAGACCATAGGCATAAAAGGAAAAAGACCTGCGGTATATCCGTAGGTAAAAGTCTTGAAAACCATAGGCGCAGAGGAAAAAAGACCTACGGTATATCCGTAGGCAAAAGTCTTAAAAACCGTAGGCAAAGAAATGAAAAGGCCTACGGATATCCGTAGGCAAAAGTCTTGAAAGCCGTTGGCGTAAGGGATTTATACCAAACTCAGCATATGTATGTCCCTACGGAACGACCGTAGGCTTATGTCTCTACTGCCGTAGGCATATGTCTATGCCATCGGAAAAAGCACCCATGGTACACTACCGTAGGCATAGGCTATGCCTACGGAACTTTTTATTTATGCCAACGCTTTAGTACCGTAGGCATAAACTGTTTCTCTTGTAGTGTACATTTCTTTCCGTTGCTAAAATTTTTTAGATGACACTATTAGATTTTTCAGTAATATTTTTCTTTTTTTTATAAAAAATTATAGAAGTGAAGCGTAACTTTTCAAAGAGTAAGATGACCGACGAGTTAGTTGCAGTTATTAAAAAAAAAAAAAAGAATTTACTCCTCTCCCTCCATGATGTGACCGAGGGAAGTTTCCTTCGGGGAAAACTCCAGAGCGCGTTGCTTAAGAGGTCCACCCTGCTTACTTGAGCCCCAAAAATGGAAAACAAGAATACGATAATTCTTGACAGCTGGCTGGATGAATTAAATGACTTTGTCCAAGGTATTTAGAAGTACAAAATTAAACGATTTGCATGAAGTGACGTACACTTCATGCGGAAAGGTTGACTACTCCCAATGTTTTGATTTTGAAAACTTCAAAACTCATTAGTCAATGACTTGCATTTACTGCTCTCTCTAGCGAGTTGTGTACTTGTCAACCTCTTGAATGTGCACATCAATATCCAATACATATATATATAGATGCCATGGCTAATGCCTTAAAGCCCTCATAAAACTTTGTCTGCCTTCTGTGATTGATTTCTCCCATCAACCTACACTAAATACATCTGAACTGCTCCACATACCCACAAACAGTCACAGCATGTTGTACAACTTCAAAATGCAAAACCAGTTTCCTCAGCCCACGAGACCAACCAACTGCTGCACACCAAAACCCATTGTCTCAGATGAGGCGTTCTCAGAACAATTTCAGCGCTCGGAAGTAGTAATCCACCTTCCACAACTTACAACTACCAAAGAGGAAGAAGAACCAGAAGCCGAAGAACAGGCGTTGGACGAGCTTGTTCGGATCCTCGTAGAGTGCTTGGAACAAGTTGATACGAAAAACCGCGGATTCTTGTTGAGGAAACTTTTCGCCGAGCTGGAGAAGGAGACACCATTAGAAACGTTCATTGTGGAAAGACTAAAACGTTCTAAAGTTAAAGCCATCTCGGAGTTGTTAGAAAAACATCCGGAGTGCCTACAAGGCCAAGTGAATTCGGAAGAGGTGAATTTCCAAAACACCGTGCAGAGGGATTTGGTTAAGCAGTTTTCCAATAAGCTTGAGAGGTTCAAAGTAAGAACTGTAAATTTCGGAGGGGGAGGGATTGTAAAAGAGGAAGGCAAGTGATTCCCTTTCCTCTTCTTTGTCTCCTCGACAACCTGTAAAACTGACTTTTCTTTATCATTCTTTTTATCTCAAAAGTTGGGGCAGATAAGATCATGCTCCTTTGTAGTTTCACTTTCTTCTGTTGACTGGTAAATGAAGCACTAAAAGGTTCTAAATCCAAACACTATCGTGGTGTTAGGACATACTCTTTGTCGCTAAAAATTGTATACCTAATTATGTAACAACAAATAAAACGTAAACTAGAGCCCGTTTGTGATTGATTAAAAAAAACAGATTCTGCTTAAATCTTAATCAGTTTTTAAAATCTGATTTAATCAGAATCAGTTTGCTGTTTGGCAAAAGTAGTTGTAAATTAGATTAAATTTATAAAAAGTGTTTGGATAAAAAGTATTTATATCAGTTTCACTATGACAAAATGACCATAGAGGGCATTCAATAAACAATTTTATAATATCCAAGTAACGTTAACATAACTTTTATTCGTAAATAATCATAATGTCCAAATAAATTATGAAAATAACTATTTTCACGTCCTACAAAAGTTGTTACTTTTTATTTTAAATTAAAAACATAAACAATCTCACGTTATTGCTTATAGTAGGGCAACATCCCAAAATTACAAATAAAATTTATCTTGAGCAAAAAATATATATATTTATCTAGTAGAAACCGCATCACAAATAGCATCACGAACATTAGTATGGAAAAGAGGTTAGCAGAGAAGAGATAAATTCCAGCAATTATCTAATTAATTAAGGGGTATGAGAGGTCTTTTTGTAAAAAATATAGGGATAGGATGGTAAATTATATGGTCAAACCTGATTATGGAAAAAGTGATTATTTCATAATCCTCACTTTTAAGGATTATGGATTAAATCAGTTTTTAGCTTTTGGAGATGAATTAAATCTGTTAATCTATTTTGCCAAACACTCACAAACCCGATTTAATCTAGATTAAATTAGGTTTGACCAAGATTTAATCAATCCCAAACACCCTCCTAGTATGGGGTGAGATTCTTTTATCGAGCACGCGAGATTCTTTTTGTCCATCAGAAGCCGGCCACTTCTGCTTAAACTACACAGTAGAATTAGCGCTCGCATAAAAGGGGGAGTTAAGTATACCTTCTTGCTTAGTTCAATCTTTTTTAACTTATTTTTCTTAAAAAAAATGTTTAATCTCAAATCTCCAAACACATTGACATAAAATCAAAACTTCTTCAAGATTCGACATTCCAATAGTGTCATTCACAAGAAGAACCAGAAATTTTCCTTGCTGAATTAGACATGTGGCAGAGCATCAATGGCAAGTCCAAATTATTGAGCCAGACTTTGCAATACTGACATTTTGGTGAATTATAGTAGGGGTGGGCATTTAAACCGTGAAAACCAATCCAACCGTGAAAACCGAACCAACCAATCCGATTAATTCCAAACCGATCGCAAAAACAGTTGGTTCGGTTTTTTTTTTTCCAAACCGCATAATCGGTTCGGTTTGGATTTTTTGAAACCGATATAAACCGAACCGACCGTACTTAATATATAATATATATATATTTTTAATTAACCCCAGTTAATTTTACTAACTGCCTTAGTTAAACTTAACCCATTAATATAAATAGCAAGTAACCCTAAATTTCATTTACCCTAATTCCTACTTTTCATTTTGCACACGCCGTCAGATCTGGATTGCTCCACGCCTCCACAGCCTTCTGCCGAGCTTCAGCCTTCAGATCTTACGACAAGATCTTACGACATAATATCATTAATTTACAATTAATGATCTTACAATTAATATCATTAATTGTAAATTAATGATATTATGTAATGACTAATTTTGTTTTGAATGTTATGTAATCTAATTAGGATTTTAAACTTATATTGCTTGGTTACTTCTTTGAGTTTTTAATACACAATTCATTATTTTGGGACTAGAAGAAAGGAGTCTAGCCCAAACCGTTCGATCCGCTCAAACCGAACCGTTCGATCCATTCAATCCGTTCAAACCGAACCGTTCGAGTGCGGTTTGGTTTATTTTTTTCCAAACCGATGTTGGTTGGTTCGATTTCGTATTCAGCCTCGAAACCGAACCAACCGCACGGTGCACACCCCTAAATTATAGCAAGAGTGTAAGACTTTGTAATACTGACATTTTGCAATACTGACAACGAAGTCTGTTGTCTTACTGGGCAAAGGAATCGCATTGCTTCGAAGTTGGGGTTGCAGAGGTATGCTACCTCATCAATCTGACGCAGCATTCTCCCCTGATACTTGAGCACTATTGGGGTTGTAGAATTGAATAGCCAAGTGTCCGTCGGAGTGGATCAAAACCTTTCATGGTTCGCTCCCTGTTCTTGGACTTAACAACACTGCCTCTGTACCTCAAACAGGATTTTTGAGGCCTCTTCTTCTCATCAGCACCCACATGTTCGTGCTTAAAAGCAAACTCTCGATCGAAGTTAGTGTGGATTCTTTTTGCCTATCTGCGAGGACTTCTTCTAAAATATTTTAAAAAATGGACATTATGATAAGAAATGTAGATTGTAAGAAACGCATCCAAATATAAAAGCATCTAACTTTTAAGAAGGCTTTTAATAAAACTAATATACTTCTATGAAGGCTACTTCTGGGAATTGTCACAAGAGAAAGAAAAGGAAAAGTATTTGATTGATACTGATGATGAATATCATTACATTACATTGGGTCTTACAACATGTTCTTATAGTACAACAAAATCTAGAAAATACCCAACACATAGAAAAAAGCTACCTAATACGGAGTAGTAAATAACTTCTCCTAATAAATGAATATCTACCCTCTAGAAAATAGGAACAAATTGTACGGAAGCTATCTTCTACACATTAGAAAATAACATCCAACTAAACTTGTATCCATCATCACCTCTTATAAGAATCTTAATGTCATTTAGTGGCATTAAGTTAAAGACAAGTTGGTAGCTTTTAGTGGCCATTGATAGTCCCTATCGAAAAATGTGTAGTGTGGCGATTGAGAATTTATTTGATGGTGCAAAAACCATCGGATTGTGTTCCCAACTGGCTTAATAGAGGTGATTTAATCAAGTTCAAATATCTTTCAATAACGTTAATAACTAGATTAATAAATTTTGACTGCTATCCAGGTTGTGAGTGAAACTATTGATGCAGTCACGATTCTAGCACATCTGATTGATTCATGCATTTTACACATGCAATTATTTTGTGGATAGTTGTCATTTCCTTTATTAGGATCTTTATGTATTTTATTCTTTAATATATAAACCAAAATATATACTGAATGTGAACAAAGGTTAAGCAAGCTGATTACTCATAATCTCTTTACTTGTTTGATTTTCAAACCTTCATTCTTGTTTCCTTTCATGGTACCAGTGCCATTTTGACTCACGCCCATGTGTTTTTGGTCCTAGCCTTTTGTTGTACCAATCTTCCAAAGACCATGAATGGCGTCTTCTTCGTCCAATATCTTTGAAATGCTTTCCGCCAACTTTCACATCACCCATCTTTTTCACTAATGGAAAGAAGCAGTTTTCTGGCATGGGGTTCTCAATTCTCAAACCTCGTTGATGTCTATAATCTCAAGGATATCATCTCTCCCACCTCCTTTCTAAAACAGTTTCCCGATGGGTCCGATAATCCCGCTTATTTTGCATGGCTGAGTAGAGACAAATTGTCAACCTTTGGATCAAAGCCACCGTTGCTTTGTCAGTCCAAAACCTCCTTCTACCGTGTACCAGAGCATTTGAGGACTAGGATCTGTTTTAGAAATATCTCTCACCTATTTTTAACATTCATGTTCGCAACCTCCGCGATCAGCTTCGCATTCTGAAAAAGGATCCAGAAAAGTCTGTAATAGATTTTTTGTTGCATGCCAACCATCTTTTTCAACCATTTTAAGTGAGATCTTTCCATCACTAGTTTAAATTCACATTTGCTCGTGTATGTTTGTTATGGTTATTCAATGGTAATATATAGTTGTTATTATCTAGATGGTAACATCTAATTTTTCACGAAGAAGATAAAGTAGAGACAAATTGGTAATGTCATTATTGAGTTGTAGTGGAAGTATTTCGGAGTTGATTGTCCCATGTTTTTCTCCTTTCATGTCGTGGGGTTTCCACCTTAAATATTGGGTCTCGTGGATAATTTGTGCAACACGTGATCGCGTGTCTTGGTACATATTGTTCGTCTCATTTTGATCACACAAAGATAAAGGAAAAAACAGAATATCTTGAGACTCTATAACCCATTGGGATTTTGTGTCATATGATATCTGTCCCCAACAAAA
>JAVXUO010002616.1:0-71475 GCA_033065855.1 Escallonia rubra
TTAAAGCCTCATAAAACTTTGCCTGCCTTCTCTGATCCATTTCTCCCGTCAACCTACGTTAAGCACACTGAACTTTCCTAATCCACATACCCACAAACAGTCGCACCATGTTGCGCACCTTCGAAATGCAAAACCAGTTTCCTCGGCCCACAAGACCAACCAACTGCTGCACACCAAAACCCATTGTGTCAGATGAGGCGTTCTCACAACAATTTCAGCACTCGGAAGTTCTAATCCACCTTCCACAACTTACAACCACCAAAGAGGAAGAAGAACCAGAAGCCGAAGAAGAAGCAGTGGACGAGCTTGTTCGAATCCTCGTAGAGTGTTTGGAACAAGTTGATACGAAAAACCGCGGATTCTTGTTGAGGAAACTTTTCGCTGAGATTGAGAAGGAGACAACATTAGAAATGTTCATTGTGGAAAGACTAAAAGATTCTAAAGTTAAAGCCATCTCGGAGTTTTTAGAAAAACATCCCGAGTGCCTACAGGGCCAAGTGAATTTCGAGGAGGTGAATTTCCAGAACACCGTGCAGAGGGATTTGGTTAAGCAGTTTTCCGATAAGCTTGAGAGGTTCAAAGTAAGAACTGTAAATCTGGGAGGGGGAGGGATTGTAAAAGAGGAAGGCAAGTGATTCCCTTTCCTCTTCTTAGTTGTTTCAATAACTTGTAAAACTGACATTTCTTTATTCATTTTTATCTCAAAAGTTGGGTAGATAAGATCATGCTCCTTTGTAGTTTCACATTCTTCTGTTGACTCGTCAATGAAGCAATACAAAGTACTAATATCCGGAACTATCATGATGTTAGACATACTCTTTGTCGTTAAAAATTACATTCCTAAATATGTAGCAACAAATAAAACATAAACGAGTATGAAATGAGATTCTTTTACCGATCACGTGAGATTCTTTTCGTCCATCAGAAGCCAGTCACCTCTGCTTAAGCCAGTGAAAATAGCCCTCACATAAAATGGAGATTTAAGTGTGCCCTCTTACTTATATGTTTGATATTTTCAACTCATTTTGTCCTTATAGAAAATGTTTATTCATCTTAAATCTCCAAACGCTTTGACGTAAAATAACTAGATAAAAATGTCTTCAAGTTTGGACTTTTCAACGGTGTCATCCACAACGAGAACCAGAAATTTTTACGTCCCTTGCTGAAATAGAGTGCCATTGGCCGCAGCAGAGTAAGATGGCAGAGCATCAATGGCAAGTCCAAATTATTGAGCCAGGCTTTGCAATACTGACATTTGGTGAATTAAAGTGCAAGACATGTGACAGAACTCAAAATATGAACCAAGCAATGCTTCAGCGTTGGAATTGCAGAGTTACACTAGGCCATAAATCTGACGCGTAGCATTCTCCTCGGAAACAGAAGAGATTGT
The DNA here is from genome assembly GCA_033065855.1 of Escallonia rubra. Taxonomy (NCBI): domain Eukaryota; kingdom Viridiplantae; phylum Streptophyta; class Magnoliopsida; order Escalloniales; family Escalloniaceae; genus Escallonia; species Escallonia rubra. Next base: position 1,391 of record JAVXUO010002616.1, read on the forward strand.
TCGAGTTCACCACGTTCAGGTTTTTCATAGCACAATTGGGATTGAAGCATGGAATAGCCAAATCTCCTTTGGAATGGACCGAAGTCTTTCGTGGCTCTCTGTGGCTAGACTTGACAACACCGGGCTGTACCTCAGACAGGATTTTGAGGATTCTTTCTTATCATTGGCACCCACATGTTTGGCCTCAAAAGCAAACTGTCAATATAATTTCAGGCCATGGCTAATATTAAAGTTGATTTACTGAATTCTTTTTTGCCTTATCTGAAGACTTTTTCCAAAAATGCATGAAAAAAAATAGAAATCAAAAATGAAAATAGGGATTGTGGAAAGTGCACCCAAAAATGGAAGCACTTAACTTATAAGAAGGCTTTTGATAAAACTAATTTACTTGTACGAAGAAGATGAAAAGAAAAAGGTTTAGATTGATATTATTGACGATGATTGTCATTACATTGGGTCTTTCTTATCATTGGCACCCACATGTTTCCGCTCAAAAGCAAACTGTCAATATAATTACAGGCCAAGGCTAATATTAAAGTTGATTTACGGCGTGAATTATTATTATTTTTTTGCCTTATCTGAAGGCTTATTCCGAAAATGCTTGAAAAAATTAGAAATCCTAAACGAAAATAGGAATTGTGGAAAGTGCACCCAAAAATGGAAGCACTAAACTTATAAGAAGGCTTTTGATAAAACTAATTTACTTTTATGAAGAAGAAGAAAAGAAAAAGGTTTTGATTGATATTATTGATGATGATTGTCATTACATTGGGTCTTCTACAAATGTTCATTGTATGGCAAAATTTGAAAAACTTACTCACTTAAGATTTAACTACCAAACAGTAGATAACTTCTCATAACAAGTTGTATATGCCTTCTAGAAAATAGGAATACATTTTACATAAGCCATCTTCTACAAATTAGAAAAAAATTCCAACGAAACTTGCATTAATCATCATCTAATTCTAATAAGAAACTTAATGCCATTTTTGTGACATTTAGTTATACACAATTTATTAACTTTACGTGACTATTGATAGTGCCTATCGATGGGGTATAATCTAATAACCTATCCATTGAGAATTTATTTGTTGGTGCAAACACCATGGATTATGTTACTAGCTAGCTTAAGAGTAGCGGTTCACTACAAGAAACAGTGCCTTTCGCGACCGCACGTAGCGGTCGCTAAAGGTATCAACCCGGTCGCTAAAGGGTTTTAGCGACCGCGCTACGGCGGTCGCTAAAACGGTCGCTATAGGCCAGGCTAGGTTGCTAAATTTTAGCGACCGCTTTTAGGAATCGGTCGCTAAATTTAGCGACCGCGTTGACTATATTTAGCGACCGCCCGATGCGGTCGCTAAATGTTTTTTTAATTTAAAATTTTGATTTTTTAAATATTATTATATATTTGCGACCGAATTAGCGACCGCGACGTGCGGTCGCTAAATATTTTTAAATATTATTTAAATTTTTTATAAATATATTAAAGTTAGCGACCGCAATTATTTCATTTCGCGACCGCACAACGCGGTCGCTAAATATTTTTAATTTTTTTTAAAATTTAAAAAAAATTAAATATTAAAATTACCGAACGCATTTATTTCATTTAGCGACCGCGATGTGCGGTCGCTAAACCTGATTTTGGGGAAAAAAAACAGGTCAAATAACCTGTTCGAAACCTGTCGCAAAACTAATATCAATTTACAAGCAATTCACATCAAATCCAATCCAATACCAATCCAAGGTTAAATCGGTTCGGTAACCGATTTAACCTCGATTGAAACGATTTTGAATGAATGCGTTGAAGAAACGATTTTGAATAAATGCGTTGAAAGCTTTCAACGCATTCATTCAAAACCGTTTCAACCCCCTGTCCCGCATTCATTCAAACAACTTGTCTCATTCATCAAAGTATAGATAAACTAACATATGCATTAAAATAATAAAATTCATACAGTTAAGTACTGATGATCAATTCAAAACAATAAAAACAGTCATTACATAAACCCAACCCCTATCTAGATCACTCGCTGGCAGAACGACCAGCCCCGTCATCATCTTCTTCATTCCTCGATGAAGAAGGCACGTTTGATCCAACAACATCTTCATCGCCCTAGGGGTCACCGGCACTAGGATCATCAGTATCACCCTGCACGAAGCCATACAAATTCAACATCATATATCAAATTAAGATCACATATAGAATGATCCCGACACTTGTTATAAACGTCGGTGTTCCACTTACGACACTTTTGTGCGACACTTTCAAGTGCTATTTTTTGGGTCAATAGTCAACTCATGTATGAGACACTTTCGCAAGAAGTGTCGCTAAATTAGCGACACTTTCACTAAAGTGCCATTTTTATTTGGTAGCATTATCTCTAAAACGTCATTAAATTAGCGACACTTACTTCAAGTGCCATCTTTCTTTAGCGGTATTATCTAGCAACGCTTCCTTTAAAGTGCCAGTGTTTATTTGGCAACACAATCTTTGAAATGTCGTTAATTTAGTGACACTTCCATAAGCTACCAGTTTTGTTTAGTACCATTATCTTAGAAATGTCTTTCCTATTTGCGCGGCACTTTTAAGCAATTGTCACTAATTTTTTGCCTGTCATATTGTGAAATCTGTTAAAAGTACATTGGCCTAACACTGATAATAGCTACATTTTCCCAAAAATGACGTAAAAGAGAAGTATATTTTATGTAATCCTGCTACAATCCAACACGAATAATGCACAACTAAGTCAATCTATCGAACTTATAAACTCATCATTAGAAACAAGCTAATGTCATTCATCAACCATATCATATCCAACATTCAAATCCTAATTACATAACCATCCAGAAGTTCTCAATTTCAAAAACATATAAATATAATGTCATTGAACAATCTGTTTGAAAGAACTACTAGCAATTCTTTCAAAATCATGAGATTTGAATATTGAATGAGTGAGTTCTTCAAGAGGATCAAAAGTAGTATGAATGCATAACTTTGGTATAGATTTTGAATCATAATCATACCAGTGCATTTTAGACTTGATTTTTGTTATTACAAAACATACCAACTCTAGGCATACTAAGATCAAGTCTAACCGATAACTAATTCCTTTGATAATAAGAAATTGCATTGCTAATTTAAAGATACACAGTCGCTCTGTTGTAGAGCTTACAGACATTATCGGTCACGACATTTCCATGACTCAGTATACATGACCATGAAGGCCGACACTAACAAACACCTAATAAATTTATACACATTACAATTGAATTAAAGCAGAGCATATCCTACACTTTAACAACTTAAAGTAACATGCAAATTTACAGGTGAAAACTGAACCTAAATAAAAACACACTATACGTGGTAGCAATAACGAAGACAATCGGTCACCGCACGATAATGAGCACACTGTTTAAGAGTCCATCACGCCTCCCAGGATCTACAACACCGCAATGTCCATCCTTCGACTAACCCGTAATAAATCCGAACCAAAATGCCACAATATAGGGCGGAGGGACCACAACGCATCCACATCTAACCAAACTACCCAAAGTAGACACGTAGGATGCTCGAACCTAGAAAAGAGCCCTCCCAAACAAAAACCCCTGCCCAGAGCTGATTACCCAAAACCCAAAGGCAAATCTCTAAGAGGTCTTACAAGCTCAAAAGAAACTACCCCTGCACCCCTAGACCCTATTTTTGTTAACAAAACATACCAACTCTAGGCACTACTAAGATCAAGTCCAGAACCGATAACTAATTCCTTTGGAAAGTTTGTATCACGCTAATTCCTAGACAGCAACAGAATCTGCTTCCCAACAACTCACCTATTTTGAAAGTGATAAGCTAGTGTATCCCCAAGCCTCTGATACTCGACCCTAAACTGGAAAACCCCATAAACATCTGGTACCTTAAATGCTGTATAATATACACCCTGCAAAATCATGAGAAGTATTATGTTTATATAGAGAGAGAGAGACACTTGTAATTAAGGTTGAAACATTACAACGAACAGCTGCCACAAAACGAGTACCTTCTTATCGGTTGACAAGGTTTTCAGCATGTAGGGGCTCATCAAGTAAAACTATACTTGAAAATCATTCGCAGCATATGATTCCCACCTTGTCCCAGACCACTCATAGATATCGACAGCGTATTCCTGAAACAAATTAAGAAATTTCTAAGGATCAGCCATATTATCTTCTAAAGTAACAGAAAATTGGTGCGTCAGGAATCTGAAGCATTACCAGATCATCATTAATTCTATACATTGCAGGTTCATCTGTTTCACCAACTTTATGATGTCTAACATTGGGAGCCTGTGACAACCATGAACACGATTTAATTGCGCTACCACTGATTTCAGAAATACAAACCTGGTAAAGACCTTAATAGAGTATGAATATAGCTAGTTTTCACAACTTAAATCCTGTTTTCTTCCCTCTCTACTACTCTGGTCCAAAAGATACACAGATGTACGTATACAATGAACTACACAGGACAACTACTAATGTATCTCACCTTCAGATGACCTCTTTCATGGAATACCCATTTGCTAAGTTCAGACGTGAATTGTTCATTTCCAGATCTTTCATATCTGTAAATACAGAGATAAAAATTCTGATGAAGCAAATACTCAAGAAGCTACGAATGTGAAAATAGAGGTAGTTCAACTCAGCACGATCTTTCGAGTGAGATCAAACAAATCAACAATAAGCATCTCTAATATGAAAAATATACTCCCATCCAAGCTTTCAAATGATACAAAGAGACAAAATAGAGATGAACTAATTCACATAGATAGCACAGTGCTTTACACATGCTCTGCATGATGCCTTAACCACCAAACAATCAATTTCTAGCTGATACAGTCGACACTATTTCACCAACATATAAATACGCCCGAATTTATGCTACATCCTGTAGCTCACAAAAACTCAAAGGCAATGGAAAACCAGTCTCTGCCTATTCCATTGTATCCTACACATTAACATTCTTTTGTCTAATATTCACTGGACGTTGGCATTCTTTTATGTAACATTACAAGTACATCAGTGGTCACAATAGAGAGCTAATGAAACAAGTATCCAGTAAGCTGGCTATGTATAAACATAAAGCAAGACTAACCAAAGAAACACTTACTTCTTCGAACTTCCAGCCTTCTGGACACCTGATTTGAAAAAGATGAATACATACCAAAACAAGTTTAAACAAGAATATCGTACATTGTAATTGAAAAAACAAATAACAAATACACTATAGTACATACCGATTACTGAACAAATCTATAGACCCAGAGATCATAATCCGTGCATTGTTCCTAGCCTGCACTATATAGACTCTGTTACAAGATATAATTGAATCAATCACATTTACCAGTACTTAACACCTAAAGCTGGGTTAATTGCCAAAATGGAAGCTCCACTTAACACTAACGGAGCAAGAAACATCTATCTGTAGGAGCTTTTGTACATCCCTTTTCTTATTAGCATAGAAGAAACATCTATTTGTAGGAGCTTTTGTACATAAAACCATTTTCTAATACTATAAATCCTAAGAAAAGGTATCAGACTTAAATGGCTTGCAATTTGATTGCTTATTAGCATAGACTTAAATGGCTTGCAATTGCAATTTAAACCATATGCAGTGGAATGCTTGCAACCCCAGAACATAACTCCTCCATGAACTAAGAAATGTCCGACATTGCAAAATGTGAATCCAAGTTCATTGAAAAACCAAACCACTGATTCAACCCACCATTACAAGTTCATTGAAAAACCAAATCAAACTCATCAAATCCGCCAGCATATCAACCAAAAGCATCAAGCTCACCACTGTCACCCCTACCTCAACCAAGAACAAAACGAAACTTATTAAACCCACCACAGATTCAACCCAACAAGCACCCGTTTAGAAAACCCAGCTCAAGAAGCTTAATTCCACCTCCAAAACCTCATATTCAACAAAACCCAATTCACTTCTGGCCAAGAAATCTCAGATCTAACAAAACCAGCCACACCCAAGGACAAAACAACCAAACCCATTACCACAAACCACCCACCAAGACCCAGAAAAAAAACAACACAAATCAGTTGGATTGAAGAAAATCATGCAAAATCTGAACCTAATTAACCTAAATCAGAAATGTGCAAAACCCAAATCACAAAAAACCTAAATCAGAAACATTGAAACATATATCAGATAAATTGAAACCTAAACCTACACACCTGGCGGTGGCGTGCGTGGGCTTGGCGGTGGTACAGCCGGCAAATGTGGCGGCAAGGTGGCTTTGCGGCGTCGTGGGCTTGCCGACTAGTTTTTGGCGACTAGTTTGCGGCGTCGTGGGCGGCAAAAGTAAATGAGTGCGTGAACTGTATTGTGCTATAGGCTGATCATCTCTGTATCCATCTTAAATTCCCCATCATTTTTCTTACTTAGCAGTTGCTTTTCAAAAAGCCACACGGGTGCTATAAATTCTGAAGCTTTTCAGTCCAGAATAAGGTATATCTCATTATTAGATTTTCAGTTGACATGTGTAGGTTCTGTATTTTTCTTATACCTATCTTGAGTGTTCTCTCTGTCACAAAAACACTTACAGAAACACACTCTTTTGTCAATAAAAACTGATAATATGAAATAAAAACTCGTGGCGTACGAATAAGAGCTGCAACTTCCTGATGGTGCACTATTCATACAAATTCGGGACTTAATATAAAATACACTTCAACAGTTGGTTGAGGATCTTGGTACCAATGAGTCCTGTCCAAGAACTTGTAGTGAGGTTCACCCCATTTCTTTCTATTTCTGTTAGTGACCAGCCGAAAACAAGTGTTAAGAATCAAAACCATACATCAAACAAGTTCATTAAGATACCACCCACCACTCAGGCACCCACCCCACCAAACAACTATACTTTAACCCCCTTCTGACCCAGCTTCAACCCAAGTCTGCGATGGCCAAAGCACTCCTAACAACCTTCTGGGCTTTCTTTTTCCTCTCAAACCAAGTTCTATCTCAGCTGGATGAGTTCAATTTCAATGGATTTAAACATCACCGCAACAACATAAGCCTAAATAGGGTTGCAGAAATAGAAAGCATGAAGCATCCAAGCACCAAATTGGTAGTAGAAATTAACCAATCAATATGAACTTGTTCATACAGACGAGTAATGAAAGAGCACATGCCGACGTGCTGCATACCAGCCGCTGAAGGGCAGATGTGTAGAGTGAGGAAATGCTGGGCTACGAAGTAGGGTTAAAAGTGAAGAGGCAGAGCTGGGCCTGCGATCGACGGCGGGGTCTCGGTGGGGCGGTGGTCACTGGGTGGCGCCGGTGAGCCGACGTGCGGCGGCAAGGGCTGAGATAGAGAGAGAGAGAGACGGACTTGAGAAAGAGAGAGACGAGCTGGGCCTGCGATCGACGGCGGGGTCTCGGTGGGGCGGTGGTCACTGGGTGGCGCCGGTGAGCCGACATGCGGCGGCAAGGGCTGAGATAGAGAGAGAGAGAGAGAGAGAGAGACGGACTTGAGAAAGAGAGAGACGGGCTGAGAAAGAAAGCTTCGCGATTAATGGATTTTAGTCAAAATCCATTCCTGTGGATTGTAACTAAAACTTTAGCGACCGCGTATTCGGTCGTTAAATCAGTCGCTAATTTAGCGACGGTAACGACAGTCGCAAATTTCAGTCGCTAAAACCAAGTTTTCGTTGACCATGAATATTTAGCGACCGCAAAATAGAGCAGTCGCTAAATCGGTCGCTAAATATTAGTTTAGCGACCGCATGTCTTGGCGGTCGCAAAATGCGGTCGCTAAAGCCCCTGTTTCTTGCAGTGGTTTAATCAAGTTCAAATATCTTTATGGAATGTTCTTAGGAGGATTGCAGTTTGAACAAATCATATGATGAACAAATTTTGTCCGCTAGGCGGGTTGTGGGTGAAAGTAGTGATGCAACCACGTTCCTTGCATATAGAACAAATTATGATTGATTCATTTCATTACTTATACATTTTAAACATGTAAATATTTTGTGTATATTTTCCGTTGCTTGTGTTTAGCACGTGTAGGACCTTCATGTATCGTATCCATTAACGTAGAAACCACTTACCTACTGGATTTAAACAATGGCTAAGCAAGTGGTTTAGCCATGGTAACAGAGCTATTTTGACTTGCGTCCATCTCTTTTTCATCCTCACCTTTTGTACTATCAAACCTACAAAGACCATAAATGGCATCTTCTTCTTTCAATACATCAGAAACACTTCCGACCAACTTTAACATCACCCATCTTTTTCCAATACCGATGGACAAAAACCGTTTTCTATCATCGCGTTATTGGTTCATAGACCTCCTTGATGCCTATAATCTCAAGAATATCATCTCCTTACCTCATTTCTAAAACAGCTTCCCGATGAGCCTGATAATCCCGTATATTCTGTGTGGTAAGGAGAGACAAATTTGGATCAAAGCCATGTTGCCTTGTAGATCCAAAATATTATTTTGTCTTATATCAGTGCATTTGAGGCCTGGAATCTGCTAGAGAAACGCCTCTCACCTATTTCTAAAGTTCATATTTGCAACCTCCGTGATCAACTTTGTGTTTTGAAAAAGGATCTAAAAAAGTTTGTGGTACATTTTTTTTTTCTTAACATGCAAAAATGCCTTTTGATTCTCTTGGAGCGGCTCGTTCATCACTTCCTGACACAAGCTTATCGATGATTGCATCTTCTTTTGATGATTGCATCTTTACAACTTCGGTAGCGTTTGGTAACATTTAAAGTTTTTAAAATTTTTTTCACTTTTGTAAACTGGAGAAGAAAAACGCGTTAGGTAGCGTCTGGTAACATTTAAGTTTTTAGTTTTTTTTTTTTCTAGTTTTGTAAACGGTAGAAGAAAAACACTTTAGGCACACAACTTTCGTTTTTTTTTTTTTCTCGTCAGTTTTGAAAATTAGTTTTTAAATCAGGGCTATTTTTGAAAACTTTCATTTTTGAGTTTTGGGTTTCCAGTTTTAGTTTTTATTTTGAGACCAACACCCCCCCCCCCCCCCCCCCTTGCCCACCCCACTACCTTCAACGCAAGCACCACCAAAGAAAGAACTCAAAATAAAAATTGAGTAATCAAACACCCAAAATAAAAAAAACTCAGAATAAAAACTGGGTAATCAAAGACTCATTTGTTTTCGTAAAAAATAAAAATTAAACTGATTTTTATTTTTATTTTTTGGAAACAAAAAACAAAATTGTAAGTGATTTAAACAGACCCGAAGTGATTATTGAGTGAGTTTTTTTATTTGCTACTTCAAGAGGCTCCAAGAGGAACATCTTCTTAAAAAGATGCCATCCATCTCCTTCCTTGTACACAGGTGTGCTGCAAGTAACTCTTCAAAGTTGTTAAGATCTACGACACTCCAACCGAGTCCCAGCAACCCACAAACCATCACTTATGTCCTAAACTAAATTAACAATCCAACAATATACCTTTAGTTTTTCACGGCAACAGAACTATCTGTCTAATCTATAATAAGCGAAGCAAGGGTTTCTTTGCACTACACGTCATCGCAGTGATAACTTCTTTACTTAACACGCAATTACATTATGTTTTCAAAGTGAAGTATGACACGTCATCAAATCCTTATTTTAAGATTAATTAATTTCTATATTAGTAAGTTTTATTTAATTTAAAAATTAATTATAATCATTCTAAAATTCTACCTAAACACTATACTAATTTATTAAGACTTCTTTTTGAAAATTATGTCCTTAAAATTTAAAAACTAATTCTGATCATTCTAAAACTCTACATTATCATTATAGTAACTTAGTAGGACTTAATATTGACTATGATATCTTCACAACTACTCTCTAATATGAATATAAAAACTCATATATATAAATCACAAAACTCATATATATATATATATATATATATATATAGTAGATCCGTTGATAGTGCTAGCAAAATGGGTTAAGTTGCTAGCGCGATTTGGCCGTCGACGCGCGATCTGTGGACGGTTCAGATCTTTTTTTTTGTTTTTTTTTTAAGTCCGTTCGCTACATTATGTAGCAGACAATTTTTTGACAAAAATACCCTGATCAGTACAGTACGTACTCGTCCGCTACATTATGTAGCGGACAAATAAGGCAGTATCTTCTCTTTCTCTCCCCTCTCTCGTTAATGTAGTCTGACTTCTTCACTTTCTCTCTCTTTTCTCTCACCACTTTTTGTTTTCTCTCATCCCCCTCCTCTCTTCTCCCTCTCTCTCTCCTACTGCACAAGATATTTGCGGCCATAGCAACGGGAATTGCTCTTCTCAGAATCTACGAATTGTGGGGATTTGCTTGAAGGCTAAAACGCAAAAAGGCCCGACTTTGAGTACACTTGTAGGGGGAGTTTGGGGTGTGGAAGTGATATGGATGGCATTAAGATGGCACCCTTGAGGAGATAATGGAGATTGGTTGGCTGGTTACAGGTAGCCGAGGGTGAGGAGGCCACGGAAACCTTGCACTTGTGGGATCTTTTCTAATTGTTGGATGAATGGCGCATGAACTGGCGCATGAACTGTGGGTATATCTTTTTAGGAATAGCGCGATTATAAGAACACTACAACATCTGACCAATGCTTTAGTTCAATGTCTTGTAAGCATGTCCATATCAGAAGTGAAAACTAGTGTACGAACTGGCTACTAAAATGGCGAAAATGAAATTCGCAACATGGTGAAGCAAAGGGCATATACCATATCAACATAACCATTCCAAAACCATATCTGATGAGGCAAAAGTAGCTTCTTTAGATTGCCAACTTGAACCTACCCAGACCACTACATAGTTCTTGATACTAAACTGTGCGAAACGACCACAGACCAACAGAATTAGGACGATGCTTATTCAAAGCCCACGGGGTCTCCCTCCGAATCTCCTCTTCCTCCTTCTTTGAGAAGTCGTTCTTGATGTTGAATGTCTTGCGAATCTCCTCTGGGTTTTTTCCCTTAATCATGTCCGCTACAGCCTGGCATGTCAAATCCAGAAGAGACTTGATATCCAGATAATTTGCAGCCTGCAAATCAGACACCAAGGAACGAGATGTAAGAAGTAGAGATACACTAAGCATAAATTGATTAAAGCAGGGACTTAATTAAATAAGTCATGTTTGCCCACTTGCCCTTGTTAAACAATCAGTTGCAAGAGTTACATACAGTTAGTACCAATGAAATTATGCAGAAGGACGGTTGATACCATTCTCCAATAGATAAAGTGGGAATGAAGGCAAGGACACTAGAACAAAAAGACGCTATTGCAAATGAGAGGTTGACGTAGAGACGCTATTGCAAATGCAAGAGTTACAACAATTAGAAAAGCCGAGGCAGTACTCTTCTCAGTTTCTCTCCCTTCTCAGTTTCATTCGGCAGTATTTTACGTAAACATGGTCTTCAAACTGGGATCTCTTTGGGTCACAAGTGTCTGTTCTTGAAGCTTGAACGCAAGCAGCCATGGTGGTGGGGACTTTCCCTTGTTGGAGAGGAAAGAGTACTGGTTCAGGTGAAATGGGCGAGCCAAGAAAATCGCCTCACCATCAAATCCCCACAATTCGTAGAACCTGAGAAGAGAAATTTCTGTTGCTATGGCCGCAAATATCTTGTGTAGGGGGAGAGAGAGAGAGAAAGAAGAGAGCTCATTTACAGATCTGCCATCTTTAGAGAATGGGTACGAGGGAGAGGGAGAAGATGGAGAGGATGAGAGATGAGGAAGACAGAAAAAAAGGGTTGTCTCTATTTTTTCCAGATATGACACACGGTTGTCTTTTCTAGAAAATAAAAGAGTTCTCTTTTCATAATACTAGTAATTTTGCACGTGCATTGCACGTGAATAATTTCTAAATCATTTGTAAGCAATTGTCGTCCATTAATTAAGAATCCAACAAACTCTAATATTATTGTCACTTATGTCATCGCTTTTCAACTTCTCAATCTATGTTAGCACCCTTTTTTTCCTTCAAAAATCCCCCTATTGCGATCTGCAAATAACACGCACTCAATCATGTCGCGCACATAATGATCTAGAAGTGAGTTCCCTTTTTACAACGAGGCTAAGTAGTAGTAGTAGTAGTAGTAGTAGTAGTAGTCGTCGTCGTCTCATTAACATTGCATTCCAGTGTCCACATATGAATACCTGAAGATGCAAACAGTCTTGGCTTCCAAAGATGCAAAAAGTCTTGGCTTCCAAACAGTTACTCTTATTTGCCAGAAAAGAATTCTATGCACATTGTCTAACCATGGACAAATGAGATAGATAATGTGGACCAAATAGCACTGTGGCTGCAAGTTAGGTTGGGTTTTTACGGGTTTAACCAACCCAACCCAAGAAAAGTTTGAGCTGTTATCCAACCCAATCCACTTAGTCACAAAATTAGTTACGATGGGTTGGTTCAAGATTATAATGGGTTATGTTGAGCTGGCCAGTTAATACTCATTTATGTAGAAATTCATTTATTGTTAGTAACTTCCATACACCACCATCTACTGTTGCATCGCGAGCTGCCACTTGTTCTGCTAGCAACCAGTGGTGACAACTGCCAACAACATATGCTGTTGACACTGCCAGTAGCCGTCATCTCCTCTATTAGGGTACCGCCGCCATCGACTGTCGTAGCCACCGCGGGCACCACTGCTATCAACCTTCTACAAGTGCTTCGTTTTAGTTCAAAATAAAAAACTATATATTCAAACCCAAGTATATCCAACCAACGCAACCCAACACAATTAATTAAATTTTTTCTTGGGCTAAATCTTGTTTGATTTAAAAGCATATGGTTTTTCTCATGTTGGGTACAAACCAATCCAACCAACGCAAGTTGCACCACTAAATAGCACAATCATAATATAATTGTGGTGAATGAAAATATACAGCTGCAAAAGTTCAATGACACATGAGAGCCATAATTGCTAATTTTTGGACTGAGTTAAGAAATCAGATTTAGGGAAAGAAAAAAAATAAAAATAAAAGATGAGCTTTATTACCTATATGGCTAATTCTAAAACTGTATGCTAATATATACACGAAATCAGTTCGAGCATCTAAGTACCAAATTAGTAACTTAAACTGTTTTCTCTGCCCAGACAAGCCCAACTAAGGACGGAGCTCAACAAGCATTAGTTTTCTTAAGGTCAATATTGTTGCTACTTACAAATACATCTTGTAAACAAGTGGCGCCATTGTCATGAATTTATTACATGTGATGTAAGTGGTACTTATTCTGAGCCACTAATATGGTCTTTCTTCTCTTCTTCCTTCCGTTCTCTGGCATAATATCTTCCTTTAACCCTCTATAACCATTTTGGCACCACCAATCTGCTACCACCATCCCTAAAGCAACACTAACCATTACCATCATAATCACCACAATGATACACTTTTATCAGCAACCCCTGTAAAAAAAAAATTAATTACATATAAAAGCACCGGCCATGGTGATTGTGGTAGAGATAAATTAGACAAATCCACGCATCTTATTCTAGAAAGATACAAAATATTAGGGAATACTAAATGTAACCAACAGCTCTAACCGATGCTTATAGGCCTGTTCTTTTGAGATGAAAAGGGTTGGCGATGGAGAAGGTATGATGAGATGGTGATGGCTGAATGATGGTAGTGGTGATTTCTAGGCTGACAGCAGCGGCCGTGGCGACAAAAGAGGAGGACTATAGTTGTATTGTGGCATATAGTGATAGGTCAAGTGGTGCCCATGGTGGAAGTGGCAGCTATGGTGGTGGTGGGACTGATATTGATTAGAGAGAAGCGCCAGACTATCTACACGAAGTTGTATACATCCTGCAATACTGCTGCTATAGCACATTTACAAGATACTCCCAAGTTCATAGCCAATATCCCTGTATGGCACGAAAAGAGACAGAGCTATTGCAATCATCATTCTGCAAGCCTCTCCCCCCCCCCCCCACAAACCCATCTATATCGCTCCCCTTCTTATTTCTGAGGTGTAAAACGTACTTCCATCTAGGTGTGATCTAATTCATAGCAACAAGTGCTGCTTTGACATGCATGTACTTCATCATGACTAAGATGGACTTTCATGGTCCTACCAAAACTTAATTCGTTAAAGGCATAATTTTATGGTGGTGGGCACATATCTCTAAATCGATAAAAGAGCGAAGGCGACGGAATTTTCCTAGCTATTCTCTATCTTTAATTACCACCAAGCGGTTGGCACATAAGATTTCTATCTGATCTCTAAGTCTCAAGTACTATTGAGAAAGTTGGAGTACAACATTATTCATGTCTTTGAGAATAAAAAATTCAGGCAATAACCTTAAAATTAACTGAAAAATATCAAAATCTACCTCTTCTTTTATTTGGATGGAGTTCGTATGGCACTCAATCCAAAGCGACCATGCCCCTATCACAAAATTAGAACCCATATCTTTATGGGACCTCACAAGTTGTGAGTTGGCTAATGTTCATGGTCATTAGAGTATCTGTCACTCTTGAATATTTCCTGTGAAACTACTGAGATTCAGCATCAACAATACCATAGTTCTTTGTTGCTGTGAATTTTAAGATTAATAAGGTCATAAAGTAAAGTAGCATATTAAATGAATGTAAGAATAAAAAGGCAGTATTTCGTGGCAACTACCTGGTCAAATATTTTTCTCTTGGTTTGTAACTTCTAGTCTTTCACGTGATAATCTGGTACAGGTTTGCTAACTTGGTTAAAAACCTACTACCCATCTAAAAACCTGCGAAAAAAGGTTCATGCATCAGATTTTCACTTTAACACTTTTTGAGAAAAATATTGCCCATTTCCACATCGGATATCCTCATTTCCGCTTAGGAGTCACTTATTTCATGCCAAAGGACCCTGCACATGGACTACAATGAAGTTACAGGCATTCTGCAGCTTGTAGCAAGAGCAATTTCATAAAATTTCAAACAGCAGGTACATTAATCCTTGCCCATAAACAGTCATCCAAGAAAACAAAAAGAAGAGGGGAATCAATACAGTAGAGCTCTTCTTTTAGACCATCCAAACCATCCCATTACTTTGAATTTTTAGACCACAACGTGATGGATTTCCATCTCTTAAGAATATAACTTAACTCTAAAAGTACGTGACTGTTTTTAGATTTGAGATACATTACATATGACGGGAAAGAAAAGTCAGAACTTTTTATGTTCACAACTTTTGTTGGCAACCAACCACAAAAAAAATAAAAAAAAATCTCTGGGCTTTAAGAAGTAATGCAGTGCCTTGCAGATAATTGGCCTCAAATTCTTGAACATCATGAACCGAAATTGACTTTCTCAAAATTGAAAACATTAATGATAAAAAATATTTGATAAGTCGGCTAGTTTCTCTATTTTTTGGAGATTTAGTTTGGTTTCCTTTCAAGAAAGGTAATGGCTGAATTCAATTTCTTGATGATAACATGCATCAACTTGCCTAAACCATGAAACAGTGCCAAATCTATTTGCTAGTCCCACTTTCTCTTCAACCCAACCACATAAATAATAGACAAACCAAAGAAAGAAGACATGAATGAATCTGATAATTGGCTATTTTTATCAAATGCATGTTTGAGAAGATAGAAAGTACATATAAGAAAGCACTAAAGAGACCCTAAGCCTGACATGAAAAATAGTAATGAAATGGTAAACAAAACCACAAAACCAAATCCATAAGAACAATAACCAGTGTGTGAGTGAACATGCGTGTCTAGGAACAGTGTTGTGTGTTTTTGTAGGTGTGCATACGAATTTGGTTTTGAGGTGAAAGATATAAATGACGAGAAGAGAAGTTTACAGTAAAGGAACATCAGTAAGAGAGAGGGAGAGAGAGAGCGAGAGAGACATTGATAGTTACGTACACGCAGGCCTACAATGGCGCCAGATGATTAAGGTTGGTCAAGCATTCGAAAGTAATACTGCTACACACAGGTTCAGGTACAGGTACAATTTATCTTAGCATGAGGAGTTGTTCAAATTGCCATCAATCCGTGCTAAATTGTCCGACTCGAGGTAATGCAATTGAATAAGGAACCACCTTTGTGGAATTTAAAAGAATTATAACGCTGGTTCGATTCCATCGCCTTCAATAGTCTATTCATAGATTAGAAAGGGTTTGTAATATCTAATTTTCTTAGCTGATGGAATTTAAAAGAATTATAACACTGGTTCGATTCCATCGCCTTCAATAGTCTATTTATAGATTAGAAAGGGTTTGTTATATCTAATTTGCTTAGCTGATGGGTTCAATATTAAAAAGGCGGTAACGGGGGGAATCCGCGAAGGAAGAAGGTCCTAAGTTGGCATATCTAAGAAGACAGTCGATTGAGTATTGTCTAGTGGATTTTGATGCATGAAACCTAATTATAAACATAATCCTCAGGAGCATAACTACTGCATTGTTGTCTTGGCTTCGAAACAAAGTTGATCGAATGTTAGTTGATTATTTAATTTGAACAGCAAACAGCAAAAGAGGAGAACGAAAACAATACAACAAACATATGGTATGCATAAGTGCAAACTAACGGTGCATAAAGCAGTGAATCCATGATGAGTGAAGGCGTGGACAACAGATAAAATGAGAGTAGGTGTATGTGTACCGGATTGAATTTAAAGTCAGCGTACCGGTATTATATTGGAGAGGAGGTTTCACTTTGCCAGAAATCCAAAATGCTAGTTTTCAACAAGAATGGAGATGCGATTTTGGTGGCTGGCGGAAGGTTGATGGTGAGTTCCTCATTGGGGGCGTGTTCTTCCGTAGCATAAGATGCACGTTCTTTGACACGCGTTGTTATTCAGCTGAAGTTTATACGCATGTTGTTGAGAGGAGAGTAAACTCAGTCAAGTTCTTGCTGTTGCAGAAAAATTCTGTGAGGATGGGGGACGGTTGGGGGAGAGAAGGTAGTTCTGTTTTCCTACTATTGCGATGATTCAAATGGTAATGAGGGGGCGGCTCTGTGTTTGCATCGGTTCTGAAAGAGCCCAAACAGTTTGTGATGTTGAACATCTTTGAGGGCATTTTGGTCATGTAAATGTGTAGAAACATTGTTAAACACGTGACACTTTTAAGGTAGAGAGATGTCATCGGGTCTTGTGTTGTCTGCTACATTATGTAGCGAACATATATAATTGGGAATTGAAGAGAGAGAGAGAGAGAGAGGGGGAGAAAGAGAAAGAAGTCAGAACATTAATGACGACAGAAAGAAAAAAAAAAGGTTCGAAAACTAGTCCGCTACATAATGTAGCGGACATATATAATAGGGAATTGAGAAGAGAGAGAGAGAGAAAAAAAGAAGTCAGAACATTAATGACAGAAAGAGAAAAAAGATCTGAAAACTAGTCCACTACATGATGTAGCGGACGGGCTCTTTTTAAGCTGGGGGGTATTTTTGTCACAAAATTATATGCTACATAATGTAGCGGATGGACTTAAAAAAACGTAAAAAAAAAAGATTTGGACCGTCCACAGATAGCGCGTGGACGGCCAGATCGCGCCAGCAACTTAACTCATTTTGCTAGCGCTATCAACGGAGGCTTTGAAAAAGATGGTTTGCATGCAACAAAAAATCTATTACAGACTTTTCTGAATCCTTTTTCAGAATGCGAAACTGATCGCAGAGGTTGCGAACATGAATGTTAAAAATAGGTGAGAGATATTTCTAAAACAGATCCTAGTCCTCAAATGCTCTGGTACACGGTAGAAGGAGGTTTTGGACTGACAAAGCAACAGTGGCTTTGATCCAAAGGTTGACAAATTTGTCTCTACTTAGCCACGCAAAATAAGCGGGATTATCGGACCCATCGGGAAACTATTTTAGAAAGGAGGTGGGAGAGATGATATCCTTCATGACAGAAAACTGCTTCTTT
Organism: Escallonia rubra; assembly: GCA_033065855.1. Taxonomy (NCBI): domain Eukaryota; kingdom Viridiplantae; phylum Streptophyta; class Magnoliopsida; order Escalloniales; family Escalloniaceae; genus Escallonia; species Escallonia rubra. The sequence continues at coordinate 19,269 of JAVXUO010002616.1, forward strand.
CCATTAGTGAAAAAGATGGGTGATGTGAAAGTTGGCAGAAAGCATTTCAAAGATATTGGACGAAGAAGACGCCATTCATGGTCTTTGGAAGACTGGTACAACAAAAGGCCAGGACCAAAAACACATGGGCCTGAGTCAAAATGGCACTGGTACCATGAAAGGAAACAAGAATGAAGGTTTGAAAATCAAACAAGTGAAGAGATTATGAGTAATCAGCTTGCCTAACCTTTGTTCACATTCAGTATATATTTTGGTTTATATATTAAAGAATAAAATACATAAAGATCCTAATAAAGGAAATGGCAACTATCCACAAAATAATTGCATGTGTAAAATGCATGAATCAATCAGATGTGCTAGAATCGTGTCTGCATCAATAGTTTCACTCACAACCTGGATAGCAGTCAAAATTTATTAATCTAGTTATTAACGTTATTGAAAGATATTGGAACTTGATTAAATCACATCTATTAAGCCAGTTGGGAACACAATCCGATGGTTTTTGCACCATCAAATAAATTCTCAATCGCCACACTACACATTTTTCGATAGGGACTATCAATTGCCACTAAAAGCTACCGACTTGTCTTTAACTTAATGCCACTAAATGGCATTAAGTTTCTTATAAGAGTTAGATGATGATGGATACAAGTTTAGTTGGATGTTATTTTCTAATGTGTAGAAGATAGCAATGCATTATCCTTTTATCAAGCCGGCACTAAAAAAGTGCTGCACGTCCCTCTCTCCAGTTTGCTTTGCCGCCCCTTCCTCCTTCAGCTTCCATGGCTGTGAGGTTGGAAGGGGAGCCCCCCCCCCCCCCTCTTTCTCCCTTTCCTTCATCTCCTTTGCATCTCTTCCTCCCTCTCCTACGGCATCCCTCCCTGCCGATTCCCAACACCCACCATCATCTTCTCCCGCCCTCCGATCTCCACAATCACTTCAGATCGGAACCCCTTCAGCCCCAAAGGTACCTCACCCATTTCGCTACCCTCAGATCTGAGAGTTTCTCTCAGATCCGTCGTTGTCTCCGGATCGCTATTCCGGCGGGTTTGGTTCGAAATCTTTGATGCAGGTCCGAAAAGGTGGGATTGTGGCTTGAAGATGTCAGATCTACTAGATTTGGAGGATGCATATTCCCTTTGAGCTGCGGATCGCTTCGATCCGGCCTTGGGAGGAACCCCCCTCCACCATCTATGGTTCCGATGTTGACCACAGTAGTAATGTAAACTACCACTCTAAGCGGCCCAAGACTCTCACCTCTGTTTCAGTGGGAGCGAGGGATCTGATGCGTGTTGCATCTTCCCGATCTGGCTACCTCTTAATTTGGTTTTCCCAAATACGGGTAGCCCTTATGTTTTTCATTGTTTTCTTCCAAGGCCATGTTGGCCATTTCCGGGACCATCCGTTCGGATGCAGTGTCTCTGTCTTTTCAGGAATGCCCGTTTGGGTGTTGCCTTTAGGTTGTAATGGTTAATTTTATTAATGTAACTTGCTTAGAAAAAAAAAACTTCGAAGCAATGCGATTACTTTGCCCAATAAGACGTACAGACTTCGTTCATGTTGGCGTTCTGCCACATGTCTTACACTCTTACTATAATTCACCAAAATGTCAGTATTGCAAAGTCTGGCTCAATAATTTGGACTTGCCATTGATGCTCTGCCACATGTCTAATTCAGCAAGGAAAATTTCTTGTTCTTCTTGTGAATGACACTATTGGAATGTCGAATCTTGAAGACGTTTTGATTTTATGTCAATGTGTTTGGAGATTTGAGAAGATTAAACATTTTTTTTAAGAAAAATGAGTTAAAAAGATTGAACTAAGCAAGAAGGTATACTTAACTCCCCCTTTTATGCTAGCGCTATTTCTACTGTGTAGCTTAAGCAGAAGTGGCCGGCTTCTAATGGACAAAAAGAATCTCACGTGCTCGGTAAAAGAATCTCACTCCATACTAGTTTACGTTTTATTTGTTGTTACATAATTAGGTATGCAATTTTTAGCAACGAAAAGTATATCAAACATCACGATAGTGTGTGGATTTAGAACTTTTTAGTCCTTCATTTACTAGTCAACAGAAGAAAGTGAAACCACAAAGGAGCATGATCTTATCTACCCCAACTTTTGAGGTAAAAAGAATGATAAAGAAAAGTCAGTTTTACAGGTTGTCGAGGAGACAGAGAAGAGGAAGGGGATCACTTGCCTTTCTCTTTTACAATCCCTCCCCCTCCCAAATTTACAGTTCTGACTTTGAACCTCTCAAGCTTATTGGAAAACTGCTTAACCAAATCCCTCTGCACGGTGTTTTGGAAATTCACCTCTTCCGAATTCACTTGGCCTTGTAGGCACTCCGGATGTTTTTCTAACAACTCCGAGATGGCTTTAACTTTAGAACGTTTTAGTCTTTCCACAATGAACGTTTCTAATGGTGTCTCCTTCTCCAGCTCGGCGAAAAGTTTCCTCAACAAGAATCCGCGGTTTTTCGTATCAACTTGTTCCAAGCACTCTACGAGGATCCGAACAAGCTCGTCCAACGCCTGTTCTCCGGCTTCTGGTTCTTCTTCCTCTTTGGTAGTTGTAAGTTGTGGAAGGTGGATTACTACTTCCGAGCGCTGAAATTGTTCTGAGAACGCCTCATCTGAGACAATGGGTTTTGGTGTGCAGCAGTTGGTTGGTCTCGTGGGCTGAGGAAACTGGTTTTGCATTTTGAAGTTGTACAACATGCTGTGACTGTTTGTGGGTATGTGGAGTAGTTCAGATGTATTTAGTGTAGGTTGATGGGAGAAATCAATCACAGAAGGCAGGCAAAGTTTTATGAGGGCTTTCAGGCATTAGCCATGGCATCTGTATATATATGTATTGGATATAGATGTGCACATTCAAGAGGTTGACAAGTACATTCAAGAGGTTGACAAGTACACAACTCGCTAGAGAGAGCAGGACATGCAAGTCAGTGACTAATCAGTTTTGAAGTTTTCAAGATCAAAGTTTGGGAGTAGTCAACCTTTCCGCATGAAGTGTATGTCACTTCATGCAAATCTTTTAATTTTGTACTTTCTAAATACCTTGGACGAAGTCATTTAGTTCATCAGAACCAGCATAGCTGTCAAGAATTATCGTATTCTTGTTTTCCATTTTTGGCGCTTAAGTAAGCAGGGTGGACCTCTTAAGCAACGCGCTCAAGAGTTTTCTCGGAAGGAATCTTCCCCAAGTCACATAATGGGGAGATGAGTAAATTCTTTTCAATTTTACTTTGATAACTGCAACTGAGTCTTCGAAAAATTACACTTCACTTCTTTAAATTTAAAAAAATGTCACTAAAAAATTAATAGTGTAAACTGTTAGAAACAAATATAAGGTGTAAATGATAGAAAGTAGAATAAGGTTATCAATTCCGTAGCTGGTAACGAGAGAATTGACCTTTTCGTTTGCTACAGCTTTGTATATCTATATCTAGCCAACAGTATTGGGTAACAATTCCAAAGAACACAAACCTCCTATGTAGTATTAATTTCATGTACACTCTTTTCTCCGTTTTCTTGGTGTGATTAAAAATGAGAACAAAGTATATAAACTAATGTATAAATCAACCAAAACAGACAATATTTAACATGAAAATTTTTCAAAGTCGAGAGTTACAAACAGTACAAACTTCTAAACAGTTCCGCTATATCTTGATAATGGCACTACAATACAATATAGTTTATAATTTAAGCAAATAGATTAACAACAAGAAGAAAAAACAATACTCTGTTTACCTTCTTTCTAAAACCAAGCACAGCAGAACGTCACCATGGCCGCCCCACCGTGCGTCCGCGCTCGTGGGGCGGCAACCACTCCGGCGATTAGATTGTAGGTTCCTTATACTCGTCTCGTGTGGTGGTCTCCGTTACGGCGTGCTCAGTGGGTGGCCTGCGGCAAAAGTGGCGGGAGAACTGTCGCGAAGCGCAACTCACCAGATTTGATCGGAGACGGCGACCTCAAGGTAAGTCTCCGATCTCGGTCGATCTAGGCAGATCTAAGATGATATGCTCGATCGTCCTCTTTTCCACCTTTCGCCGGAGGTGACCGGAATCTCGCCGGCGGTAACCGGAATCTCACGGGCGATTTTGACAGTCATTTCTAAACGATCCTTCAGCTATATAAATTTCATTCTTATCTGTTTCCCACTGCAAAGAGGTGGAGGACGGGTATGCGGTTGGTTGTGGTGTCATTAGTAGCAACAGAGGCTTGTTGTGGAGGGGATTAGCCTTGGTTTGGGTTTGTTTCGTGGGAACCAGTGCGGTCTTGGAAGGGTGGTGTGGGGGGGATAGGGTCTCGGGGGGGGGGGGGGGGGGGTGGTTTTGGGGTTTTAAGGCTCTTTCCTGGTTTTGAGCCTCCTGTGTAACTACTTTGGTATGTTGTGGGTGAGCAGTGTTTCCTCCATCCGATATTGTGAGAATTTGGTTCGGATTTGAGTTGAAGGATGAATATTGCGGTGTTGAAAATCCTTGGATGTGCACTGCGCTTTCTAAATCGGTGTGCTCATCTTTAGGCCGTGCGGTTCTTATTGTCTGCCCTATAATTGTGAGGCCCCGATCTTAATTAGCTTCTAATCATTTTATTAAGATTAAGCATATTTAATTTTGATTGAAATAATATGATCGTGTTATATTAGTTGTCTACATAAAATGAATATTGAAATTAAGTTGTGGGCAAAAAATATAATTATGTAAAACTTTGGGGGTTAAAAAGTAATTATGCAAAACCTTGGGGCCAATATGCAAATATGAAAAGTTGGTATTAGTGGCATGCCATGTGTTGCTCTTGAATTAATTGTTGGATGATTTGCCACCTATTATTTGGTGGTGAGTAAGCAAAAGAAACTAATAAAAAAAATAGAAAGAAGCCTAAGTGGATAATTTAGAAACAAAAGAGAATGTGGGGTTGCAAGACCTAGTCTCGGTCAAAATAGAACAAAGAGAAGAAAAAGAGAGAAAGAAAAGAAAGGAGGGAAAGGGAGGAAGAGAAGAAGAAAAGGAAGAACAGAGGAGAGAATCTTCTTGAATTGGCTTGGCCTAAAATTCTTTAAGGTAGGTTATCTTGTTCTTTTAGGTTTTAAAGCATGTTAGAGAAGTATTATGAGTAGTGAAATACTTATAAACTTGCTTGTAATGGTCTTAAGAGAGATATGTTCAAAACCTACAAAACAGTCATGAAAATGAAATAACTTTGGTGCCTAGAAATGTATGGTTTTAGTTGAGATATGGGTTTGGTTATTTTATATGTTGTACTACTACATGTGTAGAGTATACACACCCAATTTTAGATTATTTCAAGCACTATTACTATGGTTTAAAATTCGTGGCTTGAAACTTGTTCTGTGAAACTGTACAGTCATGGAATTAGAGTAAATTTGGAGCTTATAAAGATATACTTTTAGTTGATATATGGACCTGAGTATTTTATATGTTATACTAATACATGTATAGAGTATACATACCAAATTTAAGATTATTTCAAGCACTATTACTATGGTTTAAAATTCGTGGCTTGGAACCTATCTTGTGAAACTGTTGCTAGGCATATTCTGAAGTTTGTCTTTTTAAAGGGCTTAATATGATCTTAAAACAATATTTTCGTGTCAAGTAAAATACTCGGATGTAGCTCTTTAAGTCTAGGTTTCATAAATATATAGTTTGACTGTAGAAGCCTTGTAATTAAATTGTTATGATTTTCGGAGTACAGACTACTCCTGCTGCCATTTGAAATACTGGGCAGATTAGGTTACATGTTTGGCATGTATTGTTGATAATACGGTAAATATGACTCGACAGGGGATTAAACCTCTTTTGAGGTACTTGATGACATTCATGTTGACGTATGTACATGATTATGCATATCACGTGAAGGAGGAGGAAAAAAGTGAGTTGAGGGTGTTATTTGCCGGGGTTGGAAGTGTTCTCGTTCATGGCTTGATAGTGTGCACTAGCTATGCGTACTAATTCTCGAAAGGAATTATTGGCGTGCCTGTGATGACGTTGGACTTCTTCTATCGAAACCGTTACATCAGTTGGTTGCGATACGGAAAGTCTCTCGCACTCAGGGAAGGTTGGCTCGTGCATGAAGGGCATATTTGCATATTGATATTCTAGTACTTGGCTTATATTTGTCTTGAACTTTTTTGTACTGTTTGGTTATTCTTGGCGAGATCAAGTCAATATTTAAGTCTTGCTTGTCATTCTCGTGTATGTTCTACAAGATTTCAAATCTTGCTCGATATGTTATTCTCGTTTCTTTTGAAGGCAAGTGTGAGCAGATGCTTGCATGTGTTACTCGATATGTTAAATTATTCTTAAGTACGTAGGTATCATCTGTTCAAGTGACTTGCATGTTCATACTAACTATACATAATATGATCAAGTCATGTTTGGACTTAAAAGCACCAGATACCCTACTGAGCCATTAGGCTGACCCATTCCCGATACTTTTTTTTCTAGGTTCGGAGTCAGAGTATTTGCCAAGGGACGAAGAGGATTACCTCGGGGAGACTCAAGAGTATTACGCTGGGTGAGCAACGTTTTAGTTGTTCTTCTTTTATTTTGGAGTGTAGTACTTGTATAGAAGAGAGGTGGTATGTAATATAATGTTAGGTTCAGTCTTTCCACTTATGGACGACTGTAGTGTTTAAGCATACTTCCGTTGTTTCTTTTGTGGTTTTGTAGTAAAGTTCTGTTTATCCTTGAGGTATATGTGTTAACAAGCGTTGTTTAGCGTTGCGCCCCTTCCGGGGGGCGTGACAATAATTACCACCTTGTGTTTTGTTTTGTAAGTTTATTAAGTGTATTGTTACTTTTTGGCCTTTGCGGTCATGTATTCTGAGTCACGGGAATATCGTGACCTATTATCTTTGTATGCTCTAGAATAGAGCGACTGTATAACCTTACTTTATCAATGCAATTCTCCTATTCTACCAATATATATATATATATATATATATATATATATATATATATATATATAGCTGATCCGTTGAGAGCACTAGCAAAATAGCCTATTTTGCAAGCGCGATCTGGTCGTCCATCCTGAAAGATGGACGGCCCAGATCTTGTCTTTTTCAAAAACTGTCAGTCGTCCGCGACATAGTGTCGCGGACAGCCTTTTTTACCTTTTTGCCCCTCCTCCCCTGTCCGCTACACTGTATGGCAGACGACTTTCAAGTCCTGGCATGTGTCAGGAAAAAAATGTCCGCTACATAGTGTAGCGGACGTCCTCTAGGCTGACACACGTTAGGACCTGTCCCGTCAGTCCTTTACGCCCACGACGGTTATCTTGTCCTTATCTGTCACGTCAACAGTGTCCGCTACACAGTGTGGCGGACGTAATAGTCCGCGATATAGTGCAACGGACGTTGTAAACGGTCCATGATACTGTATAGCGGACATTTAATATATATATTCAAAACCCTAACTACAACACTCTTCTCCATTCTTCCCACTCACAAATATTTCCAGCAGCGTTGGCAAGCAGATCTGCGCAATTTCTTCTTAAGAGCAGCTTTAATATCCTAATAGATCACGTAAGTTCACAAAATCAATCATTTACATTTTTGTAATCTATAGTTGTGATGAATATTGTGTTTTATGCGTGGTTTTGATTATGCATTGAGCATGTGCTAGCGATGAAAATTTATATATGTATGTATTTGTTCATGTGCTAGCGTTTGTAAAATCCGATTCCGTATATGTATATATATCTATTATACATATACTCATTTGTATGTATTATGCATGCGCTTGGGTTATATGTATTATGCATGTGCTAGCGTCGTATTTTTGCGAGCGATTATCAAAATCCAAACTGTAAAATTCAAACTGAGAAGGTTTTTTCATAATTTCAATTGCAAAAAATGGAATTTAACCCTGGACCAGAAGATCCATCCGTGTTATACGACCAAGCCAACCATATCAGTACGCTCATATGGGATGGTGGAGTAAGATACATTATTTATCAATTTTCTTATTCTTACGAACGTTGTATACCATTTGTTTTGCTTAAATTGCATTTATTAATTCGTAGGAAAGAGAACTTCTCACCACCGTAAAAGTATCTCACGAGTTCACAGCATGAAAATTGAACAAGTCCCAGAAAAAGATATTGCGTGGAATTGGGTTTGGAATTTTCACGCATGGGCAGATCTTTCAACAGCTTGACTGGGCCTTGATAGGTGCCCTTGTTGAGAGGTGGAGAAGTGAAACGAATACGTTTCACTTCCCGCTCGGAGATATGACAATTACCCTAGAAGATGTAGGCTTCATCTTAGGGTTACCGGTGACTGGGCGGCCGGTAATTGCTCCTCCGTCAGAAGCAACGAATAAGAGAACCGCTAGGAACTTCTTCACTTCGATACCCCAAGATCAATTTAGCAGTGGTGGTATAAAGTTGAAGTGGTTGGTAGATACCTACGAGGTTTTGCCGGAAAACTATACGGGCCGTATACTTTTGTTGTACACACAAGCCTTCCTCTTGTGGGTGATGGGGGTAATTTTATTCCCAACAACGTCGAAGAACACGGTCAGCGTGAAATATTTACCGTTGTTGGGTAACCTGAGGGAGGTTGGGGATTATGCCTAGGGTGCAGCGGTCCTTTTGTATTTGTACTGAGCATTGCACAAGGCAACGACTGTGCGTGTCTTTCGCTATTGTAGGTATATCATATAAACTATGTCTTCGTTATTGTTTTTTTTTTGTTGAATCGACAATATAAATATAATTTGCTCATGTTCTCAGGTGTGGTCTTATGAACACCTTGATCTCCGTGCACCAACGCGTAGGGATGGAACCGATAAAGTGTGGCCTCAGTTGTGTGCTTGGAAGTACATTCGGAGGGATAGCCACTACCAGAGGAGAGTCGATCCCCATCACAACATTACGTACTATCGAGGGGAGTTCGACCGTCTATCTCTGGGCCAAATACGTTGGGCACCGTACATACGTTTGGCGCGACGGGTGGGAGAGTCGTCCGTCTTCACGCTCTTCGGGTTACAGCGCACACCCCTGATCCACTTCGAGGTCGTAGAATGGCAACTGCCAGACTGAGCAATGCGCCATTTTGAGTTGGAGCAGGGTTTGCCAGCCGATGCCCCAGATATAAGGGTTAACAGGAACCCACCGGGTTTCGGATGGTTTGGCAAGGCCAATGCGCACAAATTGTGCGCGGCCGAAATAGAGCTTTGGAGTTCTTGGCAGGACACACTAGCGGCCATCATCTCGGAGCCTGACCCCGTTATCAGCATCGAACAGTACGATGAGTGGTACTACCGCATCACGCGAATGAGAGTAGCCCCAGTAAACTTTGAACGCGGGGAGAGGTATGTGCCTAAGGGTCGGATCGATCAGCCGGTCAGGGCCCCTGAAGGACATTATCCGCCGGCCAAACTAGGAATTGGAGTCCAATATCCCATGTTCTTGCCCCCCGACGGAGGGCAAGATTTTCCGGTTGACCCCCATGAAGGAGGGCAATATCCGAAAGGGTATCCAGCCAGGCCCCTAACGCCGCGTAAATGTGAGCTAATCCGAGCCCGTTATTTTAGCGCCCCCCCCCCCCCAAGATAGAGCGTCGTCTGACGTGGATCACCTGGAGGGCTTGGATTATAATTGCTCGTGGTCAGAATTGGCCTCGCTGGCGCCGGGAGCTTGGTTAGACAACGGTGTCAGATCGCACTACGTGCAAATTCTGAGGCAAATGGGTCGGGAGCAGCCAAACTTTGGTTGGCGCATTTTTATCTTGGATGTTTTTTTTCATGGCATCCTAGTACAAGAGTGGGAAGACTGGGTCAATTCAAGGAAGGGGAGAACCCTGGCCCAGTGGAGACCGCCCACTAACCTACAAGCATATCTTGCTAGGGATAGTCCAGTGAGCGCAAGTGTTGCCGACGTGTTTCTAGTCCCATTTTTAGGGAATGCCCACTAGTACTTGGTTTGCTATGAACAAGTAGAGAAGACGGTATTAGTCATCGACAGTCTCTAAGATGATACCCCCGGGATGCCTGTGATTAGCATGTACAAAGGCATAGGCTAGTTGGATGCCATGATAAGATCCTGTTTACTTCTTCTTGTAACTTGCATATTGTGGTCAGAGATAGCATTTTGGCTCATTGACTGATCTGTGATTTGCTTTGAACGGTGGGAAACAAAGTGTGGGCCAGTTTTGGTTTATGTCTTTCTGCAGGGCCGTCTGCTATATAGTATAGCGGACGTAGAGAGAACCGAAAAAAACTAAGTGTTGGATATGTACTAAGTGTTGGATATGTGTCTTTCTGCAAGGCCGTCCACTATATAGTACAGCGGATGTAGAGAGAACAAAAAAAAAACTAAGTGTTGGATATGTATCTTTCTGCAGGGTCGTCCGCTATATAGTATAGCGGACGTAGAGAAGAGAACAAAAAAAACTAAGTGTTGGATATGTGTCTTTCTGCAGGGTCGTCTGCTATATAGTATAGCAGACGTAGAGAGAACCAAAAGAAAACTAAGTGTTGGTTTCTGTCTTTCTATAGGGTCGTCCGCTATATAGTATAGCGGACGTAGAGAGAACCAAAAGAAAACTAAGTGTTGGATATCTGTCTTTCTGCAGGGATGTTTGCTACACAGTAAAGCGGACGGCCCTGCAAAGAAAAACTAGGCGTTAAATTACAAAGAAGCAGCATCGTTGACACAACGTGACATTGGAGCATCTTTAGTCATCTTCATTTGACACTGGAGCATCGAAAACTGATCCAAGTTCGAAGCTCATGTTCCAGTATACTTGTGCTTCATTGTTGTTGTCATCTTCATGTGCATCACGTGCCATACGACGTAAGTTATGCCTACTTTCACGAACTCTCATTCTATTATTTTCTTCACGTATTCGATGCAGTGCCCTTTCAAGCTCCATGTATGTAATTCGAGGCATGTTGATTGCCTTTTGTCGAGGTATGGGTATATTCATGCACCGTGAATCAGCTACTAAGACCTCATTTTCATTCATCCGATAAGACCATTTTGCATGTAATGTATTAACATAGCGTGATGAGTAACGCAAACTTGGACGCAAAGAATAGTGAAATTCATCTTCGCCCGCCCAATAACGACCCATTGCTTCAAAAATATCTCGTGGAGTATATGACATTTCGAGAGTTGTTATGAAACTGGGAGTATATGTCACACCCCCGGAAGGGGAAGTGCAACGCTAAACAGGCTAGTTAACACATATACCTCAAGGATAAACAGAGCTTTACTACAACCTCAAAAGAAACAGCGGAAGTATGCTTAAACATTACAGTCGTCCATAAGTGGAAAGACTGAACATAACATTATATTACAGACCACTTCTCTTCTCTACAAGTACTACACTCCAAAATAAACGAAGAACAACGAAAACGTTACTCACCCAGCGTAATACTCTGGAGTCTTCCCGAGGTAATCCTCTTCGTCCCTTGGCAGATACTCCGACTCCGAATCTAGGAAAAAAAAAGTATCGTGAATGGGTCAGCCTAATGGCTCAGTAGGGTATCTGGTGCTTTTAAGTCCAAACATGACTTGATCATATTATGTATAGTTAGTATGAACATGCAAGTCACTTGAACAGATGATACCTATGTACTTAAGAATAATTTAACATATCGAGTAACACATGCAAGCATCTGCTCACACTTGCCTTCAAAAGAAACGAGAATAACATATCGAGCAAGATTTGAAATCTTGTAGAACATACACGAGAATGACAAGCAAGACCTAAATATTAACTTGATCTCGCCAAGAATAACCAAACAGTACAAAAAGTTCAAGACAAATATAAGCCAAGTACGAGAATATCAATATGCAAATATGCCCCTCATGCACGAGCCAACCTTCCCTGAGTGCGAGAGACTTTTCATATCGCAACCAACTGATGTAGCGGGTTCGACAGAAGAAGTCCAATGTCATCACAGGCACGCCAATAATTCCTTTCGAGAATTAGTACGCATAGCTAGTGCGCACTATCAAGACATGAACGAGAACGAGAACCCTGGCCGGATAACTTCCAACCCCGGCAAATAACACCCTCAACTCACTTTTTTCCTCCTCCTTCACGTGATATGCATAATCATGTACATACGTCAACATGAATGTCATCAAGTAACTCAAAAGAGGTTTAATCCCCTGTCGAGTCATATTTACCGTATTATCAACAATACATGTCAAACATGTAACCTAATCTGCCCAGTATTTCAAATGGCAGCAGGAGTAGTCGCTACTCCGAAAATCATAACAATTTAATTACAAGGCTTCTACAGTCAAACTATATATTTATGAAAACTAGACTTAAATAGATACATCCCAGTATTTTACTTGACACGAAAATATTGTCTTAAGATCATATTAAGCCCTTTAAAAGACAAACTTCAGAATCTGCCTGGCAACAGTTTCACAAGATAGGTTCCAAGATACGAATTTTAAACCATAGAAATAATACTTGAAATAATCTGAAATTTGGTATGTATACTCTATACATGTACTAGTGTAACATATAAAATAAACAAGTCCATATCTTAACTAAAAGTATACATTTCTAAGCATCAAAAGTAATCTAATTCCATGACTGTACAGTTTCACAGAACAAGTTTCAAGCCACGAATTTTAAACCATAGTAATAGTGCTTGAAATAATCTTAAATTCGGTGTGTATACTCTACACATGTAGTAGTAAAACATATAAAATAGCCAAACCCATATCTCAACTAAAACCATACATTTCTAGGCACCAAAGTTATTTCATTTTCATGACTGTTTTGCAGGTTTTGAACATATCTCTCTCTTAAGACCATTACAAGCAAGTTTATAAGTATTCCACTATTCATAATACTTCTCTAACATGCTTTAAAACCTAAAAGAACAAGATAACCTACCAAGAAAATTAAGCTCAAGCCAATTGGAGAAAGGTGACGGCGATAATTCTGTTTTAATAAATTGGTGACTGAAGACTTGTTTTAGCGATGGAATCAACAATCTCAATATCGATTAACAATAAAAAGCGTACGATTAACAATCAACAATCTCAATATCGACGGAATCTTAAACGGCACAATTAAGAACCTAAAACTCAGAAAAGTAATTCACATTAACATAAAATTATTCATAACAGAATTTAGGGTTCAACATAGGGGGAAAGAAGTTTTTTCACAAGTGCTCCGATCAAACACCGTCACTTGAAAATTCCACTTCCCCGTGTGTTCAAACACTACAAAGTCCCCGAGTTGGAGGTCGCTGCACGAATTCGTTCCAACCCTTTGCGAGACAAATTTGACCTTGGCCGCGCTTCATCTTGATTCTAACATGCCATGACCCTTTACGGCTGGTTAAAGTTGAATCAAAATAAATTGTGGTAAGCCAATCGGAAAAGGCTACCGGTATGTCCTAACATATTCATAATACAAAGAAAGGGTAAGTTTTTAACCAAAGATCAAACTTTTAACAAACACGAAAACACAGAGAAAGAGGAATGGCCTACAAGTTCTATATCAAAACTAGGCATCATGACCTTGAAGAAGTGTCTGCCTGCAAGGTGCATGTTGCCTACAAATTCGCTGCTCGACGAATCAGAAGCCATCACCAAAAGAGAATACGCTCGGAAACATTCTCCAGCTTCTTCCAATGTTTGAAAGGTTCGTCCTAGATACGGATCACTAGCATCTACGGGGTGTTGGAGCTCGACACGAAATCAGACATTGTGAAACAAGACCTATGTAGAAATAGACTACGCTTAACAATCAAATGACATTTTCAACTGAAAATATTACCTAAAAATTATCTTGGCAAATAGACCAATTTAGGATGACAAATATACCATATAAATAATCTCAAAAGTCTCTCATTTTGCTAATTATAGATTTATTGAACATAAAAAATTAAAATTACTAAGATAAATAGACAAATTCATCATGCCAAAATACAACAAACGTATCTCAACAAATTTGAATTTAAATAGGATACATGTGCCAAAGTTAGCGAACCTCAAAAAATCAAAATTAACTACAATAAATTTGTTTAAAGTTAACAAATTAATTTCTAGAACATCACAAGTTGATGAATAGAGTGACAAATTTCTAGAACATCACCAAAAAATCTATACTTTTTTGTTCAAAAAAAAAATTATACTTTATCAGTCAATCCACCCAGAAAACTTATGATGTACCACAAACTTACCTTGCTTGAGTGAAGCTTGAAGCAAGTGTTACTCGAAGCTTGAAGGGAGCCGAAAATGGAAGCAAGTGAATCTGAAGGAGAAATTTTTTTTGGCCGAAAGAGCTGAAAATTAGGGAACTTTTGGGTATAGGGGCAATAATGTCCGCGATACTGTATAGGCGGACATTATAGCCGACACTCTGACACGTGCAAAAATAAAGACCTGACGGGAGACTTTCTTGGCGGGTGACGAGACAGGTTCTGACATGTGTCAGCCTAGAGGACGTCCGCTACACTGTGTAGCAGATGTCTTTTTCCTGACACATGCCAGGACTTGAAAGTCATTCGCCGTACAGTGTAGCGGACAAGGGAGGATGGGCAAAAAGGTAAAAAAGGCTGTCCGCGACACTATGTCGTGGACGACTGACAGTTTTCGAAAAAGACAAGATCTGGGTCGTCCATCTTTCAGGATGGACGGCCAGATCGCGCTTGCAAAATAGGCTATTTTGCTAGCGTTCTCAACGGATCAGCTCCTAATATATATATAATACGAAAATAGTACTTTCGAGATTGTTAACGACGGAATATTCCGTCACTAAAAATCTTAGAATTAAGTACGCTTTTAGCGACGGAATTAATCCGTCGCTAAAAGTAAAAAACAAAATTTAATATATTTTTTTATTTTTCTAATGCCCAAACCTGTAATAAAAAATCCAATCCTCAACAACAACGCACGATCCCTAAGACACAAACAACTATATATAATCAACTTTAAAAAATGTTTATTATAAAAATAACTCGTAATGTCCAAACCGAGAATCGAATACAGTCGGTTAGGGGAGGGGAGAAGATCGAATACAGGGGGGGGACAAGCTTGGACCGGGCACGAGAAGGAGCTCATCAAGGGTTGCCGAGTCCCGGATCTGGATCCTGCTAATCCAGGGCCGGCTCGGCATGTCTAGCAAAGGTGCCATGCTGATCCTGCTCCCTGATCATCCTCAACACCATCATAGCAATGCGCTGGATCTCCTCCTCAGCCAACGGACGCGGATGAGCCAATGTTTGTGGAGGGGCAACGAGGGGTGGGGACGATCCTATCACGGCACATGTAGTCGTGCTAGGCAGGCCACGTATGCGGCCTTTTGGCTGATCGACGACCTCTGGTGTATGCAGCTATCGCTTCAACACCCCAGTACTCGCACCCGTACTAGTGGACGCTGATGGCTGTCCGGACTGCTGCTCGGACCCCCTAAGTTGCTCATACGAGGCCTGCAAGAACAGTGATTTAAAGATATGTTAGTGCTTTAATTAACGCAGCAAACATCAAATAGAAAGACAAAAAATTAACAACTTAAACAAATTGACTTACATCGATCCGTCGAGCAATATCTGAAAGATAGTCACCCGCCCGATGTGCCTCGTCCTTGTCCTTCTTCCTCATGTGCGTCTGACTATACGTCAGAGCTACAACCTTATCCTCATCCAGATCTGGGTGCTCGACCACATTCATTTGTCAGACGATGTCGTGGGCCACCAACCCCCCCCCCCCCTGCGTGCGTCAGATCTCTGTTCTGTCTAAACTCGACCCCGCTCTTTCTCTTGGCATCCCAGCCTGGATCCGCAACCCACCGATCTATCATCTCCCCCCATACAGTCGGAGATATCCAATGTGGGGGATATCTCTCTTCATCTCCGTCATTGGGGCACCCTCGGGCAGCATCTTCTTCGCCCGGTCCCGTGCGTCGTGGAGCCATCGGCGGTAATTCTTGCCGATGTAAGCAAAGAAGGCATGCCACCCCAGCGCCTGCTAATCAGGCGAGTCAAGCGTGAACCCCTCCTGCAAGGCATCCAATAACACAAATTAATTTAAATACTAAATTCGAATTAAACAAATACTATCGCAGAAAAAAATACTTCAACATACCAGCCACTCCTGCCATATGGACTCCCTCGTAGCAGTATCCCAGTCCTCCCAGTACAGGCGTGGCTCGAAGAATCGGCCCTTCACAAGAATGCCGATCTTCGTCCTCTCCTGATTCTCCAGGATCCTGCCAAATAAGTAAATAAATTAATTAATACAGTTCAAATATAAATTAACACCCAAAAATTTTAAATATAAGGCATGATGTGATTTTTTTTTACTTACTGGCCCTTCTGGGTGAGCGTAACTCTCTGTTTACGCTGGGGGTCGATGCGTACCCCGCGTGTCAGGGCACGGCCTCGTCGAGATCCTACAAAACACAGACATTAATACAGTTCAAATATACTTTAAATATAAGGCTAGCGAAAATTGACTAAACACCGTTATCAACTATACCTGAGGTAGAACCCACAGAAGAAGGAGAATCAATACGCGTGTGGAAGGAATCTGCTGGGGCTAGGGTGACGGCTGGGGCTGGAGCTGGGGCCCCGTCTGCTGTACGCAAGTACTCTGTGCCTCGTCATCAGTGGGCAATGACGAGGTGGGACCCATTGGGGAGGAAGCAGCTCGGCGTCCACCCTGGCCACGAATAGCCCGTATCCTATGCATATCTGACTTCGTATAGATAAATTGCAAAGACATTAACACATTAAAAACAATAATTTGGCAGAAATCATCATCGGCACTATATAGATGAACGGAGGTGCAAAAACACATCAATATAAACCAAGTTCTAAAATGTGACTACATTTTTTTCAGTGATGTTACAACATTACAACTCAATCATTTTCAGTTTGGGAATCATCATCATCTTCATCACTAGACTCGTCGTCCTCTTCTTCGCGGGACTCGTTGTCCTCTTCATCTTCTAATCCATCATCTTCATCAGTAGACTCAATCACATCATCTTCAACACTTTCCACGTCTTCCGCGTCATCATCTATGACTTTTTCTCCTACATGAAGTGTTGTTGGAAGAGGAAGATCGTCATCCTCGTTGTTCACCTCAACAGGTAACAAGACAGGTGGTTGGTCGGCTTGAAATGTGTCTAGCTCACTGTCATATGTCACGGGCAATTTCTTGGACTTGATAACTGTATACCAATGAGATTTTGGATTGGCGACGTCCTCTGCATAAAAGACTTGTGCAGCTTGACTAGCAAACACAAAGGGCTAGTCTGATGCAAGTATTGACTTGACATTGACATCTACAATCCCTTAAGAGCTAACACGGATTCCTCTACTGCATGTGACATCGAACTACGTACACTTGAACATTACCAGGCGGTTTTGGAACCCAGATATGTTAGCTCAACAATCTCATCTAGCTCTCCGTAAAAGTCCATGCAATTCTCGGCATAACAGTGGCCGTTGACCAAGACTCCACTGTTTTGAGTTTTGTTTTGTTCGGTCATCATCTTTTACGTTAAACCTAAACCCGTTGATGATATAGCCTCCATGATAGGATGCTTGTTTGTTAGGGCCTTGAGCTAGTAATTTCAAGCAAGAGGCTACCGGTCTATCCATTGACTGAACCTATTGTAGATGACTATAAAAATTAAGGATAAATCAGTATACTAATTGGCCACAGAACTGTATATAACACATAATATAATTTCATTAAAGACTTACACGCCTTCTGAACCACTGTACAAATTGTGATTTCCGATGAGATTCAAGATTCCGCATCGAACTCACTACAAACCAATATAGTTGACTCGCTTATCTCACATTTTTAATTATGTATAGCAATGTAAGTGAATTAAGACATTAACTTACTCAACGAATGCCGAAACTTCATCGCAATTTAGAAGGGCATATATTGTTGCATCACTGTACTCTTCATCTATTAGCCATCTAGTATACGTTCGGCCGAACGGACTACCTGACTGCATGAATATTGACAATTGCCCTTCCAAATTTGTGCTTGATCCGGGGTCATTTGGGCCTAGTTGATTTAACCTTGTATCAACATCAGGCCCAAAATATTGACTGCAAAAGTTTACAAGCTCTTCCATTACGTAAGCCTCCGCAATTGATCCCTCAACCCGAGCCTTATTGCAGACTTTTTTCTTTAAAAGAAACATGAACCTAGAAGTTTAGCGAATCGAGTTAGGTGGAATATCAATGATAACAGGTGTCGCATTAAGTGTAAACGAACAACTGTAACAATTTAAAGATCACCTCTCGAAGGGATACATCCACCGATATTGTACGAGTCCACCCATCTTAGCTTCATATGCCAAGTGAACATGCATATGCTCCATTGAATCAAAGAACGAAGGTGGGAAGATTTTCTCCAGCTTGCAAATCGTCACCACAATGTTCTTCTCAAGCACCTCCATGATACTCTCCCAGATCGTAGAAGAACATATATCTCGAAAGAAATGAGATAATTCAATCAAAGTCTCACAAACAACCCGTGGCAACAGTCCCCGGAAGGCAATAGGAATGAATCTCTCCATGAATACATGGAAGTCGTGACTTTTCATCCCTTGGAACTTACATTCCAATACATTGCAACAACGAGATATGTTGGACGCAAACCCATCCGGAAGCTTCAAATTTTTAACCCACTGACAGACCTTCTCCACTCGTTTCTTGTCTAGACAGTAAGGTGCTTTCAGAAGTATCGTCCTCCCGCTGACTATCCGAGGATGCAATTCACGGCGAACACCCAACTGTTGTAGTTCCCTTCTCGCTTTAAGGTGATCTTTCAATTTCTCCTTGACATTCATCTATGTGTTGAACACATTATCAAAAATGTTCTTCTCAATATGCATCACATCCATATTGTTTCGGATAACTAACGTCCTCCAGTAGGCTAACTCCCAGAAAATACAAAATTTCCTTCAGTTGTGCTATTTCCCGTACCCTGGAATTTGCTGAACTGGCACACCCTTATCGTGTGGTATGTCAGTATCAAGTGCCTCCAGGTGTGAGAGCACTTCTTCACCAGATGAGTAGTCCAGTGTGACAACCTCACGCTCGATTGTCCCGTCAAATTTATCCTTCTGCCTACGAAACTAATGGTCCAGTGGCAAAAGCTTACGATGACATCCGAACCACAAGGGCTTTCCGCCGTGCTTTAACGTATGACCGGGGTTCACACCCATATAAGCAGAGCATGCTAGCTTTCCATGTGTGCTCCAGCCACACGTCATTCCCAATGCGGGGAAATCATGTATAGTCCACATCAAAGCAACCCTCATCTAAAAATTCTGTTTAAGGGATGCATCATATGTTTCGACTCCATGATTCCATAACTGTTTTAACTCCTCAATCAACGGCCTTAAATACACATCTATGTCCTTGCCAGGACTCTTCGGCCCCATAATAAGCAACGACAAGAACATCTACGGCTTCTTCATGCACATGCCTGGTGGAAGGTTGTACGGGACAATAATAACAGGCCAACAAGAGTAAGGTGTGGTAGACTGACCGAAAGGGTTGAACCCATCAGTTGCGAGACCAAGTCTAACATTTCGAACCTCCTGAGCAAAGATTGGATGCCTGAGGTCAAACTCCTTCCACGCCTCTCCATCAGCTGGGTGTGTCAGCACATTGGCATCGTTGCTACGAGTCTCATGGTGAGCCCTCATATGTTCAGTCGTATTGGAGGAGGAGTATATTCTTTGAAGCCGTGGTGTGACCAAAAAATATCGCACTATCTTACATGCAATGTTTGTCTTCTTCCCTTTGTCCGGTGTGTACCTCGAATGATCACATATTAGACACCGTGACAACTCCTTATTCTCTTTCCAGAATAATACACAATCGTTATTACACGCATCTATCCTCTCATAGCTCAACCCAAGTTTCCTCATCATCTTCTTCGCATCATAGTACGACAGCGGTAGCCTTTCACTTTCGGGCATAATTTCTTTGATTAAGGTAACAAACTCTTTAAAACCTTTCTCACTCAGCCCGTGGTCTGATTTCAACTGTAATAACCTACTAACCGCAGACAGCCGTGTGTGTTTCGGAGCTCCATCCCACAACGGCTCTTCCGCAGCTCTCAACAACTCATAAAACTGATGAGCCCCCTCGTTCAGCGGTTGGGGACTCTCATCACCGTTGTCGTTACCCCAGTCAACATTAGCATGCCCAGCATCCATAATCATATCTCGATAATCATACCGTGCCTCCTCCCTAACTTCAGTTTGACTAGCCGGGTTAGATGACAATACTATTGTTTCCCCGTGCTGCGTTCACCTTGTGTATCCACCCATAAAACCGTATCGACGAAGATGCCATTTTACTTTAATTATTTTTCTCCAATGCAACAACTCACATCTACCGCACGTACACCTTATCTTATCAAAGTCAACATGTGCAGGATACGCGTAAGTGAAGTAGAGATATTCGTCAACGCGATCCTCAAAATCGTCAGCATTCTTCTTTTTTATCCAACTTTGATCGACCGACATGACGAATGAGATAACGTACTGTATACCACCTTCAATTATGACCAATCATTAGGCAGGGGTCGATGTAAATATGAATGCATGAATGTGACAACATGTCTATATATTTCCCCTCCATTCTCTGATAGGTAGTGGTCCTATCCCATTCAGAAATACACATGTTTATAAAACAGTGAAGAACTCATGCTAAGTCCTATGTTTGCGAAAAATTTGGCAGCACCTCCCCGTATTTCTCCAAGTACACGACATCGATTACGTGTTCTAACATTCATCTAACATTGCCTTGCAAGGTTTGACGGATGTTAGAACATCATATCTGTATGCACCCGGAGAAATACAAGAGAACATGTACCAAATATCCACGACATAGAACACAGAGCATGAGTTGAAACACTACTTTATAAACACGTAGCTTTTCCAAATTGTCCAAACTGGACATCCAAAGGCTCATTACAAAGCATCACTTTGTAATGAGTACCTTTGAACGGGAACTAAGGGTTTCTATGCATGCATGCGTTCAGAAATTGATAACATATACAAGAATCTTTCCGAAATATCAAAATTGCAGAAAGATCGTTGCATATGTTACCAATTCCACTTTAAATAGAATTCGTTGGCAATGAGTTGAACCATCTCGTTTTCAATGGACTTCGCAAAACAACAACTAATATAAAGAATGCAGAGTTTATAAACAACGAGTAATTGAACCATCTCTAGGCAATATAGAGTAATTATGTGATGTACAAGGGCTAATCAGGGCTAACTGGGTTATTAGGGTTAATTAAGAGTGTCAGGGTTTAGGGTTCAGTGTTTAGGGTTTAATTAATCTAATTAGGATTTATTAAGATATGTTAGGGCTAGTTAGTGTTAATGAGGAGTACCTTGGTCTAATTATAGCTAATTAGGGTTGATTAAGACTAATTAGGGTTATTTCGTCCTAGTTAGGGTTTAATTGTGCCGAGTAGTGTTGATTAGTCCTAATTATGGCTAATTAGGCTTAATTGGGTTATGTTAGGGCTAATTAGTGTTAATGAGGAGTACCTTGGGTTAATTATAGCTAATTAGGGTTAATTAGGACTAATTAGGATTATTTAGTCCTAATTAGGGTTTAATTGTGCCGAGTAGTGTTGATTAGTCCTAATTAGGGCCAATTAGGCTTAATTGGGTTATGTTAGGGCTAATTAGTGTTAATGAGGAGTACCTTGAGCTAATTATAGCTAATTATGGTTGATTAGGACTAATTAGAGTTATTTAGAGCTAATTAGGGTTTAATTGGGTTATGTTAGGGCTAATTAGTGTTAATGAGGAGTACCTTGGGCTAATTATAGCTAATTATGGTTGATTAGTCCTAATTAGGGTTTAATAGTGCCGAATAGTGTTGATTAGTCCTAATTATGGCTAATTAGGCTTAATTGGGTTATGTTAGGTTTAATTACGACTAATTAGGCTAACTATAATCAATATGCACGTAATTGGGTTCATTTGTCGCTAATCAGAATTTAGTTAGGTTTTAGGGTTTAGGGTTTATTTAATCTAATCACGGGTTACTAAGATATGATTAATTAGGGCTAATTAGGGTTTAATTTAGGCTGATTAGTGTTAATTAGGGCTAATTTTGGGGTAATTACAGCTAATTTGATTTTCATTGGTTCCTTAGGGTTAATTAAAATTAATTAGGCTCGTTAGAGCTAATTAGGGTCAATTCGGTTCATTAGGGTTAATCGGGATTAATTAGGGCAAATTATAGCCAGTGTTGGAGCCACGATAAGATTTCAGGGAGTGCTAAAAATGTCGCGTTAACCTAATTAACCTAAATTCAATGCACAGTCAACAATCTCAATTCCGACACCTCATATAGGGTGTCGGTTTGGTGTCCGATATGTGTCCGACACCTCTGGACATGCGTCCGACCCCTATCGACACCCGTCCGACACCTCCCGACAAGCATCCGACACCTCCCGACACGCGTCCAACACCTCGCGTTAACCTAATTCAATGCACAGTCAACAATCTCAATTCCGACACCTCATATAGGGTGTCGGTATGGTGTCTGATACGTGTCCGTCACCTCCCTACACGTGTCCGACTCCTCCAGACACGTGTCTGACACCTACCGACACGTGTCTGACACCTCCGGACACATCGGCATACATTGGTTTATTTTTTAAATGCCAGACATCGTCGATTGGACACGGTGTCCGTGTCCGTGCTAACTAACAAGTATCTCAATCCAATTGGGTCCCATCCTCCATCAACAATCTCAATTCTCAATTCTCAAATGCTCAATGCAATAAAAATTAATAAAAATCACACATTCCATCCAATTGGATCCCATCCTCCGTCAACAATCTCAATTCTCAATTCTCAAATGCTCAATGCAATAAAAATTAATAAAAATCACACATTCAATCCAAGTGGGTCCCATCCTCCGTCAACAATTTCAATTCTCAAATGTTAAATACATAGTCAACAATCTTAATTCTCAAATGCTCAATGCACAGTTAACTTAATATAGAAAAGTCTAACAATTATAACTAAATCACAGATATCTCATATAGATATTGCATTACTGCAAAATGGGAAATGTAATCTAAGAGAATGCATAGTTCAAATTCTACAATTTCCCTTTCTGTAGCTTACATGGTGGGGGACCACATGAGCACCGACTCTAAAGGAAACCTTAACTTTGTATATCAGATAGCATGCATGGCAAGAATGTAGTTCAAAATACCCTAAAATATGGTTGTTAGGGGGGGGGGAGGGGGCACCCTAGCTAGGAAAAACAAGAAAAAAAAACCCAAATCTACACTCACTAACCCAAGACAGCTCGACAAACCCTGATGGCAAACCAAAAAATACTGACAGGCGTATCAAGCTTCACTTGAAGCCACCATAACAAATAGCAATAAGCCAGAGCAATCAGAACCCTACAGCTTTGCCATTACAATATAAAAATTGTTAAATAAAGTAAACTCATAATTAACAGCTTTGGCATTCTATAACAAACTAAAGGAAGAGAAATTGGGCAGTGGATTCGACCAGTTTTTTATATCCGGTGTGCCGGGTTCTTTCTACGGCAGGCTGTTTCGTATGAGAAGCATTCACTTTATGCACTCTTCTTCGAGTCTCCATTGGCTTTCTCAAGTTTGTTTTCCAAAGGACAAACCTCATACATTATCTTAGGGTGTTTCTATCATTTTTTATTGCCATTTCGTGAGAATAGCACCAAATTTTCGTGGTGTTCGAAGTCGGGTCATTTACATACTCCAAATAGGGTTTTTAGATGCTAAATTTAGACATTGCTTTGTGATGTTCATACCATGACGATAGTACCAAAAATTGGTACACATCTAGGAAAAAGATGAACTGAGTT
Source organism: Escallonia rubra (assembly GCA_033065855.1). Classification (NCBI taxonomy): domain Eukaryota; kingdom Viridiplantae; phylum Streptophyta; class Magnoliopsida; order Escalloniales; family Escalloniaceae; genus Escallonia; species Escallonia rubra. Next base: position 43,165 of record JAVXUO010002616.1, read on the forward strand.
TGAATTAATCGTTGTCCTGTTCCAACTCGTTGCCTATTTCGCAATAACATCTAATTAATTTTTCGATAATGTCTCTCTTCTTAACAGCCACTTTATCCCATGTAAGTTCAATAAAGCTCACTGTATGGATCACAACATGCCAACCCCTTTTGACATTTTTAAGTTCCATTCAATTGTAAGTTTGTAAGTTCATGCATTGGAATCTAAGTGCCAACCCCTGCTGTCCAAGCAAGATAATATGTGGCATCCCCTCAATTTCCTAACTTGGACTCCCTTTTTTCATGCGAGTCACTGACGCACCCGAGTAATTCAGAATCAGTTCAAACCCACAAACGAGCTACCCAACCAATAATTCAGAATTAGTTCAAACCCACAAACGAGCTACACAACCAATAATTCAAAATCAGTTCAAACCCACAAACGAGCTACACAACCAAAGACACAAGTCAACTAAATTGCGCATAATTCAAATTGGGTTTGCACCAAATTGCACATGAAAGATATCAATCATCAAATCTTTGAGAAACAAAATAGTAAAGTTACAATCTTGCAGGTGGAATTGAACATACCTATGAATCAAGAACCTTGCCCAGATTGAATCTTCAAAAGCGAGCTTTGAGACAGTACACGAGCTTCCGACGAGGGCTTCGGTTTTTGAAGGGAAGATTCACACAGAACCGCGAGCTTCGAACAGAAATTGCCAATGGAAAATTTTAGATTTCTCTAAGAATGTGGTGGTCGTGATGAAATTAGGGTTTTGAATTAATCCAAACACGTGATCAATTAGAGGGTGATCGTCGGAGGTGAGAACGCCGGTGGGTGGGTGAGCGATGTGAGAGAGAAAGAGAAACGGGGAGAGAGAAAAAAAATAGATCTGTGTGTTTTAACTGTGACTTTTAGCGACGGAATTATACCGTCGCTAAAAGTCTGTCGGTAAAAGCTATTTTTACCGACGAAATTTTCAGCGACGGTATAAATCTGTCGCTTAAATGTTTTTTAAAAACCCACAAAAATTAAAAAATTCCTAAAAACTTTTTAGCGACAGATGTCCCGTCGTTAAAAATTTGTCAGTAAAACTCCGTCGGCAAATATTTTTAGCCACGGACTATTAACAAGGGTTTATTCCGTTGCTTAAATGACTTTTAGTGTCGGAATAGCTTCCGTCGCTAAAAGTCCGTCGCAAAAAATGGATTTTCTTGTAGTATAATATTTGCATACGCATATATATTTACTTTAGTTCCTCTGAACTGTAAGTTGAAAGAATAATGAATAAATTGTGTTACAGTACCGCTTGATAATATAAAAGAAAAGCTTAAAGAATAGAAAAATCTAGCGACGACATTATAACACAATATATTCATTGTTCTTTAAACTTACAGTTCAGAAAAACTAAAGCAAATATATATATATATATATTCTGCAACAATTGCATGACCATCTAATCAAGGCTGCAATTTTAAATGTGTATGAGACAAAAAATATTATACTGGATATCATGTTCGTATCTTAATGTTGGTGATTTATTGAAACAATGATTTATGAAAAAGATAAGAATAGACTATAAAATTTACGATTCCAAAGATAAAGAACTCTTAACTTAACTTTTCAAGCTAAGAGACTTGATTTTGAAAGGTTACAGGTTGGACCACTAAAAGTACTTAATAATAATATAGCTTTGACAAGTTACTTGAAACTGTAACAAATAAAGTATTAAAAATTTCTTACCAACAATTATAGTTTTAGTAAAATTAGATTTCTTTTTTCCATAAGATGTTAATCTCTTTTTATTTCTTGAAATGTGGTATGCATTGATAAACATTTTGTAACCTTTTTAAATATTTTATTGACTTACTCGAGCTTGACTCGGGATCCTGAGCTATAATATTTAATAACTAAGACGAGAAATGCAATGATAGCTCATGACACCTCATTGCATTATGTTTCTAATATAATAAGAGTTATAAAAACTAGTGTTAAACATATTAATGTTGCTATAGATCTTCAAACATTATTTTGAATGGAGTCCTTAAGTTTGTAATTAATTAAATCGGTAAATATAGTAAACATTTAAATAATAAGTCTTTTGCAATTCGAAAATCAATTCAAAACATTGGAAATTTTCTAACCAATTTACTAATTCATTGTGACTTTATTTGAATATTATATATCGAAAAAGCTCTCTAACATGAAATATTAACCGATAAAACAACTACTATTTAAGAGATTTAATAAGAAAATTTAGGTACTAATTCAAAGTCATATTTAAGTTTTCTATAAATTCAAATATTAATCTAACTTGATAAATATGTTAGTTAAAATTTTTGGTTAATAATATCCTTACTCTAAGGTTTTGCGCCATTCTATTTACTCCATTGGTTAAATATAGAAATATCATAATATGCAGATTCGATATTAGATATATTAAAAAATAGTGTAAATTTAAAATGGTAATTATGTGAGCATTTCTTAAATTTAAATGATTTTATGTTGGAAAAGTTTTGAATCAATTCTTTTCTATGGTATTTTTATTGTGAGTAATTAAACTCTTAAGCATTCTAAATTCTACATTAGCAATATACTATTTATGATTTTATGTTAATTTTTATAATACTGAATATAATTGCATATAAAATCTAAAAAGATTTTAGTTATGTTGTGATGAATGTAGACTAAAACTTAGACTGAAAACCATATTATATCTGAAGATAAATCTTACTTAGTAAGCATGGTTATTGCATACTTTGTGAAATCTTGGTTAAATTTTGTTCAACAATGTCCTTACTACGAGATTTTTTAACTCTCCTATATAGTCATGTTGGTTAAATTTTATATAATTACCTCATACTCTTATTACTATTTTCTCTGTATACTTTGTTGATGGATTACGATTTGTAGCCTTGAAGCCATTGTAGGCTAAGAAATACGATTTTGAGTGCAAAATGAGTTTAAAACCCACAAAATTATTAATCTCGTGAGTCACAGTGAGTAAGGATTTAATTTGATGGAAGGTGTATTGGTTGGTCTAACAGTAGCCTGTTTTTAAGAGTGGGTGCACCGTCGGTACAACTTCTCCACTACAGTGATATAGGACCTCACACATAGGGCAACTTTCAGAGTTTGGTTCTCTTTCATTCAAAGTTTCATTTAGGCCTATCTTATATTAGTAGAAAGCTATGAATTCAAATTTCACATTGATTAGAATGACTCAAAAATAAAGGCAAATGCTAGATCTGTACCCAAAGTACAGCTAAAGTACTCATGGTTTCAAACGTGTCAAATCAATACTACTTTCAATTGATCCAAATCCTTCTAACGGCTAACGGATTAATGATGCCACAAAAAAGTACAGAAATAAGGCCATCACTACAAAAAATATTATAAAAGTTGCTCTCTCCTTCTCTCTCCAACCCCTTTCTCTCTCTTGAACCTCTTCACTTTCTTCACACACACGCGAGAGCGCGCGCACACATAGCAACTGAGGGAGTTACACACTCACATCACGCAGTTACACGCATAAATACTCTCTCTCTCTCTCTCTCTCTCTCTCTCTCTCTCTCTCTCCCCCACACATTCCAACCGTTGCTCAACACCGCCGCCAACTACCGTGTGCAATCTTTTCTCTCTAGACTTTATTTGCTCCACTAGATCTTCTCTCCCTCTCTCTACTTTGTTTGCTCCACCAGATAACCGTGGCTTGATATTTATGCAAATTATCAAGTGGTAATTTGGGAATTTTTGTGTTATGGATTTTGAGGATTTCATTTTCAGTTTTCTGTTGTGGATTTTGTGGACTTCATTTTCAGTTTTCGTATGAATTTATCTATGGTTAATTGGTTGATTCCCTTATATAGTATTGTTTCATTAGAATGTGAAAATAAAGATGGGTTTGATGGTGGGTACTCCACTGTTGGGTATAATGGTGTGAAAATGAAGATGGCTTTGAAGGTGGGTGCTCCACTGTTCGGTTTGATTGAGTAAAAATGAAGACTGTGTGTGTGTGTAGGATGCTTGACAGTAATTGTATCAGTTGTTAGTGGCATAACTGGTGGTCACCGGTGATGTGGGTGTTGCAGCGAGGATGGTGGTGCTGGAGTTTGCACCGAGGGAGAATTGAGAGAGTAATGTAAAAGAAGGGGGGAGAGAGAGAGAGAGAGAGGTAAAAGGGGAGAGAAAGAGAAAGAATGAGAGAGTAAGGTCAAATAAGAGAAAGAGAAGAGAGAGAGTAAGAAATACTATTCTTTTTCATAAAAGTCAGTCTGACCGCTGGACTTTTTAACGACATCCATGATGCGTTAGCTGTCGGACTGATTTGGTTCATTTGTAGAAACTTACGTACCGATTTGGCACATTGATGCCAAGGAAAGTGGGTTCGCAGTCGACGTGGAGGTGCCACAAGGAATGCAATCTAAGTCAGATGCCAAGTGTACTGATGTGGGACACAACAAGGGTGGAGCAAGGGCATAGACCAATGGCTTCCCAGAACGAGCCTGAGGGTGGCAATGCTGCGAGGGCGATGGCGTAGGGTGACTACACAATGACAGTCACAGTTTGATGCTTAGGTCCAGAGTCAATGTCTTGTATGTTTCTCTCTATAGAATTCTAGACCGAGCAAGTGAACATTCTTGAAGTTCAGAATGAATTCTGAAAACCCCTATTTATAGAGTTTGAGATTATGATGTCATCAGTCGACACATGGCGCTCCCTGGGAGTGACACGTCACCGAGGGGTCCACAGCTGTCGGTGCTCCAGGGACTGTCGAATCACATATTTACCTGGCCTGCCCCACACAGCGTCGCTCTGTCTGTCTGGAAAGACTGGCTCCCACAGCGTCGATGTGGCCAGAAAACCCCCTTGAACTAGCCATAAATCCAAGCCCTTGCAAACTCCTACAGGCCTGGCAGCGATGGGAAAGACCCTACCCCCAATTGCCAGGCAAACTAGGCGCGATGCCCTCCGGAGACCTACTCCCATCTCAGAGTGACCCGGGGGTCATAGTCTCTAGGGGTGTTGATGAAGCCCCCAGTCCTGGAGCATGTAGACCAGTCATGCAGACACCCTGACGGAGATAGTGTCCCGGAGGAATCGCCTATTCCGCAGGCCGAGGTAGCATCCCGGAGGATTCGTCTACCTGGCGGGCCGAGGTAGCATCCCAGAAGAGCCGTCTACCTACCGGAATGGGAGTCTCCATGCCGGAGCACTTGGAGCTCGCTAGCAGAGGTAGTGTCTTAGAGAGCGAGTCTATCCCCGCGGGTGAGTCCTTGTGCCGGAGCACTTAGAACGCGTCAAGGTAGCATCTCGGAGGAGCCGTCTACCCGACGGGCTGAGGTAGCATCCCGGAGGAGCCGCCTACCTGACGAAAAAGGAGTTGAAAAGCTCATTGGTTGAGATAGTTTCCCGGAAGAGTCGCATATCTTCGCGGGTGAGTTCTTGTCCCGGAGCACTCGGAGCGCGTCAAGGTAGCATCCCGGAGAAGCCGTCTACCGGACGGAAGGGGAGTCTTCATGCCGGAGCACTCAGAGCTCCCTGGCAGAGATAGTGTCCTGGAGGAGTCGTCTTTCCTCGCGGGATGCTGCACAGTCTGGAGAGTGGGTCGAAAAAATGTTCCACAACCAAGCCAAGGTGCGCATGGTGCGCATGGTGCGGTGAAAGGATGGACTAACGGAAGGTGCGTGGTAGTGTGCCAACGAGCCAGGTGGGCACAACTGTATTAGTGGAGCGAAGCATGGGCACGGCGTAGTGTATATGGTGTCGGGGCACGATAGTGTGACACGAAGATATGGGCACAACTGTATTAGTGGAGTGGCGCATGGGCGTGGCAGAATGTTGGAGTGCGGTGCACGGGGCACCGGTGTCGGGGGTCGCGGAGACGGCGCGAGGGCGACGGGGTTCACGGAGACGGTGCCCGGGCGACGGGCGACGATCAATGTAGCTTGAACATTTTTCTAAGTCTGGAAATATAACTTTGTTGATAGCAAAAGTAGGCGACATACCTTGGTACATGGGAATTGAGTACATTGAAACTTGCAAAATGAAGGAAAATTACAAGTGTGGAAAATGTACTAGGCAGGCTATGGCTTGGGCGAGTGGGTCAGATGTCCAGCACTTAGAGTATAAGCTCGCCAGACGTAATCTTGTCAGTAAAGGCGAACTTGAGGCCCCTGCACCACATGAGGCCGTGACCAACTTTTCGATGATAGGGGCAGCAGTTGGGATGGGCTAGGTCTTCTGGGGTAGGTTCAGAGTCGGCATCGGGCAGGGTTATGGCATTGTCGTTGATCCAAGTCTCGAGGAGAGCTCTGACTGTCTTCAAGTCACATGGGTATTCTGGGGCAGCCGACGGCAGCCTTCAATTGTCAGGGCGCCAATCCCTTTCTTGGGATTGACGCTTGCGGATGTTTTCGTTGCCACTAGCTGCTTCCATCGTCCTGGCCAGGGCAATATGAGTTTGGAGTTTGGGGTCTTTGACGGACCGACCGAGTCGTAGGTGTGTCATGCAACTTCCTTGAGATGTCCCCAAGACCGAAGCTGGAGGTTTCCAAGGTAGACCCTGTAGGTGTCTTTCATGTTCTTGATGAAAATGGGTACAAGGGTCTCATCCTTACTGAAGTCAGTGCACTCCAAGCACTTGTGATAAAATCACATAACATAGGCGTTGAGGTCTTCCCCGGGGTTATGGCAGATTTCGGCAATGTCAACGATGGTCTCACGTTCCGTTTCATAGTGAAACTTGTCAAGGAAGAGCTGAACCATGTCAGACCAGGAGTGGATAGTACCGTCATGGATCTGGTGGTACCAAGAGTAGGCGAGGGCAGTTAAGGACTTGTGAAATTCCCGAAGCTTCAAAATGTCATCCTCCCCGTAGTGCTCCAGGAAGCCATCAAACCGGCTGAGATGCTCACGGGCATTGCCCTTTTTGCCGTTAAACAGGGTGAAGGCTGGTTGCTTCTACATGATAGGGTAGGGCTTGGTAGCGAGGCTGCCAGAGTATCTACATGATAGGGTAGGGCTTGGTAGCGAGGCTGCCAGAGTAGGGAGCATGGCCAGACAATTTAAAGGGGAGCGTGGTAAGGATGACTGCTTGAGATGACAGAGGATGGAGTCAAGGTTATGCTTAGTGACATACGAAGCATGCGAGGGTTTGTGCCCTGTCAGGATGAACCTGACACCAGAGCCCCAAGACGAGGGGACCTGAGGCATTGAGGGGATGATAATGGTAGAGAGGGGTCGGTGGCTGGGAGCAACTTGTTGGGGTATGGTTTGCATAGGGGTAGTGTTAGCGGCAGGATGCCGGTCGTCAGGAAGGGTCGACTGAAGCAAGTCAGGGGCATGAGTTATGTTTAGGTGTCGATTGGTTATGTTAGGGTTAGGCTCCATCTCAATTGAGTCGTGAGTCTCTAAAGTACTTCGAGCAAGGGTAAGGCGAGGCGCTATGGGCTGAGGTGTCGCGAGTCCTACTATCGAGGGCCTAGAGAACCAGGGCTACGGTGGTCGCAACACTGGGACCTGAGTAATGTCCAGATTTAGCCCAGGCCTTGAAGGCTGGATCTGAGCATGAGGGGCCAACCCTAGAGCTTGGGATGACACTGGGTGAGCAGCGGGCACATGGTGGGGAGCTCTGGGGACTTGAGAAGTCGGCGACTGTGAAGTTAAGACTTGGATTGATTTTTGCATTTCTAATATGACAACCATGAGAGAAGATTGAGAATCTTGGAGTTCAGTGATGTAAGAGTAAGGTGTTGGATTGTGGCATTGATGAAAGCGGCTACATTAGGTGCATCCATCCTGGGGGGAGCCTGGAGTTGGTTGTGACTGGTCTCTTCTTGGTCCTCGAGGTGATGCTCCTCTTGGATGACATGGTTGAGGCTTTTGCTGGTAGTCCTGCGTTGTAGAATGATGGTTGCTTGGGTGTGTTAGGCAAGGAACGAACTGCACTGCGATGCTTACTTCCCCATCAGAGTTGCCAAAATGATGCCAAGGAAAGTGGGTTCGCAGTCGAGGTGGAGGTGCCACAAGGAATGCAGTCCGAGTCAGATACTAAGTGTACCGATGTAGGACACAACAGGGTGGAGCAAGAGCAGACACCAATGGCTTCCCAGATAGAGCCTGAGGGTGGCGGTGCTGCGAAGGGGATGACGCATGGTGAGTACACGGCGATAGTCACAGTCCGATGCTTAGGTCCAGAGTCAAGGTCCTGTATGTTTCTCTCTATAGAATTCTAGAGTGAGAAAGTGAAAACTGTTGAAGTTCAGAATGAATTCTCAAAACCTCTATTTATAGAGTTTGATATGATGATGTCATCAGCCGACACGTGGTGCTTTCCGAGAGTGACACGTGACCGAGGGGTCCACAGTTGCCGGTGCTCCAGGGATTGTCGAATCGCATATTCACCTGGCCTGCCCCGCATAGTGTCGCTTTGTCTATCTGGAAAGACTGGCTTCGACAGCGTCGGTGTGGCCAGAGAACCCCCTTGATCTAGCCACTAATCCAAGCCTTTGTAGACTCCCACAAGCTTGGCAGCGGTGGGGAAGACCCGATGCCCAACTGCCAGGCGGACTAGGCACAATGCCCTTTGGACACCTACTCTGGTCTCGGAGTGAGCCGGGGGTCCTAGGCCCTAGGGGTGCTGCTGAAGCCCCCAGTGCCAGAGCACGTATGTGAGTCATGCAGACACCTTGACGGAGACAGTGTCCCAAATGAATTGCCTATTTCGTGGGTCGAGGTAGCATCCCGGAGGAGCCGTCTACCTGACGGGCCGAGGTAACAACCCGGAGGAGCCGTCTACCTGGCTGAAGGGGAGTTGAAAAGTTCACAGGTTGAGATAGTGTCCCGGAGGAGTCGCCTATCCCCGCGGGTGAGTCCTTGTGCCGGAGCACTAGGAGCGCGTCAAGGTAGCATCCCGGAAGAGATGTCTACCTAGCGGAAGGGGAGTTTTCATGCTGAAGCACTTAGAGCTCCCTGACAGAGATAGTGTCCCGGAGGAGTCGCCTATCCCCACGGGATGCTGCACACTCTGGAGAGTGGGTCGAAGCATGTTCCACGACCAAGGTAAGGTACGCATTGTGTGGTGAAATGATGGACCTACGTAAGGTGCGTGGTAGTGTGTCAACGAGCCAGGGGAGGTGATTGTATCAGTCGCAGCGCATGGGCGCGGCGGAATGTATATAGTGTTGAGGCAAGATAATGTGACAAGGAGCCAGGGGGCGCGACTGTATTAGTGGCATGGCGCATGGGCGCGACAGAGAGTTAGAGTGCTGCGCGCAGGCGCCGGCGACGGGGCTCAGAGACTGTGTGCGGACGAGGGTGACGGGGGTCTCGAAGACAGCGCCCACGCGACGGGTGACGAGCGTCGTAGAGTTTACGCGCGGGCATAGGAGACGTGTGTCATAGACGATGCATGGTTCCTTGAAGATAAGTGAAGGTGACTAAGGGGGGAGGCCAAAGGCCAACCCTTGGGGGAAGGCCAAGGCCAACCCTTAAGGGCCGACCCCAAGAGAAGGCCGAGGCCGACCCCCAAAGGAAGGCTGAGGCCCATCCCAAGGGGAAGGCCAAGGCCGAGGCCGACCCCAAGGGGAAGGCCAAGGCCAACCTCCTTGGGCAAGTGCCAAGGCACGCCGATGGGCGACGTGCGATGGTCAAAGCGCGATGAGGCGTCGCAGAAAAATCAATTTCTTAGTGACGAAGGAACGTAGAAAAGGTGAAAAGTGCACGTGACTTGAGCATGCATGTTTTGACTGGTTGGAAGTGTTGAATATTGAGTGTTGATTATGCCGACGTGTCATGAAAATTGGTACCCTAGTGAGTCCATGGGTGCGGTCAAGATAGGTTGGGAACATAAGCCCATTGCGTGTGGTGTGCGCGGAGGGGTAGCCCGAGCAGGCGCCACACGCATAGATACTTAGAAGGATTTTTTTGATGTTTTTTGGCCAGAGTGTCGTTGACGTAACCACTGCATGATGAGGATGAAGAGTAGGTGGCTCGAGCCACCTCGTGCACCACTTACTAAAGCCTTGGAATGCTTGGGCGTTGACATGGTATGACGACAATGGGCGCAGGGGCGCGGTCGTCACGGAACGTTGAGGGCAAGGAGTAGGTGGCTCGAGCCGCCTCATGCACCACCTACTGAAGCCTTGTGATGTAAATTTTTTCAAAGTTAAAAAAAAACTTCTAAGTGTGGAAGAGTGACGAAATGGGTAAGGGGGGGGGGGGGGGGGGGGGGGGGGTGAAGAAGTGTCATACTAAAGCACATGCAATTTTTAGTTTTAGTAAAATTGGTTTGTTGATTTTTGGTTTTGGTTGGATAGAAAAAAAATGTTAAGTGTTACGGAGTGAAAGAGAGGAGATGAGAGTGTGGGGGTATGGTATTTATGAAGTAAAGACAATAGGTAGTGATGGAAGATGGATGAGAAAAAAATAAAACTAAGTATGGATTTGGCTGGTGGTGAGGGGAATTAGTGGGGTGTGCCAAGGGATGTATTAGGGGGAGAGTGATGTAAGGAAGAGAGAATGGTGTGTTGACTTGGAGAGTTAGGATAGAAAAGGAAAAAAAAAGCTAAGTGTTGATTTGGGGAGTAAAGGAAGAAAGTGAGAGGAGGAAGGGAATTAATGGGGAAGGGAGAAGAGAGGGAGGGGGGTCGGCCTAGGGGAAGGAGGTGGGGAGGCCAAGGCCGAGGGTGTGGAAAAAGGGGGAGGGTTAGATGAGGGGAAGTGATGGGGGAGGTAATATGTGAGAGAGAGAGATAGAGCGGGGGGATTAATGTGAGAGGGAGAGAGGGGGTGTAATGATGAGTGGATGTCACGACCCGAACCCACGGGCAGGGCCGCGAGCTAGGCACGTGACCGGCCGCAGACCCAATAGACTCCAACTTAGGGTTCTGCCAGGCCTTGCTCACTAAAACTTGTACACAATTCTAAAATCATACATTAACTAACACTATAACATGAATTTCTAAAGATGCCCCTACAACTCTTTCCCAAATCATCTTTACTGAAATCCTCCATAGGGACCGATAGCATTTATTTTAAAGAAACCTCCTAAAATTAAGCTACGAACAATACAAATAAATAACTGGCAGTTCTACAATTTCTCAAGGGCTTAAACAACTTCCTAATGAGCATCTCCTGCAGCTTCATTCTCATTTCTCTCGTAATACTCATGTTCATCTAGTTGATCGCCTGAAAACATTTATAAAAAGGGGTGAGCTTGGGGCCCAGTAAGTACACATACCATATTCTTAAAATAGTTTTGGGATTCATAAAACATGAAACATGCCACGATTTTCTTCAATTTAAAGCTGGTAAACATTTTCACAAGAGATACTATACATATATAGAATTTTTGAAAGCAATGCATCCAAGATTCTCAGAAATGAAGTATGACATCAAGTAGGCTTATTAACAACTATCACAGTTCATCATAACATGGGTATGTTGCGGTCAGCGTACGTTCCCCCCTGACTAGGGCCCACAATCCCTACTCCACCTGGGATGAACATTATTTGGTCAGGGTATGCGCCCCCCTGACTAGGGCACACAATCCCTCCTTCATCCGGGATACATATGTGGACGCAATGGCGCACCACGAGCAACAGTACTGTGCGTCAACGTATCGTCCCGTTGACCAGGACCCAACAATCCAACTTTCCCCCGTGGATATGGGGCGCAACAACCGAGCCAGAAATACCGTCTCATTCAACATAAGCCAACTTTAAACCACTACTCATAGAAAACATTCCATGGCATTTTTATGCATTTTCTCATCAAACAATTTACACAAAAACAGTAGCATGTAAAAGGTTTTAAAACTTCTCATTGGAACAATTCATTTATACATATAGATAAACGGAAAATAGGGTATACGGAGGAATATGGCAGGAGTACTTACCTCGCTCAAAATCCGCTTCAGGTATTTGCTCAAATGCCGGCCCTAACTCTTGACTATAAAAACCTAAATAACAAATCATACAAATGTCATTCATTAACGCTCGAGCACACCTAAGTATTAGGTATTAGTTTTCTTTTAGATGAGTAAAATTTTACCCAACCGTCCCCCGACCTATGTATAATTACTTATGTGCCCCCAATGCCTAAAGTACCTTATCCACCCAGATATAACCTAAAAGAGTCATTAGAATTAATTACCTATTTGCACTTTGTCTGAATCTATTCAGAAGAGGTCCTTAGAAATAATTTAATAACTATCGTGACAATGAAGCGTTACGCTATATCCGTTCGGACGCTACACTGTTAAGAACGCTAAAAATAGCAAACGACTTTCAAAACTTTTAAAACTCTGGAATATACATTATCATAGCTATGTAAGACTATTATAAAAGTATCATAATTTAATAACTTAGTTTACTATTTTAAAATACACCGAAAAACGCTTTTACAAATAAAATTAGTTAGCATGCTTATCGAGCTCCAAAAAATCTGAAAATGTTACTGTGTGTAGATCTTGCAAAATTAACATAAGTTACTTCTTTGAGTTTTGTACAAATAAATTTATAAATATATTTTAAAAATTCGAAAATAAACTGCTGGAATAGGATACCTTTTTAGCGACACTTGAGTTCAATTTCAAACTAAAGCTTTTCCTCTTTTTGCCAGTATCTTCTTCTTCCTCAAAACCCACTATCCGAACCCACTTTATCAGTTTACACACTCACACATACATTACCCACTCACATCTATTCATACCCATTTGTACCCTCTCAAACACATATATAACACCCACATATATTAATCACCGCACATACTCACGGTTCTCTCCCCACTGGTGCGCACGGCAACCACCATTTGAAACACCTGGGCACTCAACAACACTTCACTCCAAACTTCCACCGCAAACACACACACACACACCTTGGACTACATGCACCCACACGCTAACTCAACATCACTCACACACAAAATGTATATATACATGTACACACGCTGTACACATATATGTGATCTCATCTTTACACACACTACAGGTTCACATATTACTCCATTACATCCACGTCACACCACTTCCCACACCCTCACAAAGCACCGAAAAATGTAATTATGGCAGCCCATGGCTGCTCAGCCATCTCCGTTTCTCACGGCAACCATGGCTGCCACCTCCTTCACTCGGTTTCTCAGCCGTGACAGCCCAAGGCTGTCACCCGCACATCCAATCCCTCACAGCCCCTACACAAATCTATGAGCACATAGTGGCGGGTTGAATCGCATCTCCTTCACAGTTCCCTCAGGCATCACTATCGCACTCCCAAACCAATGCATCAACAACTCACAGACTACTCACGGCAGACCCATTAAACCTATTCTTACGGTTTACACGATCTCACATATATCCAACAAAATGCACCACGGCGACATCCACTACCTCACGGCAGTGGCCCTCTTCCTTTCTTCTACCACACAAAGACTCTCACAAACCCAACCATATCAACACAGATCCAACCCATACGCAGATACATATATATGCAATAGCCATAACTTACAATATATACATAGATAAGAACATAAATTTTCAAGGAAGCCTTACCGGAAAACTTTGCCAGAAAGAGAATCCTCTAATCCCTTCCCCGGAGAGCCCTCTCTACTTCTCTCTTTCTCTATCTCGATCTGTTGCCTTCCGAAGCCAAGGTCGGCTGCCCACGATTCCTACACTATATATATAAATCAACCCTAATTTGTACAATTACCATGAGTCCCCCTACCATTCCCTAAGCCATTTAAATTCTACTCGAGACTTTTATTGTTACAAAAATGTCCATTATATTTATTTATGAAAGATGGCGCATTAAAAGAACTTAATGGTTTATTACCTACCCCGCTACACTAATTTGTTGCTAACACCTGTTAATAAGGTCTATACGTTAACTACAAAAATTGTCACTAAAGATCATCATATAATGCTCCCCAAATTCGTCGCTAAAAACTCAAAAGAACATTACTCTTAAAAAAAACTGTCGCTAAAGTAATAATAACCGGTTAAGCCTAGGTTCGGGGTATTACAGTGGAAAGGAAGAAAAAATGAGGGTGAGAAGAGTGAGAAAAACCCACGTGTGGAGGGAGGTGAGTTAATAAGAGAGAGAGAGAGAGAGAGAGAGAGAATGTGTAAGAGAGAGAGTGTGTGTTTGCAAGAGAGTGAGAGAAGATATTTAATGTGATAAGAGAGAGTGTGTGTAAAGTGGGGAAATGGGGAATGGTGTGTCTTGGGTAGTGAGGGAAGATAGATGAAAAGTATGTTGAGTGATGTGAGAAAAAGAATGAAGGAAGAGAGAAAAAAAAGTACAAGGTTGGAAGTGACTGGAGAGATAGAAAGGAAGAGAGAGAAAGGGAATTAAATGAGGGAAAAGAGTGGGAGAGTTCCACATGGAGGGGTGGGAAGGGGGCTGCCCAGCGCGGGGGTTGGTGGGTGGGGGGGTGATTTCCCTGCCATTCGCTTTCTCACTATGCCGAGCGTTGCAGCTATCGTCACCCCGGCCTCTGTGCCCTGTGGATAGTGTGACAGCCGGAGAAAAAAGTGGAGAACTAGAAATATTGTAGAAACTAAACTAAAATTGACTTACCCTTGACGAATTAAATATTTATGGGGAGTGCACCAAAAAAAAATTTTGGCCTTCCAAGGAGGAAGAGGGAAGATGAAAATTTTAGTTGGAAAAATTTTCAAACCGATGCAAAGAGAATGAGAGGAGTGGTGGGAGGATGAAAAATGTTGTTGAATTTTTTTTCCCTAAGTGTCAAAAAGTGGAGAGTGGGGCTCGGATAAGGGTGGCGAGGGAGGTGTGGACTTGGGATGGCGGGCTTGATGACCGGTTGAGTCACATAGGCAAGGGAAGGCCGTCGGGACGTGTTGCGTGCATGCCCACGAGGTCGCATGGCCTGAGGGGATGTCAGCTGATGGAGTTGAGACTTAGTAGCGTGGCTCGAGCCACCCCGCGCACCACGCACCACGTACCATGTTGATGCGATGTGAGGCGGAAAGGGTAGGGAAAGGGTGAAGCCCCCAAGGAAGTGGGTGATGGCATCAAGGGTGGTGTCAGTAGACTTGGGTAAGAGCAATGTAGCTTGAAAATTTTTCTAAGTCCGGAAAATATAACTTCATTGATAACAAAAGTAGGCGACATGCCTTGGTACATGGGAATTGAGCACATTGAAACTTGCAAAATGAAGGAAAAAAATTACAAGTACGGAAAATGCACTAGACAGGCTAGGGCTTGGGCGGGTGGGTCACATGTCCTGCACTTAGAGTTTGAGCTCGCCAGATGCAATCTTGTCAGCGAAGTTGAACTTGAGGCCTCTGCACCACTTGAGGCTGTGACCGACTTTGGCAGGAGTTGCGATGGGCTAGGTCTTTCGGGGTAGGTTCAGTGTCGGCATCGGGCTGGGTTATGGCATTGTCGTTGATCCAGATCTCGAGGAGAGCTCTGATTGTCTTCAAGTCGCATGGGTATTTCAGGGCAGGCAGCGGCTGCCTTCGCTTTTCAGGGCGTCCATCCCTTTCTTGGGATTGACGCTTCCGGCTATTGTCGTTGCCACTAGCTGCTTCCGTCGTCGCGTTCAGGGCAATATGAGTTTGGGGCTTTGGGGTCTTTGACGGACCGACTGAGTTGTAGGTGCGTCGTGCAGCTTCCTTGAGATGTCCCAAGACCGAAGCTGGAGGTTTTCAAGGTAGACCTTATATGTGTCTTTCATGTTCTTGATGCAAATTGGTACAATGGTCTTATCCTTTTTGAAGTCAGAGCACTCCAAGCACTTGTGATAAAATCGCGTAACATAGGCGTTGAGATCTTCCCCGGGGTTCTGGCGGATTCCGACAATGTCAACGATGGTCACATGTTCCATTTCATAGTGAAACTTGTCAAGGAAGAGCTGGACCATGTCAGACCAGGAGTGGATAGTACCGTCGGGGATCTGGTGGTACTAAGAGTAGATGAGGCCAGTTAGGGACTTGTGAAATTCCCAAAGCTTCAAAGTGTCGTCCTCCATGTAGTGCTCTAGGAAGCCAGGAAAACGGGCGAGGTGCTCGCGGGTGTTGCCCTCTTTACCGTTGAACAGAGTGAAGGCCGGTTGCTTGTACTTGACAGGGTAGGGCTTAGTAGCGAGGCTGCCAGAGCAGGGAGCATGGCCAGACAACTTAGAGGGGGTGTGTGGTACGGATGACTTCTTGAAACGGCAGAGGATGGCATCAAGGTAATGCATGGTGACATACGAAGCATGCGAGGGTTTGTGTCCTGTCGGGATGATCCTGGCACCAGAGCCCCCAGACGGAGCAACCTGAGGCATTAAGGGGATGAGAATGGTAGAGAAGGATTGGTGGTGGGGATCAACTTGTTGGGGTATGATTTGCGTAGGGGTAGTGTCATCGGCTGAAGACAGGTCGTCAGGAAGGGTCGACTGAAGAAAGTTGGGGGCATGAGTTATGTTTAGGTGTCGATTGGTTTTGTTAGGGTTAGGCTCCATCTCAATTGAGTCATGAGTCTCTGAAGTACTTCGAGCAAGGGTAAGGCGTGGCACCGCGAGTTGAGGTGCAGCGAGTCTTACTATCGAGGGCCCGGAGGACCAAGGCTGTGGTGGTCGCGACACTGGGACCTGAGCAGTGTCCAAAACTAGCCCAGGCTCTGAAGGCTGGATCTGAGTAGGAAGGGCCAACCCTAAAGCTTGGGATGACACGGGGTGAGCAACGGACACAGGGTGGGGTGCTCTGGGGCCTTGAGAAGTTGGCAACTATGAAGTCAAGACTTGGATTGATTTTTGCATTTCTAATATGACAGCCATGAGAGAATATTGAGAGTCTTGGAGTTCAGTGATGGTAGAAGTAAGGTGTTGGATTGTGGTGTTGACGAACGCGGCTACATTGGGTGCATCCATCTTAGGGGGAGCCTGAAGTTGGTTGTGACTGGTCTCCTCTTGGTCCTCGAGGTGATGCTTCTCTTAGATGAGTGGGTTGAGGCTTTGGCTGGCAGTCCTGCGTTGCTAAGGCACGGTTGCTTGGGTGTGTAAGGCAAGGAACGAACTGCACTGTGATGCTTACCTCCCTAACAGAGTCGCCAAAATAATGCCAAGGAAAGTGGGTTCGCAGTCGATGTGGAGGTGCCACAATGAATGCAGTCCAATTAGATGACAAGTGTACTGATGTGGGACACAGCAAGGGTGGAGCAAGGGCAGAGACCAATGGCTTCCCGGACAGAGCCAGAGGGTGGCAGTGCTGCGAGGCTGATGGCGGAGGGTGAGTACTCGACGACAGTCACAATCCGATGCTTAGGTCCAGAGTTATGGTCCTGTATGTTTCTCTCTCTAGAATTCGAGAGTGAGAAAGTGAAAAATGTTGAAGTTTAGAATAAATTCTCAAAACCCCTATTTATAGAGTTTGAGGTGATGATGTCATCAGCCGACATGTGGTGCTCCCCGGGAGTGACACATCACCGAGGGGTCCACAGTTGCCAGTGCTCCAGGGACTATCAAATTGCATATATTATCTGGCCTGCCCCGCACAACGTCGCTCTATCTATTTGGAAAGACTGGCTCCCACAGCGTCGGTGTGGCCAGAGAACCCATTTGATCTTACCACCAATCTAAGCCCTTGCAGAGTCCTACAGGCCTGACAACAGTTGGGAAGACGCGACGCCCAACTGCCAGGCGGACTAGGCGCGATACCCCCCGGAGACTTGCTCCCGTCTCGGAGTGACTCGGGGGTCATAGTCCCTAGGGGTGCTGATGAAGCCCCCAGTGCCAGAGAACTTAGGCCAGTCACGCAGACACCCTGGCTGGCGGAGATAGTGTCCAGGAGGCATTTTTCTGTGGGCATGAAAACGACGGGCATGAGTGAATCTATGAATGCCTCGTTCGATAGTTATGTGGGTACAACTACCAATTTGAAGAGTTTCGTCACATCCGCACAAAAAGCGGTTGCGTCGTTATTCGTGAAAGAAAGGGCTGTAGAATTTGCAACCATGTACAAAGAAATGAGAAGGTTACTTGAGACCCCGCTGAAGCTGAACGGTGCCAAAGTCTATACGAAGGAGATCTTCCTGCTATACCAAGTAGAGCTGCAAAAATCGGGACGATACTGTATAAACAAGGTGGCAGAAAAGTCTACGCGTTAGTACAAGGTTTATTCACTCGTGAATGACCTCCTCCCTGAAAAGCTACGCAGAATCTATACGGTGAGCCACGACACATTGACGGACTCGGTGACATGTGTTTGCAAGAAGTTTGAGTTCCACGGCGTCCTGTGTAGACACATTCTGCGGTTTTTCACCTAGAAGAATATCAGGACAATCCTCGATAAATACGTCTTGCCATGGTGGACGAAAGGTGCAAACAGGTTGCACGGTACCATTGCCTTTCCGGAGCACCTGTATACTGACTTTGAAGAATCAGAGACGTTGCGGTATAATCATCTGGTGACGATGTTCACCCGTTTGTCCGTAAAGGGTGCTGCTACAATGGTCGGATATAAACATCTCCTCGAGGTAGCTCAGTAGCAAGAGCCCATAGTCGACCAATTGGAAGCAGCTTCAGTCAGCAATGCGGTTGACACCGAGCCTACGACGGGATCAGAAGATGACGAGCCGGGGGAGGAAGATGTCAATGATATCCGACCTTTGGATTATATCGCAAACGAAAGGCCGCACGAGATCTACGAGAATGAAAAGCTCTATTGAAACGGCAACTCAACCTAAAAAGCTGAGAATGTGTGCATTGTGCACGACAAGCGGAACCATTACAAGGCACTGGGGATAAGTCCAGGGGGTTTGCAGGACGGGGAAGAAGATGACGCCAGATATGAGGACGAACAAGCTGCAGTGGACCTTTAATTTTTTGTACAAGCCATCAAGTCTATTGACATTTGTAATTATTTTTTGTAATTTTTTTCTAATAATCTTTCGACCGAATACTGGAATTTTTTTTCTGATGGACCTATGAGAGCCACCAAATCTAAGTTTAAGTTTTTTTTTTATTAGCCACGTCCACTAAATAGTGTAGCGGACGCCTCTGCAGAGTCTTAAAACCTCAACACTATAGAAAATTTTGACCTTCTTTTTTGTTCGCTATACAATGTAGCGGACAACTCTGCAGAGTCCTAATTTTTTGGTGTGTCCGCTACACAATGTAGCCGACGGCTGTGCAGAAAAAAACTTTTGGGGTTCTTTTTATCCGCTACACAATGTAGCGGACGACTCTATCATGTTATATATTAATCAGATCGGCCAATCATCTTATCACTCCATCCATTTCTCTATATGTCTCGAACATCTCACCCAGCCGCTACCCCATCTACGGCGACCCACATCTCTGGTGACCCACATCTCCATCAACACAACCGTCCTCCCCTCGACGCCGCGCCGCCTCCGGCGACAGCCTCGTCCTCCCCTCAACGTCGTGGCGCCTCCAGCGACATACCTGTCCTCCCCCCGACGCGGCACCACCTCCCTCCGGCGATAGATCCGCCCTGATGGCTTCTGATTCGTCGAGCACCGAATTTGTAGGCAACATGCAGGTAGGCAGATGCTTCAAGGTCATGATGCCTAGTTTTGATATAGAACTTGTAGGCCATCCCTTTTTCTCTGTGTTTTCGTGTGTGTTAAAAGTTTGATCTTTGGTTAAAAACTTACCAATTTTTTGTATTATGAATATGTTAGGACATACCGGTAGCCTTTTGCTATTGGCTTACCACACTTTATTTCGATTCAACTTTAACCAGCCGCAAGGGGTCATGGCATGCTAGAATCAAGAAGAAGCGCGACCGAGATCAAATTTGTTTCGCAGAGGGTTGGAACGAATTCGTGCAGCAGCATGACCTCCATCTCTGGGACTTTGTAGTCTTTAAACACACGGGGAACATGAATTTTCAAGTGACGGTGTTTGATCGGAGCACTTGTGAAAAAACTTTCCCCCAATGTTAAACCCTAAATTCTGTTATGAACAATTTTATGTTAATGTTCATTATTTTTCCGAATATTAGGTTCTTAATTGTGCATTTGAGAATTATGATTGTTAATCGTACGTTTTTTTATTGTTAATCGATATTGAGATTGTTGATTCCGTCGCTAAAACATTATTTCCGTCGCCAATTTCATTAAAAAGAATTATCGACGTCCGTTGCAATGTCTAGCGGATGCCGCAGCAGAAAGTCTGATCTCCAACACTCAAAAAAAAATTGTTTCCCGTACATCCGCTACAATGTCTAGCGGATGGCGCAACACTTAAAAAAAATTGTTTCTTGTACGTCCGCTACACAGTGTAGCGGACGGTGCAGCAGAAAGTCTGATTACAAAAAATAAAAAAAAAATTGTTTCCTGTAGGTCCGCCACACTGTATAGCGGACGACGCAGCAGAAACTCCCAACACTTGGAAAATCGAAAGACGGGGTTCTCTTATTAGAATGACATATGGATAAGTGCTAGTTGGAATAAAATCCTAACATACAGTAGGAAGAGATATATGTCATTCTTCATTTGACATATATTTATCAAATAAGTACTGATCATTGGTTAAAATATTATTTCTCTCGTTTGAATTGAGGTGCCTCCCACTAGCCTCGGCCATTTCTTCCGCAAGTTGAAGCATGTAAAATCGTTTTCTACGCAGCAACATTCGGTTATTCTCCATACGAATTCGGCACACAGCTTTCTTACACTGCTTAACATTACGCCTCGACATACTAAGTGAACGACGTTGCGGCACAGGTGCTCTCAGCGTGGTGAGATCTTGGTGTAGTGCTTCTGATTCCTTAACTCGATATGCCCATTCTCTTCGTAAACCTGCATAATACTCTCTCAGATCCGTGTACTTCACTTCTTTGTAGTCGTCGTTCCTTTCACACAACAACCACACAGTCTCACGTCCCCGATAACTAGAACTACCAGGAACTCCTGCCATTTAACTTAGGTACATCTACAACGATGAGCATGGCTAACATATATAAATAATCCCCCCCCCCCCCCACACACACACATACACTATATATTGGTGTGATAATTACACAATAGCCTGCCCATCTCTGGTGACAAGACAAGTCTCTAGACACTGACACCCTGCTTAATTGGTAGTTGGAGACAATAGCATGCCCATGTCAGTGAGAAGACAAGTCTTTGGTGACAAGACAAGTCTCTGGTCTCTTGCAGTGACTTGTCACATCTCATAAAGTTGAACCTGTAGCATCTAATAAAGTGGTCCCGTTTCAAAAATTATATAAGTACATGCATTGCATGAAGGGCAAAAGGCATAGAGTGATATACTCCCAGTTTCATAACAACTCTCGAAATGTCATATACTCCACGAGATATTTTTGAAGCAATGGGTCGTTACTGGGCGGGCGAAGATGAATTTCACTATTCTTTACGTCCAAGTTTGTGTTACTCATCACGCTATGTTAATACATTACATGCATAATGGTCTTATCGGATGAATGAATATGAGGTTTTAGTAGCTGATTCACAGCGCATGAATATACCCATACCTCGACAAAAGGCAATCAACATGCCTCAAATTACACACATGGAGCTTGAAAGGGCACTGCATCAAATACGTGAATAAAATAATAGAATGAGAGTTCATCAAAGTAGACATAACTTACGTCTTATGGCACGTGATGCACATGAACATGGCAACAACAATGAAGTACAAGTATACTGGAACATGAGCTTTGAACTTGGATCTGTTTCCGATGCTCCAATGTCAGATGAAGATGACTGAAGATGCTCCAATGTCACACTGTGTCAACGATGCTGCTTCTTTGTAATTTAATCTTAAGACTCCAACTCTTAGAAATTTTTTGGAGCTCTATACGTCCGCTATACAATGTAGTCTACGGCCCTGCAGAATCTAAGACTCCCAACACTTGGACTCTTAACGTGTGCCTTAAGTTCTCTATACAATGTAGCAGACAACCCTGCAGATTCTTAGCACTCCAATTCTCTTTACGTCCGCTACACGATGTAGTGGACGGCCCTACAGAATCTCAAGACTCCAACACTTAGAATTTTTTATGGTGCTCTTTACGTCCGCTTCACGATGTAGCGGACGGCCCTGCAGAAAGTCGGATCTCAAACACTTAGAATATTTTTGGGGCTCTTTACGTCCGCTACATGATGTAGCGGACGGCCCTGCAGAAAGTCAGATCTCAAACACTTAGAATTTTTTTGGCTCTTTACGTCCGCTACACGATGTAGCGGACGGCCTTGCAGAAAGTCAGATCTCCAACACTTAATTTTTTTTGTGCTCTTTACGTCCGCTATACTATGTAGCGGACGGTCCTGCAGAATCAAAGAAACCAAAACTGGCCAATTTTGTGGCCCTGCGCAATCTTAAAGCTCCAACATTGACCCACATTTTGTTTCCCACCGTTCAAAGCAAATCACAAATCAGTCAATGAGCCAATGCTATCTCAACACAAATCAAACACTCAACTGATTTCAACACAAATCGGTCGGTCAAATCAATCGCATTCAACACCGATCAACTGATGTCAACACAAATCAATTCAAACCCAATAAATGAAGAACAACTTTCATAAAGATAATATATGTTTATTAAAAAAGTGAATATAATGTTACAATGTCACTTGGGGACCTCATCTACTGCGGGATTCTCGTCATTACACGGATTTTCAATAAACCTAATAGCTCTAGGTCGGCCTTTCATAATTTCCCAAGCTATCCTATACCTAAAGCCTTGTATGCATTCTCGGCTCCAGACGGTCTTTTCGAGGCTCTCAGACCGACAAATGTAATCCATGTACATGCAGACGAAGACGCCGCAGTCCGAGGAGTTATGTTGCTTGGGCCTAAGCCTCTTCAATCAGAAAATGAGCTTTGGCCTGGCCAGTACTCTCTCGTAATGCCTAGAATTGACCAAGGCACAAAATAGATTCTGCGAGAAACATAATAAACATTAAACATTAAACATAGCAAACAGAATAAGCATTAATCAGTTTTACAATATGCAAGTTACAATAAGAATTAAACAGGATCTTACCATGGCATCCAACTGGCCTATGCCTTTGTACATGGTAATCACAGGCATCTCAGGGGTACAATCGTGGAGACTGTCGATGAATGATACGACCTTCTCTACTGGTTCATAGCAAACCAAATATCACTGGGCATTCCCTAAAAATGGGATTAGAAACACGTTGGCAACACTTGCGCTCACTGGACTATCCCTAGCAAGATATGCTTGTAGGTTAGCGGACGGTTTCCACTAGGCCAGGGTTCTCCTCCCCCTTGAAGTGACCCACTCGCGCCAGTCTTGTACTAGGATGCCATGAAAATAAGCATCCAAGATAAAAATGCGCGGACGGTCGGCCAGCTGCTCCCAACACTTTTGCCTCTGAATTTGCACGTAGTGCGAGATGACACCATTGTCTAACCAAGCTCCCAGTGCCAGCGAGGCCATTTTTACCACGAGCAATTGTAATCCAAGCCCTCCGGGTGATCCACGTTATACGACGCTCCGTCTTGGGGGGGGGGGCACTAAAATAACGGGCTCGGATTAGCTCGCATTTATGCGGCTTTAGGGGCCTGGCTGGATGCCCTTTCGGATATTGCCCTCCTTTAGGGGGGTCAACCGACAAATATTGTCCTCCTTCGAGGGGCAAGAGCAGGGGATATTGGCCTCCAATTCTTGGTTTGGCCGGCTGATATCTCCCGTTCGGGAGGTTCGGCCGGCTGATAATGTCCTTCGGGGGGATCGGCAGGTTGATAATGTCCTTCGGAGGCCCTGGCCGACTGATATTGCTCTCCGACCATTTCTGCCGCCGGCTGATATTGCCCTCCGGGAAGGTCAAACGGGGGATATTGCCCTCCGAGGGTGCCAAGTGGTCCCGCCCACGGGATAATGGGCAGTGCCTCGAAGAAATCATAGTTTCTGAAAGGCTAGTCTTGCGTGACTTGACTCTGAGAGAAGGGTTGGAGTTCCGGGTAAAAATTGAAGGATGGGACACTGTAATCGTCCCACGACGCTTGAGATTGTCCCATCCCCGCTACAGAGGGACCACCAACTCCCTGGCTCACCCCTGAAGCCTGTCCCGAGAGATCACCGTATCCCTCGCTGACGCCCGTATAACCCATTCTCTGGCTGACGACCGAAGACTGTCCCGATGCTTGGCGCAAAAAATTCCCATAGCCTAAAGCCAATGCAGTAACCTATTGGCGAAGATCCTCACCCATTGTGCTCACCAGATCCTTCCGCTCACTCAACTTCTGGAAGAATGCGAGTGAGGTATTAACCTACATCCAAAAAGATAAAAAATAAGTAACTTCAATCAGACATTTATAATCATCAAATTCAATTACGAACACTTGTTGAACAACTTACGAGATTGTATGCCATATGCTCATCGATCTGACCCCTAGGGTGGTACTTCTCCTCGCGTTCAAACCTTACTAGGGCTACTCCTCCGCGTGATGCGGTAGTACCACTCAGTGTACTGTTCGATGCTGATAACAGGGTCAGGCTCAGAGACGATGGCCACCAGTGTGTCCTGCCAAGAACTCCAAAGCTCTATTTCAGCCGCACACAATTCGTGCGCATTGGCCTTGCCAAACTGTTCGACACCCAGTGGGTTCCTATTAACCCTCATATCTGGGGCATCGGCTGGAAACCCCTGCAGGTAGTCAAAATGGTGCATTGCTCGATCTGGCAGCTACCACTTTGCAACCTCGAAGTGGATCAGGGGTGTGCGCTGCAACCCGGAGAGTGTGAAGACGAACGACTCTCCCACCTGTCGTGCCAAACGGCTGTACGGTGCCCAACGCATTTGGCCCGGAGATAGACTGTCGAACTCCCCTCGATAGTACGTAATGTTGTGATGGGGATCGACTCTCCTCTGGTAATGGCTCTCCTTCCGGTTGTACTCCCAAGCACACAACCGATGCCACATTTTATCGGTTCCATCCCTACGCGTTGGTGCACCGATAGCAAGGTGTTCATAAGACCACACCTGAGAACATGGGCAAATTATATTTATATTGTCGATTCAAAAAAAAAATGAAATCATGATTTATATGATATACCTGCAATAGCGAGAAACATGCACATATGGCTTTGGAGTCGGGCCTCGTTGCCTTGTGTAATGCTCGGTACAGATACGAAAGAACCGCTGCACCCCATACATAATCCCCAACCTCCCGCAGGTTACCCAACACTGGTAAATATTTCACGCTGACCATGTTCTTCGACGTCGTTGGGAATAAAATTACCCCCATCACCCACAAGAGGAAGGCTTGTGTGTACAGCACAAGCATCTCGCCCGTATAGTTTTTCGGCAAAACCTTGTAGGTATCTACCAACCACTTCAACTTTATACCACCACTGCTAAACTGTACCTACGGTATCGAAGTGAAGAAGTCCCTAGCGGTTCTCTTATTCATTGCTTCCGGTGGAGGAGCAATTACCGGCCGCCCCGTCACCAGTAACCCTAAGATGAACCCTACATCTTCTAGGGTAATTGTCATCTCTCCGAGAGGGAAGTGAAACGTATTCTCCACCTTTCAACAAGGGCACCTATTAAGTGCCGGTCAAGGTGTTGAAAGATCTGCCCATGCGTGAAAATCCCAAACCCAATTCCACGCAGTATCCTTTTCTGGGACTTGTTCAATTTCCATGCTGTGAACTCGTTAGATACTTCCACTGTGGTAAGAAGTTCTCTTTCCTATGAATTAATAAATACAATCTATGCAAAGCAAAAGTATACAATATTTGCGGGAATACGAAAGTTTATTCGCTAAGTATCTTACTCCACCATCCCATATGAGCGTACTGATGTGGTTGGCTTGGTCGTATAACACGGATGGATCTTCTGGTCCAGGATTAAATTCCATTTTCTGCAACTGAAATTATGAAAAAACCTTCTGAGTTTGGATTTTACAGTTTGGATTTTGATAATCGCTCGCAAAAATACGACGCTAGCACATGCATAATACATATAACCCAAGCACATGCATAATACATACAAATGAGTATATGTACAATAGATATATATACATACACGGAATCAGATTTTACAAACGCTAGCACATGAACAAATACGTACATATATAAATTCTCATCGCTAGCACATGCTCAATGCATAATCAAAACCACGCATAAAACGCAATATTCATCACAACTATAGATTACAAACATGTAAATGATTGATTTTGTGAACTTACATGATCTATTATGGTATTAAAGGTGTTCTTAAGAAGAAATTGCGTAGATCTGCTTGCCAACGCTGCTGGGAATATTTGTGAGTAGAAAGAATGGAGAAGAGTGTCGTAGGTAGGGTTTTTTTTAATATATATTAAATGTCCGCTATACAGTTTTGCAGACAGTTTTACAACGTCCGTTTCACTATATCGCGGACTATTTATCAATAAAAGACATCTGCCACACTGTGTAGCGGACGAGTAAAGATTGCTAAAGCAGACTTAAGGATAATACCCCGCCTTACCAGATTTGTGACACTAAGGTCAAGGCAACCGTCGTGGGGGGTAAAGGACTGATGGGACCGTTCCTGACATGTGTCAGTCGAAAGGACGTCCGCTACACAGTGTAGCGTACGTCTTTTTCTTGACACATGTCAGGACAAGAAAGTCATCCGCCGCACAGTGTAGCGGACAAGGGAGGAGGGGCAAAATGGTAAAAAAAGACTATCCGCGACACTATGTCGTGGACAACTGACAGTTTTTGAAAAAAAAAAGATATGGGCCGTTCATCTTTTCAGGATGGACGGCCAGAACGCACTTGCAAAATACCCTATTTTGCTAGCGCTCTCAACCGATCAGCTATATATATATATATATATATATATATATACACACACACACACACACACACACACACACAATGTATATGTATATATGGCGTTGAAGGGAAAGATGAAGTAAAGTGGGGTAGGTCCCATTCATTTTTGTCCAAACCCATCAGGATTAATTCTATACCCCCCGCCCCCCCGGGTATTGTTTTATCCCACTCCAGTGGGATAAAACAAGTCCAAATGATACCTTATCCGGAGACTAAGTGCGTGTCCAAACGTCGGATATGATTATTTTTATCCTATCCGAGGGTCTTATCCCGCGCGCCAAACATAGCCTAAAAGTGTAGTGAGACATCTGTCCCGGCTTGGCAATATTGGGCACCACCCATATCTACCGCATTATTACATGCACCTCAAAACCTATCAGTTACGGCACTTTGAAGTGCCGCCAAAACTAAATTATATTGCAGTGAGTAGTTGGACGAAAGACTTGTTGGTAAAGGAGCGAGAGAAGTATAAACCAAGAGATGACCAAGTGAATCATTTCAATATACTGTTTGAGTCGTCTATAATTTGCTCTATTAAATGATGAAATTGCTTTTTTTAATAGATACTAAATATATGCGAAATTATACCCTAATTTAAGTGGGTTTAATGATATTACCCATAAGGACAAATATGAACCGGAAAAGTCACATAAGCTACCACTAACCCGTACGGACTCCTTGACATCGTTTGGTAACCGGAGTAAATGAAGTCACATAACCTACCATTATATTCCCGTACGGACACCTTTAAGGAACTAGCAGTAAATGTGAGAGCTGGATCATGGTTGTAACACTCTACTTGGCTGGGATGGATAAATAGCAGTAGAACCAAAATGCGGGAGCTCATGTCATCAAAATCTCAGAATAGGAGAGGCATATAATTAATATGACATTAAGGTAGCTACCACGGTCAATAAACGTGATAATTAGTGTGCTTACGCAATTGCTTAATACCTAATTATCTCTTATCTTGACATTGTTTACTGATGGAGGTTGTCTGATGCACTTTCTGAAGAATCTCCGTGGTGTTCTCTGAATTTATTGCAACTGCTACTTTGAAGCTCCATAATAGCAAGTTGTTCTAAAATTCTTTACCAAGTCATGATGGGGTTGGGACTAAGAGTTTAACCCCTTTACTAGATTAATGCCACTTAGAAAATCATGTCTTGTTTGCTGCTAAAGCTACAGGTTTATGACTATACACCATTAGAGGAAGGTGGGTGTGGGCTGAGTTGTAGTTTCATCCGATTCAATTTGTTCTACATGATTTAACAAAGTACAAAAAATAACGTGTACTCATAAGACTAAATTGCATGAATAGAGATGCGTCCTCCTACTAACGATGCGAGCATGGGCTACGCTACAACTGTAATATCCACCGTCATATTAGAGCGTCAGTGCCATATAAAAAGTTATAACATAATGCGAGCGTAAGCGAAGTTACAATTATAATATCCACCATCCTATCAGAACATCGTGTCACATAAAAGCTGCAATAGTAACGGACAGCAAATGAGAGTAAATATT
>JAVXUO010002381.1:0-65326 GCA_033065855.1 Escallonia rubra
TGTGGGTACAACTACCAATTTGAAGAGTTTCGCCACATCCGCACAAAAAGCGGTTGCGTCGTTATTCGTGAAAGAAAGGGCTGTAGAATTTGCAACCATGTACAAAGAAATGAGAAGGTTACTTGAGACCCCGCTGAAGCTGAATGGTGCCAAAGTCTATACGAAGGAGATCTTCCTGCTATACCAAGTAGAGCTGCAAAAATCGGGACGATACTGTATAAACAAGGTGGCAGAAAAGTCTACGCGTTAGTACAAGGTTTATTCACTCGTGAATGACCTCCTCCCTGAAAAGCTACGCAGAATCTATACGGTGAGCCACGACACATTGACGGACTCGGTGACATGTGTTTGCAAGAAGTTTGAGTTCCACGGCGTCCTGTGTAGACACATTCTGCGGTTTTTCACCTAGAAGAATATCAGGACAATCCTCGATAAATACGTCTTGCCATGGTGGACGAAAGGTGCAAACAGGTTGCACGGTACCATTGCCTTTCCGGAGCACCTGTATACTGACTTTGAAGAATCAGAGACGTTGCGGTATAATCATCTGGTGACGATGTTCACCCATTTGTCCGTAAAGGGTGCTGCTACAATGGTCGGATATAAACATCTCCTCGAGGTAGCTCAGTAGCAAGAGCCCATAGTCGACCAATTGGAAGCAGCTTCAGTCAGCAATGCGGTTGACACCGAGCCTACGACGGGATCAGAAGATGACGAGCCGGGGGAGGAAGATGTCAATGATATCCGACCTTTGGATCCAATTATATCGCAAACGAAAGGCCGCAAGAGATCTACGAGAATGAAAAGCTCTATTGAAACGGCAACTCAACCTAAAAAGCTGAGAATGTGTGCATTGTGCACGACAAGCGGAACCATTACAAGGCACTGGGGATAAGTCCAGGGGGTTTGCAGGACGGGGAAGAAGATGACGCCAGATATGAGGACGAACAAGCTGCAGTGGACCTTTAATTTTTTGTACAAGCCATCAAGTCTATTTGACATTTGTAATTATTTTTTGTAATTTTTTTCTAATAATCTTTCGACCGAATACTGGAATTTTTTTTCTGATGGACCTATGAGAGCCACCAAATCTAAGTTTAAGTTTTTTTTTTATTAGCCACGTCCACTAAATAGTGTAGCGGACGCCTCTGCAGAGTCTTAAAACCTCAACACTATAGAAAATTTTGACCTTCTTTTTTGTTCGCTATACAATGTAGCGGACAACTCTGCAGAGTCCTAATTTTTTGGTGTGTCCGCTACACAATGTAGCCGACGGCTGTGCAGAAAAAAACTTTTGGGGTTCTTTTTATCCGCTACACAATGTAGCGGACGACTCTATCATGTTATATATTAATCAGATCGGCCAATCATCTTATCACTCCATCCATTTCTCTATCTGTCTCGAACATCTCACCCAGCCGCTACCCCATCTACGGCGACCCACATCTCTGGTGACCCACATTTCCATCGACACAACCGTCCTCCCCCCGACGCCGCGCCGCCTCCGGCGACAGCCTCGTCCTCCCCTCAACGTCGCGGCGCCTCCAGCGACATACCTGTCCTCCCCCCGACGCGGCACCACCTCCCTCCGGCGATAGATCAGTCCTGATGGCTTCTGATTCGTCGAGCACCGAATTTGTAGGCAACATGCAGGTAGGCAGACACTTCTTCAAGGTCATGATGCCTAGTTTTGATATAGAACTTGTAGGCCATCCCTTTTTCTCTGTGTTTTCGTGTGTGTTAAAAGTTTGATCTTTGGTTAAAAACTTACCAATTTTTTGTATTATGAATATGTTAGGACATACCGGTAGCCTTTTGCTATTGGCTTACCACACTTTATTTCGATTCAACTTTAACCAGCCGCAAGGGGTCATGGCATGCTAGAATCAAGAAGAAGCGCGGCCGAGATCAAATTTCGAATTCGTGCAGCAGCATGACCTCCATCTCTGGGACTTTGTAGTCTTTAAACACACGGGGAACTGGAATTTTCAAGTGACGGTGTTTGATCGGAGCACTTGTGAAAAAACTTTCCCCCAATGTTAAACCCTAAATTCTGTTATGAACAATTTTATGTTAATGTTCATTATTTTTCCGAATATTAGGTTCTTAATTGTGCATTTGAGAATTGTGATTGTTAATCGTACGTTTTTTTATTGTTAATCGATATTGAGATTGTTGATTCCGTCGCTAAAACATTATTTCCGTCGCCAATTTCATTAAAAAGAATTATCGACGTCCGCTGCAATGTCTAGCGGATGCCGCAGCAGAAAGTCTGATCTCCAACACTCAAAAAAAAATTGTTTCCCGTACATCCGCTACAATGTCTAGCGGAAGGGGCAACACTTAAACAAAATTGTTTCTTGTACGTCCGCTACACATTGTAGCGGACGGCGCAGCAGAAAGTCTGATTCCAAAATTTCAAAAAAAAATTGTTTCCTGTAGGTCCGCCACACTGTATAGCGGACGACGCAGCAGAAACTCCCAACACTTGGAAAATCGAAAGACGGGGTTCTCTTATTAGAATGACATATGGATAAGTGCTAGTTGGAATAAAATCCTAACATACAGTAGGAAGAGATATATGTCATTCTTCATTTGACATATATTTATCAAATAAGTACTGATCATTGGTTAAAATATTGTTTCTCTCGTTTGAATTGAGGTGCCTCCCACTAGCCTCGGCCATTTCTTCCGCAAGTTGAAGCATGTAAAATCGTTTTCTACGCAGCAACATTCGGTTATTCTCCATACGAATTCGGCACACAGCTTTCTTACACTGCTTAACATTACGCCTCGACATACTAAGTGAACGACGTTGCGGCACAGGTGCTCTCAGCGTGGTGAGATCTTGGTGTAGTGCTTCTGATTCCTTAACTCGATATGCCCATTCTCTTCGTAAACCTGCATAATACTCTCTCAGATCCGTGTACTTCACTTCTTTGTAGTCGTCGTTCCTTTCACACAACAACCACACAGTCTCACGTCCCCGATAACTAGAACTACCAGGAACTCCTGCCATTTAACTTAGGTACATCTACAACGATGAGCATGGCTAACATATATAAATAACCCCCCCCCCCCCCACACACACACATACGCTATATATTGGTGTGATAATTACACAATAGCCTGCCCATCTCTGGTGACAAGACAAGTCTCTAGACACTGACACCCTGCTTAATTGGTAGTTGGAGACAATAGCATGCCCATGTCAGTGAGAAGACAAGTCTTTGGTGACAAGACAAGTCTCTGGTCTCTTGCAGTGACTTGTCACATCTCATAAAGTTGAACCTGTAGCATCTAATAAAGTGGTCCCGTTTCAAAAATTATATAAGTACATGCATTGCATGAAGGGCAAAAGGCATAGAGTGATATACTCTCAGTTTCATAACAACTCTCGAAATGTCATATACTCCACGAGATATTTTTGAAGCAATGGGTCGTTACTGGGCGGGCGAAGATGAATTTCATTATTCTTTACGTCCAAGTTTGCGTTACTCATCACGCTATGTTAATACATTACATGCATAATGGTCTTATCGGATGAATGAATATGAGGTTTTAGTAGCTGATTCACAGCGCATGAATATACCCATACCTCGACAAAAGGCAATCAACATGCCTCAAATTACACACATGGAGCTTGAAAGGGCACTGCATCAAATACGTGAATAAAATAATGGAATGAGAGTTCATCAAAGTAGACATAACTTACGTCGTATGGCACGTGATGCACATGAACATGGCAACAACAATGAAGTACAAGTATACTGGAACATGAGCTTTGAACTTGGATCTGTTTCCGATGCTCCAATGTCAGATGAAGATGACTGAAGATGCTCCAATGTCACACTGTGTCAACGATGCTGCTTCTTTGTAATTTAATCTTAAGACTCCAACTCTTAGAAATTTTTTGGAGCTCTATACGTCCGCTATACAATGTAGTCTACGGCCCTGCAGAATCTAAGACTCCCAACACTTGGACTCTTAACGTGTGCCTTAAGTTCTCTATACAATGTAGCAGACAACCCTGCAGATTCTTAGCACTCCAATTCTCTTTACGTCCGCTACACGATGTAGTGGATGGCCCTACAGAATCTCAAGACTCCAACACTTAGAATTTTTTATGGTGCTCTTTACGTCCGCTTCACGATGTAGCGGACGGCCCTGCAGAAAGTCGGATCTCAAACACTTAGAATATTTTTGGGGCTCTTTACGTCCGCTACATGATGTAGCGGACGGCCCTGCAGAAAGTCAGATCTCAAACACTTAGAATTTTTTTGGCTCTTTACGTCCGCTACACGATGTAGCGGACGGCCTTGCAGAAAGTCAGATCTCCAACACTTAATTTTTTTTGTGCTCTTTACGTCCGCTATACTATGTAGCGGACGGTCTTGCAGAATCAAAGAAACCAAAACTGGCCAATTTTGTGGCCCTGCGCAATCTTAAAGCTCCAACATTGACCCACACTTTGTTTCCCACCGTTCAAAGCAAATCACAAATCAGTCAATGAGCCAATGCTATCTCAACACAAATCAAACACTCAACTGATTTCAACACAAATCGGTCGGTCAAATCAATCGCATTCAACACCGATCAACTGATGTCAACACAAATCAATTCAAACCCAATAAATGAAGAACAACTTTCATAAAGATAATATATGTTTATTAAAAAAGTGAATATAATGTTACAATGTCACTTGGGGACCTCATCTACTGCGGGATTCTCGTCATTACACGGATTTTTAATAAACCTAATAGCTCTAGGTCGACCTTTCATAATTTCCCAAGCTATCCTATACCTAAAGCCTTGTATGCATTCTCGGCTCCAGACGGTCTTTTCGAGGCTCTCAGACCAACAAATGTAATCCATGTACATGCAGACGAAGACGCCGCAGTCCGAAGAGTTATGTTGCTTGGGCCTACGCCTCTTCAATCAGAAAAGGAGCTTTGGCCTGGCCAGTACTCTCTCCTAATGCCTAGAATTGACCAAGGCACAAAATAGATTCTGCGAGAAACATAATAAGCATTAAACATTAAACATAGCAAACAGAATAAGCATTAATCAGTTTTACAATATGCAAGTTACAATAAGAATTAAACAGGATCTTACCATGGCATCCAACTGGCCTATGCCTTTGTACATGGTAATCACAGGCATCTCAGGGGTACAATCGTGGAGACTGTCGATGAATGATACGACCTTCTCGACTGGTTCATAGCAAACCAAGTATCACTGGGCATTCCCTAAAAATGGGATTAGAAACACGTCGGCAACACTTGCGCTCACTGGACTATCCCTAGCAAGATATGCTTGTAGGTTAGCGGACGGTTTCCACTAGGCCAGGGTTCTCCTCCCCCTTGAAGTGACCCACTCGCACCAGTCTTGTACTAGGATGCCATGAAAATAAGCATCCAAGATAAAAATACGCGGACGGTCAGCCAGCTGCTCCCGACACTTTTGCCTCTGAATTTGCACGTAGTGCGAGATGACACCGTTGTCTAACCAAGCTCCCAGTGCCAGCGAGGCCATTTTTACCACGAGCAATTGTAATCCAAGCCCTCAGGGTGATCCACGTTATACGACGCTCCGTCTTGGGGGGGCACTAAAATAACGGGCTCGGATTAGCTCGCATTTATGCGGCTTTAGGGGCCTGGCTGGATGCCCTTTCGGATATTGCCCTCCATTAGGGGGGTCAACCGACAAATATTGCCCTCCTTCGAGGGGCAAGAGCAGGGGATATTGGCCTCCAATTCTTGGTTTGGCCGGCTGATATCTCCCGTTCGGGAGGTTCGGCGGGCTGATAATGTCCTTCGGGGGGCTCGACAGGTTGATAATGTCCTTCGGAGGCCCTGGCCGACTGATATTGCTCTCCGGCCATTTCTGCCGTCGGCTGATATTGCCCTTCGGGAAGGTCAAACGGGGGATATTGCCCTCCGAGGGCGCCAAGTGGTCCCGCCCACGGGATAATGGGCAGTGCCTCGAAGAAATCGTAGTTTCTGAAAGGCTAGTCTTGCGTGACTTGACTCTGAGAGAAGGGTTGGAGTTCCGGGTAAAAATTGAAGGAGGGGACACTGTAATCGTCCCACGACGCTTAAGATTGTCCCATCCCCGCTACAGAGGGACCACCAACTCCCTGGCTCACCCCTGAAGCCTGTCCCGAGAGATCACCGTATCCCTCGCTGACGCCCGTATAACCCATTCTCTGGCTGACGACCGAAGACTGTCCCGATGCTTGGCGCAAAAAATTCCCATAGCCTAAAGCCAATGCAGTAACCTGTTGGCGAAGATCCTCACCCATTGTGCTCACCAGATCCTTCCGCTCACTCAACTTCTGGAAGAATGCGAGTGAGGTATTAACCTACATCCAAAAAGATAAAAAATAAGTAACTTCAATCAGACATTTATAATCATCAAATTCAATTACGAACACTTGTTGAATAACTTACGAGATTGTATGCCATATGCTCATCGATCTGACCCCTAGGGTGGTACTTCTCCTCGCGTTCAAACCTTACTGGGGCTACTCCTCCGCGTGATGCGGTAGTACCACTCAGTGTACTGTTCGATGCTGATAACAGGGTCAGGCTCAGAGACAATGGCCACCAGTGTGTCCTGCCAAGAACTCCAAAGCTCTATTTCAGCCGCACACAATTCGTGCGCATTGGCCTTGCCAAACTGTTCGACACCCAGTGGGTTCCTATTAACCCTCATATCTGGGGCATCGGCTGGAAACCCCTGCAGGTAGTCAAAATGGTGCATTGCTCGATCTGGCAGCTACCACTTTGCAACCTCGAAGTGGATCAGGGGTGTGCGCTGCAACCCGGAGAGTGTGAAGACGAACGACTCTCCCACCCGTCGTGCCAAACGGCTGTACGGTGCCCAACGCATTTGGCCCGGAGATAGACTGTCGAACTCCCCTCGATAGTACGTAATGTTGTGATGGGGATCAACTCTCCTCTGGTAATGGCTCTCCTTCCGGTTGTACTCCCAAGCACACAACCGATGCCACATTTTATCGGTTCCATCCCTACGCGTTGGTGCACCGGTAGCAAGGTGTTCATAAGACCACACCTGAGAACATGGGCAAATTATATTTATATTGTCGATTCAAAAAAAATAATGAAATCATGATTTATATGATATACCTGCAATAGATATGGCTTTGGAATCGGGCCTCGTTGCCTTGTGCAATGCTCGGTACAGATACGAAAGAACCGCTGCACCCCAGACATAATCCCCAACCTCCCGCAGGTTACCCAACACTGGTAAATATTTCACGCTGACCATGTTCTTCGACGTCGTTGGGAATAAAATTACCCCCATCACCCACAAGAGGAAGGCTTGTGTGTACAGCACAAGCATCTCGCCCGTATAGTTTTTCGGCAAAACCTTGTAGGTATCTACCAACCACTTCAACTTTATACCACCACTGCTAAACTGTACCTACGGTATCGAAGTGAAGAAGTCCCTAGCGGTTCTCTTATTCATTGCTTCCGGTGGAGGAGCAATTACCGGCCGCCCCGTCACCAGTAACCCTAAGATGAACCCTACATCTTCTAGGGTAATTGTCATCTCTCCGAGAGGGAAGTGAAACGTATTCTCCACCTTTCAACAAGGGCACCTATTAAGTGCCGGTCAAGGTGTTGAAAGATCTGCCCATGCGTGAAAATCCCAAACCCAATTCCACGCAGTATCCTTTTCTGGGACTTGTTCAATTTCCATGCTGTGAACTCGTTAGATACTTCCACTGTGGTGAGAAGTTCTCTTTCCTACGAATTAATAAATACAATCTAAGCAAAGCAAAAGTATACAATATTTGCGGGAATAAGAAAGTTTATTCGCTAAGTATCTTACTCCACCATCCCATATGAGCGTACTGATATGGTTGGCTTGGTCGTATAACACGGATGGATCTTCTGGTCCAAGATTAAATTCCATTTTTTGCAACTGAAATTATGAAAAAACCTTCTGAGTTTGGATTTTACAATTTGGATTTTGATAATCGCTCGCAAAAATACGACGCTAGCACATGCATAATACATATAACCCAAGCACATGCATAATACATACAAATGAGTATATGTACAATAGATATATATACATACACGGAATCAGATTTTACAAACGCTAGCACATGAACAAATACGTACATATATAAATTCTCATCGCTAGCACATGCTCAATGCATAATCAAAACCACGCATAAAACGCAATATTCATCACAACTATAGATTACAAACATGTAAATGATTGATTTTGTGAACTTACGTGATCTATTATGGTATTAAAGGTGTTCTTAAGAAGAAATTGCGTAGATCTGCTTGCCAACGCTGCTGGGAATATTTGTGAGTAGAAAGAATGGAGAAGAGTGTCGTAGGTAGGGTTTTTTTTAATATATATTAAATGTCCGCTATACAGTTTCGCGGACAGTTTTACAACGTCCGTTTCACTATATCGCGGACTATTTATCAATAAAAGACATCTGCCACACTGTGTAGCGGACGAGTAAAGATTGCTAAAGCAGACTTAAGGATAATACCCCGCCTTACCAGATTTGTGACACTAAGGTCAAGGCAACCGTCGTGGGGGGTAAAGGACTGATGGGACCGTTCCTGACATGTGTCAGTCGAAAGGACGTCCGCTACACAGTGTAGCGTACGTCTTTTTCTTGACACATGTCAGGACAAGAAAGTCGTCCGCCGCACAGTGTAGCGGACAAGGGAGGAGGGGCAAAATGGTAAAAAAAGACTATACGCGACACTATGTCGTGGACAACTGACAGTTTTTGAAAAAAAAAAGATATGGGCCGTTCATCTTTTCAGGATGGACGGCCAGAACGCACTTGCAAAATACCCTATTTTGCTAGCGCTCTCAACCGATCAGCTCTATATATATATATATATATATATATATACACACACACACACACACACACACACACACAATGTATATGTATATATGGCGTTGAAGGGAAAGATGAAGTAAAGTGGGGTAGGTCCCATTCATTTTTGTCCAAACCCATCAGGATTAATTCTATACCCCCCGCCCCCCCGGGTATTGTTTTATCCCACTCCAGTGGGATAAAACAAGTCCAAATGATACCTTATCCGGAGACTAAGTGCATGTCCAAACGTCGGATATGATTATTTTTATCCTATCCGAGGGTCTTATCCCGCGCGCCAAACATAGCCTAAAAGTGTAGTGAGACATCTGTCCCGGCTTGGCAATATTGGGCACCACCCATATCTACCGCATTATTACATGCACCTCAAAACCTATCAGTTACGGCACTTTGAAGTGCCGCCAAAACTAAATTATATTGCAGTGAGTAGTTGGACGAAAGACTTGTTGGTAAAGGAGCGAGAGAAGTATAAACCAAGAGATGACCAAGTGAATCATTTCAATATACTGTTTGAGTCGTCTATAATTTGCTCTATTAAATGATGAAATTGCTTTTTTTAATAGATACTAAATATATGCGAAATTATACCCTAATTTAAGTGGGTTTAATGATATTACCCATAAGGACAAATATGAACCGGAAAAGTCACATAAGCTACCACTAACCCGTACGGACTCCTTGACATCGTTTGGTAACCGGAGTAAATGAAGTCACATAACCTACCATTATATTCCCGTACGGACACCTTTAAGGAACTAGCAGTAAATGTGAGAGCTGGATCATGGTTGTAACACTCTACTTGGCTGGGATGGATAAATAGCACTAGAACCAAAATGCGGGAGCTCATGTCATCAAAATCTCAGAATAGGAGAGGCATATAATTAATATGACATTAAGGTAGCTACCACGGTCAATAAACGTGATAATTAGTGTGCTTACGCAATTGCTTAATACCTAATTATCTCTTATCTTGACATTGTTTACTGATGGAGGTTGTCTGATGCACTTTCTGAAGAATCTCCGTGGTGTTCTCTGAATTTATTGCAACTGCTACTGTGAAGCTCCATAATAGCAAGTTGCTCTAAAATTCTTTACCAAGTCATGATGGGGTTGGGACTAAGAGTTTAACCCCTTTACTAGATTAATGCCACTTAGAAAATCATGTCTTGTTTGCTGCTAAAGCTACAGGTTTATGACTATACACCATTAGAGGAAGGTGGGTGTGGGCTGAGTTGTAGTTTCATCCGATTCAATTTGTTCTACATGATTTAACAAAGTACAAAAAATAACGTGTACTCTTAAGACTAAATTGCATGAATAGAGATGCGTCCTCCTACTAACGATGCGAGCATGGACTACGCTACAACTGTAATATCCACCGTCATATTAGAGCGTCAGTGCCATATAAAAAGTTATAACATAATGCGAGCGTAGGCGAAGTTACAACTATAATATCCACCATCCTATCAGAACATCGTGTCACATAAAAGCTGCAATAGTAACGGACAGCAAATGAGAGTAAATATTGCAGTTGCTTTATTGCTTTTGATTGCTTGAGGATACGAGAACCAAGTAGTACCTGGTTTCATTTGTGTGGTTATGGATGAGACTTTTGTTACTACTGCACTTTATATTAATGACGTAATAATTAAGACATTAAAAGAAAAAAGGAACCATAAAGGTGAAGGTGACCTTTGATGTTATTTTTTATTTGATTAGGATAGATCAACAGGTCGAAACAGTTTTATAAACCATTTATTCAAATGAAATCTTTCTACTATAAATAAATAAATAAAAACCAAACACTGCTATCTTTTTTAATTTTGAAAAAACTACAACAGCCTCATTGTTGAGCAACTTGATAAAAAAATGTCTAATACGCATACCGAATCCATATTTGATTTTCTATTGTCATTAAATATAAGAGGTGATATAATTTTTCACAACAAATGAAGCTCTAAATAATAAGCATAACAATATGTGAGTTTAATCTATCCCTAATGAATGTTTTTCAGAGTTATTAGAGTGGCTTGTGCATACATTGGAGATGCTTTGGACCCCTTTGTAAAAGACTGGTGAATTGTCACCAATCTTGTGATGGCACTCCATATTCAGCCTATTCACTGCTGGCACGACAAGTGGAAACATGCCAAGTCATGTGAGAACGACACGTTAACTGACTTATAGTGAGCCCAAAGCTTTTGTTGACATTCCCTCCCATGGAATAATTACCTAATTAGTTATCATGTCACACACAATACATATGAAAAATATAATTAATATAAATTTATTAAAAAATTAAGCATAACTTTTAAGTATTTATTGTTAATATTTTTAAAATCCATGAATCTTAAATTATGAAAAACCAAACACATTCTTTTGCTTGTTGATATATACAGAAAGTTAGAAAATCACTGTAAATAGTATTTTACTTTGAAAGGTGGTCGGATTTCAGAAAGAGAGAGAGAGAGAGAAAATATATCTCACATGGTGAGAGGAAATCAAAATATAAGAAGTTATATGTAATTGCTAATAATAGACGGGACAGAGGTGGGTAATAGGAATACAAAGTAGAAAAAAGGATGTAGGTTTAAATTTTAAATAACTTTAACGACCATTGTTAATATTTTTTGGGGAAAGAAATAATGATTTCCAAAAAAATAAATTAAACGATAAAACTGAAAGTTCAGACTTCATGATGAGTGTACTATCCCTTAATAATAATAGTATAGATTGCAAAAAAGAATTTTGATTTAGAGAAATTACTTATGTTACTATGTTGTAAAATGATTTTATTTGACATGGCTATAAACAAAGAAGTTCTGCTTAATATCATCGACGACTACTTTTTTATAGATGGTACTTCTTGGGTTTTCACACAAAAAACTAATTCAAATTAGGTCGTTTACATAAAACTATTATGTGGCATAGCAACACAAATGACTTCGTCATATATATTTTTTAGTTTACGCATGTCTATGAAGTAGCTCGTTATGGTCATTCCTTAGCAGAAGCAAAAAGAGAGAGTAAGAACATATTAAGAGGGTGGGCTTGAAACCACTGTGGTTCTCGGTTCTCCAAGAATCCTCTCAACCACCTTTGTTCTCGGTTCTCCAAGAATCCTCTCAACCACCTTTGAAGCACTATGGCTAGAGAACACCCCTCCACCCCCCCCCCCCCCCCACCCCAAAATCAAATGACACCGCCACCACAATCAAGAAACCTTTACAACTACTGAAGCAATCATCAAATTGAAAGCCAACATCAACCTCAGCACCATCTTTCGCTACCTTCATCACCCGCATCATAATCATTAGATTCTGACACCACCAAACTGTTTAAACATGGAGATCATCATTCAACGAATTTGCGGTCATCACATTAGCTAGTTAGTATTTAAGATGGTGAGTCAGGTCGTGGTTGTCTTGCTCATGGTTGCTGAAGTGGCGGAGTTCTTTTTGGTGGTGATGACAATAGTAGAAATGGGTAGCGGTGCTAGGCGAGGCAAATCGGCTACAGTGGGGGGTGGCGATAGTGGGGCAGGTATGTGGGTAGCGGTAATGGTAAGTGTGGCATGGTGGTAGTAGGTTGAGGTCAGGGTTGTCGACAACGGTGGGTGGCGACAGTGGGGCAGATATGTTGGTGTCGATGGCAGAGGGGCGGAGGCAGCAGATTGCAGTCATGTTGGTTGTCGACATTGATGGGTGGCGACGGAGGGGAGATATGTGAGCGTCGATGGCGGTGGTGGGAGGTAGCGGGTTGCAGTCATGTTGGTTGTTGACATCGATGGGGTGGCAATTGTAGGTTGTTGCATGGTGGAGTGGTGGTTAGGGCTTGGGGTATAACCGGTGGGAGTGATGAAATGAGAAATAAGTTTTGTGAAAAGGTTGATCCCAAATTGGAAGTTGGATCTCGAAACAAAAATTCAAACTAAAAACTAGAAACTCCAAAGTGGAACTTTTCAAAAGAAGCCCAAAGTGACAACTAGTTTAAAGAATGAGGTTGAAAAAATTCCAAATTGTGTATTAAGTGCCAATTTTTCTTCACTTTACAAAAATAAACAAAAAAGTGAAAACGAAAACTCTTTCAAACGCTATTGAAATTAACAAAAATAAAAAGTGAAAGTGCAAGACATCTTGGAAGCGGCAGCAAAAAAGGAACCGTTAAAATTATTTGATGGCTCGCCAAACTATTTCAATTGCACTTGTATTACTGTACACAAAAAAAAAAACTTTAAAAGCCGGCAACTCATGCAAGATTAGTAGTTGTTAACATTTGAGACTCTCTTTTTGAAAAGGGGTAAGAACTCCACCATTGATATTAAAAAAATTAAGTAAAGACTCATAGATAACATTCACATCTTATAAGAATAGCAATAAATAAAAGCCTACAAACAAAACGATAAATTAAAATAAGAAAACAAATTAGAAAACATCAGCAAGCAGTCCATCACTAGCCCAACTCCAGACACTGCCCCGTCACTACAACGTGGCATCAGTCCCCATGCATCCATGCCGGTGCCCATAAACACCACCTTCTCCGGCCATCACACTGCTCCGATCCCCGTAAAGCACTCGAGCAAAGCATAATCAGAAGCATCAAGCAATTACCCTCGGAAGACCCGCACAGCCACCGACTGTCCACCTACCCCATCAGAAGCACCGGCCGAAACCATTGCAAATGCCAGACCTCGCCATCACTGAGCCGAGGCCCTCACAATCTTCAATCAGAGAAATACCTTCACCAACAGCAACCTAGGACCTTCGGAATCACCGGTAACCTTGACCCAACAGCTACCAACCTACAAACACAACCGGTAAACCTTTCTAGGGCAAAGGGGGAAGGAGGCAACTGGGGGGAGCGGGGGACCATAGAAGAGTAAAACCTAGCCTTAGACTAACCATATCAATTCCAACCCACGGCAGCACGACAAACCCAATTAAATACCTACGGAGAAATTACCCTACACTCGAAGCCCACCACCACCCAATCACAAGGCACCCATAAAGATTCCCACAACTTACCCCTATCAACACCCACAACTGAGCTCCAACAACGGAAAACCGTGGCTAGCAACCTGACCGGTTGCGACCGTCGTAGCGGTGGTGGTCGTCCAGCTCACCATAGCAACCAAAATCCTACACAACCACCCAAGCTAGGCATCAAGCTATGCTACCACATCACATCACCACACGCCGGAAAACCCGGCAGTGGTGATGGAGACGAAATAAGGAGAGAGAGAGAGAGCTGTGTGGAGGAGGCAGTCGTTATGTTCTCCTCTCTCAGAGGCTCTGGAGCTACAATTTTTAGACTCTCTTAAAAACAAAGGTGGTTATTGGTTTGGTGGCACACAACATTAGGATCAACATTGTAATGATCTTCATTGACTCTATCTTCCCAAGTTGCTTGCTTTCCTTTACGTTAACCATACTTGCTCGGAAAACTTCCTTTCGCTCATGCCCAAGTGCGTTGCAGAACTTTGCAATATTTTGTTCATTGACCCTATCTTCCTAACTTGCTTGCTTTCCTTTACGTTAACCATATTTGCTCGGAAAACTTACTTTCCCTCATGCCCAAGTGCGTTGCAGAACTTTGCTATATTTTGTGTCATGTTGCTCTACGTCTGCTACTACAAGTAGTAGCTAATCATCCACCACTTTCAATAAAAATTTCTAAACGCTAAGTTGTAAAGTGAGATCGAGCCATCCACTTTGCTACTACATACGACTACAACCAAACCTGCATTCGCTCTCTGTAAGGTGCATATATACATATTTTCGGAAAGGTTGTTTATATTACAAAGGTTTCCACTCTTTCATGTAAAGCAATGACTTCAAGCCGTTCAAAAGTGTACACTTAATTCTTTTCTAATTTAGATTTGGTGACAGATGATCGTACTAGCCGGTAGTCCAGTTTCATGACTCCTAAACAGGCACATACTTTACAAACAATTAACGAAACTGGGAAAATTTCCCTTTTATTTCTATTGGTGGATCCTTTATATAAGGATAAGCGAGATGCTTAGGTATCTGAGGGATTAAGGATAGCTCCAGAGGTATTGGTCCCCTATATTTCCGGCAGAAGTTTCATCGCCGGCGATGTAAAGCCTAGGAGGACTAAGAAGCATCCCTTCAGCCATATTGACAAGGACATTAGGCATGTCAAATATCAAATCCTCGTCAACAAAGTAATCATCAACTAGTTGACTCTGCGGTGGTATTGGGTGATAGTTGGTCACGTCAACTTCAGCACCACCGCCAACTAGAGCATCCATTGCAGCTCCGGCGGCCGCCGCCGCACTTGCCGCAGCCACCTGAATGTCACGTGGTGAGCAGGAGGCCGGAATCGGCAGCGTAGAGGCCGAGTCGGGAAAATTCAGTTCAGCATCTCGACCTTTTAGGGCTAGCGCCGCTACGTCATACGCCACGGCCGCCATTTCAGGGGTAGGAAATGTGCCAAGCCAAATTCTATTAGGCGATCTTGGCTCACGAATTTCGGAAACCCACTTTCCACTACTTCTTCGACGCCTTACTCCTCGATATACAGGGTGCCGCCCAGAAACAGGAGATGGGTCCACCTCTCGCAGAAGTGGCATCCT
Organism: Escallonia rubra; assembly: GCA_033065855.1. Lineage (NCBI taxonomy): Eukaryota > Viridiplantae > Streptophyta > Magnoliopsida > Escalloniales > Escalloniaceae > Escallonia > Escallonia rubra. The sequence continues at coordinate 15,507 of JAVXUO010002381.1, forward strand.
GTTACCACTGCCACTGCCATTGCCATTGTTAAATTGTGCCATCATTGTGTATTTTACGAACTTTTCTGCATGCAGTTTACGGAAGCATGGGAAGCTTCGCTGGAAGAATGGTTCGAAGGTGAAGATTACTGAAGCCATTTATGGTAGATGGGATTTGAGGCTAGGGTTAGTTCTAGTTGAAGAAGTTTAAGGTAGTTTTAAGTTGAAAGTGCAAACCAGTTGTTGATGAACTGCCCTTTGCGAGCGTTTGAGGTGTAAGCCAGCTTCGTGATGGACATCTGGGTTGGATGGCGTTTCTGCAGCCAAAACCCTGCTTCACCAACGTCAACACTAATAGTGACAGTTACATTCTTCTGTTTATTTTATGCAATGTCTTAGTAAGACAGCATCTGGTATTACTATTTGATTGCTTAAAATATGCCCAACATAATGTTTACGATGGAAATTGGAATCTGACATGTGAGCTCCACTTTAGTGCATTGAACTCTACTTTTATTATTACAGTTGCTATATAGTCATACTTTTAAGGGTTTTAGCGATAAAAGTAAAGCTCAATAAGGCGATGAAAGGAAATTTAAAAGAACAAACTTTGGCTCCTACCCGGGTTGTAGAAATCTTTCTTCAACTCAATGTATAGTGACAATTAATAGTCGCTAAATGTTTAAGCGACTTTTCTTCTAACACTTTCAAGGACAATTATTATTAGCACTTTTTTAGCGTCACTAAATAAAAATCACTGGAAATATTTAGAGACAATTGATTGTCGCTATATAAATGGTAGAAGGAAGATTCCTCCAACCGGAGTAACAACCAAAATTTTTCCAATCTAAATTAGTAAGAACATAATCTTATAGCCTACCCTATTATTGATCCACTGGATCGTAGAGAACATATATGTCACTTGAAAAATTAAAGCAAAGAGCAGCGGCTTCTTAATTCATTACCTTAATTAACATATAGGAACATGCTATATTTCTATCCCCCAATACGTTTATTTAGCCCTTCGCTAAAAAGTCAACATCTGTCACTAAAATACATTTTTAGCAACAAAAGGAAATAAAAAAGTATATAGTGGAGTAAAATAGCATTTTCCAAACATGCATCACCAAACATTATGCTTGAATGTACCACTTGAAGTTATATCTTCATAGCTGAAAGAGGTTTCTCTAAACTGACCTGAATAAAAAGGAAGAAAAGACACTTTTAGACATTTATTGCGTAACCTCAAGGGGTGGTGGATATGGGAAAGGCCTCGAGGTCCCGAGTTCAAATCCTCGTACCGACAGGGCCATATACAATTGTAGTTCTCACCTTCCACAAGAAAAGAAAAAAAAAACAACATATTGCGCCTATCATGTATACTATTATAAAGTATGACCAATGAAAAACGGAGTTGTGGAAATATATGTGCCTATTAAATCCTAGTTTATGAGTTAATGACATCAAAGGTAACTTATTATTCTGGTACTTTTACGAGGGAGAGGCTATTAAGACACTATGGTTTACTACCTACACATCCCACATATGTTCTTTTACGCATGGGTAATATTGTTGGGCACATTCTCTAACAGTTTAAACTTTTAGAATATATGGTAACTTAACATGATATTGAAACTCTTAGTTTGGCAAGGTCTTGGGTCCGATACTTCGATTGCATATTTGGTCCCCTTTTATTATAGTACAATTTGTGCGCTCTGTTTAATTGTACACTTGGTAGTGTTGCACCTTAATTTGTCTCTCCACGTGCAAGCACGTGAGGCTAAGGGGAGTTAATAAGCATGATTATATTTTTGGGCTCATTTATTTGTACACTAGGTGGTGGTGCACCGTGATTTGTCTCTTCACTTGCAAGGACGTGAGAGAGTGTGTTAATATATAAGCATTATAAATTGTTGGGCTCATTCTCTAACTGTTTAAGCTTTTAGAGCATATAGTAACTTAACATGTTCGTTATTACAAGATCTCTTTAGTGGCAAAACTTTAGCTTTAGCAACCCAAAAAAAATAAAAATTGGAAGGGTATGTAATTAGTAAAAGAATTGTGTAAATTTTAAACAAAAAATTATAATTATGTTGAAAAGAAAAGGCATGAAATCTCGCGAGATCTATCAAAGAACCATTGTTATTGATTATTTACTCAATTTGAAATGAGCTATCTGATTTTTGCAACTATTTTTTGCTACAAGTGATACTGATTGTATGTTACTAGGGTTTATGAAAATGTGAATAATCTTTCAAAGATAGAGAAAAACAATTCGAGTGTCGTGTTCCATACGTGTCACATGACTAACATGTTCATTTAGCACTTGGAATATAAATGGTGTAATCAGCCACAAAAACGAAGTTAAAAGGATGAACAACATGAAAATGAAGGACCTTCAAAAAAAATTACTTCCAAATTAGAGGAGCCAAAAGCGAATTACCCGCGATAGCAAGCAATTGCTAGGTCAGCCATGGGTGGTGCTGCCGGAGGAAGTTATTCAGGAGGTTCATTATGTCTTTATAATTTGCCATATTTGTTTTCTGTTTTTATTTTTATGATTTTCGTACTTTTATCATTTGAAAAATACGTTTCTGTACTTTTATCGTTTTTATCAAAAAAAATTAATTATTTTTTCTTACATTGGGTTAAGTTTTGTTGAAAAAATCTGAAAACACCTCCGAGGTGTTTTGTTTTCAGATTTTTTATCACTGTTTGAGTAATTTTACCAAAAACAAAAATAGAAAATGATAAAAGTACACAAAAAATAATTTTTTTTATTATTATTATGAAATACATAAAATGAATATGATAAACATACGTAAATGATTTGAAATACTATCGTAACTTAAACTACGGATATTTTAGCTATAGTTATATTCATTTTTAAATGACGTGATGGTTACAGATACTTAAGAGCACAGTTAAAAGTTAAGTGATGACCTTTTCCTGTACAAAGAGCACAAATTCAAGTCCAGTAACAAAGAACGAGAACTATGGGCCATTATATAGTTGATGACACTTGACTGTACTTCTCAGTTGGCGCCTCACACACAAGGGCCCCTAATTAATGGGACAAGACACTAAGATAACGTTGATTTGGAGATGTTTGTAGATGGGGGCGCCTTGATACTGACTAGTGACTGCAGAAGCCGAAAATAACATCTGAAATGGACGTCTATGGATCAAGATCCTCTGCTATACATAACAGATGTGCTGTATAGCATTTAGCAACAAAAGATTGTCATTTAAAGTATTTTGTCTATGTTATTAAAATTTATAGTGACAATTTTTTGTCGCTAAAAAATATTTAACGACATTTTGTGGGTACAGCACCTCTGTTGTACAGCAGAGGATCTTGATCCGACATCTATGACCACTTTCTTGCAGACCGTGTACGTGTTGATGGAAGCCGAGTTGGTGCAACCGTGTGCGGCAACGCTTATTACATTATCAGTCTTTTAGCCATCAGATGATAAGGAAAATACAGAATAGTGCTATATGGTAAAGGCTACTCGGTGTCTCGAGCACACTTTCGGCAAGAGGTGGAGCAATAAATTATTTTTGACATGGACACTATATATCAATGGATAGCAATACTTTTAAGATCTTCAGGGTTGAAAATGAAGCTCAAACTACTACTTCTCTTTATATGTGCAACTTTAACATGCAAAATGACGAAAGTACATCGCCTTTAAGCAATCCTAGAATTTTTAGGTGGAATTTTGCCCACATGACCTTAATGCTTAATATATTGGAAAGAAAAATAATATTAGGTTGACACGTGCTCACCGGTGCCACTCATTGCCTTCTCCGTCGCTTTCAATAGTATTTACTTTGCACTTCTTTTTTGATTAATCTCTCTAAGCGACAATGTATGTTGGACGTATAAAAATGTAAATTCGATGTTTCTTATATATGTCTTCTTGACCCATATATCGAAAGAAACATTTAATTGCTCTTTTGAAGTTGTCGCAATTACAAAACTGATGGGAGCAGGAGAGCTCCACATAGAAACAAGTGTTGTTAGTATCCTCTGTTATTACAGGTGCGCCGCATAAGGGGTACTCAAGGCAAAAATTAGAGCAGAAGTTATTAAAAGTGAAGTTGTCTTAACGTTTTACCATTGTCCGACTAGTATTTCTAGAATTTCACGCAAAAATTACTATTTGCCAAGCAAATTTTCATAAGTTTTGCGGTGATGGTCGTAAGATCTTTGCCTCGACCCACTAAGTGAAATAATCGATGAAATCAGGGACAGAGCTGCCGCATGACCCCCAACTTTTGGAAAACTTTTTGTTATACTATTTAAATAATAGGTAATTATATCTAAAATATTTACAAAAATATCATTATATTGTAACATGAATTTATTAGAATTTTATTTTGTTGTGTTTTCTACTCTTTGTACCACAGGCCGTCATAATCTTTGTCTTTCTCATTCTCTTGCTCCATCTTCATTGTTCCAAATTCCTAATTCTAAATCTCTCCAGATTACAAAAATGAATATATCAAGGTTAGTTCTCTATTTTGTTTTTAGTTTAAATTCTTATATATGTTAACTTATATATGACTATTATACTCAGATAATTAATAATTACATTTCTAGCACATCTATACAATATGAGTTAAGTTTCTTTCATGTAAGATTAGTAATTTTTTGTTGACTATATATACAGTAAGAGTTAACCTTCTCATTCTCTTTTATGTTAGGCATCAATTATTTTCATGACTTTTTGGCCTCCCTCGATTAGACTTCCTGAATCCGCCTCTGGCTGAAATAATAAAGAAAATTTACAGAGTCCATAAGCTTATTGGAGCAACCGAGATCTTAATTTCCCACACGGGAATTTATGGGATATGCCATTGTAGTGATTTGTGTAAGTTGCGGATAAGTTATATCTTTTGACAAACTCTCTAAGTTATACCGAGCATTGAACACGTCCATCGGAAGTTTGTAGCTTCTGCAATATTTTTTTGGAGTGGTTGGTTGAGCGATATCATAAAGTTGTACGATTAAAAGTAATGTCTTAACTTCTCGGCAAAATTCAGTAAAGCAAAAGTGAGCTTTGTGGTCTTCCAAAAATGAAGCTCTAAACCCTGTATACCTTACTGGCATGCTATACAAATTTTGGACATCCTTTCATTTTTCCAAACCACGATTACAGAAGCAATGCCAACAATAAGATAAGGTGTTCTTTTAGAAGGAATTTGAAGTGAGAAGGTTATCCAAGATACTTCTGAGAGTGTATGATGAAACCTGACACACTCTTGAGGTTTATCTTAGAATTTTTCAGAATCTTAAGAGCCTTTAAAAAGGAAGGCTGACTTTCGGCCAATTTTGACAAGAAAAGAATGAGTGCTGTGATACAGTGGCGAAGCCAAAAAGTTAGTTCAAGGTAAACACCTAATAGCCAAATTTTTTTGTCTAAAATATCGTCGCCAATGAGTTAAACATAACAAACTAATGAGCGTGATCCAAAGGACCAAGAAACAAAAACTCCAATTCGACAATTCGAACTTCCAATTCGTTCAGGTGGAATAGTATATTCAAATTGTTTATAAAAGCTCCGATTTCTCAAACCCCAATTGCCAAATTCAGTGCTAAATTTTCCCAAATGCCAAATTATGACTTCCTAATTGCTAACCGCTAAATCAAAAATTAAAAATCTCAATAAACCTCAATCTGGAACCTATGTACCCACCACCCACGAGCAGCAATTGCAATATGAAATTAAAAATCCAAAATCTAAATTTGAAATTAAGAATCCCATTAGCGGCCCCAATTCCTAACCAATTCCCAGTTGGGAATTGTAAGTTCCAAAAGCCATTTGTCAAATTCTAATTTGAAACAAAAAAAAAATGGTTCAAGTTCAAGGAATAGAATTTAGAGCTAATTACACCTATATCCCTGAGGTTAGGGGATAATTACAGGGAAGGACAATAGTTTGGACAAATTACACTTATGTCCGTTGACCAGACGAAATCTGAAAAACCCTAACGGTTTTGATGAAAAGACTGTATTGCCCCTAAGTTGGAACCTTTTTTTTTAATACCATTACTTTATCTTTAAAAAAAGATTAATGTCACTACCCACCCCCACCCCCCCCCCCCCCCCCGCCACCCACCCCCCCACCCCAATTCTATCTTTCAAACTCCCCCGACCACTGCACCCCTTCGTCTCCCCGTCTGCCTCCCCCTTCCCCGTCGCCACACCACCCTCCCCCTTCGCCTTCCCCGTTGCCGCGACCACCCTCCCCCTTCCCCTTCCCCGTCGCCGCAAAGTTAGTCAACAGTGATGGAGGTAACGGCGCACCCCGTCGAGGTGATCTAATAATTAACACGGCATTCCTGAAATTTTGCAATCGATACTGTGATAGTTGACTTTTCGCCGGCGTGGGGAGATGGCTGCCGGCGCTGAGGTTTCAAAACCCTAATTTGCAAATTATTGCTAAAAATATTCTCCGGTACCCTAGCCAAGAACCATGACCTGCAAGATAGAAAACAAGTGACCACCGGATGGGATTCCTGGCGGAGAACTCTCTGATGCGTACAGGGTAGAACTATGAGAAAGCAGTAAAAGACTGTGCGTGTATGTGTGTAATTGTCTGCGGACCTAGGGGTAGTCACCTTTATATAGATGTAGGTAGGAGAATTCTAGTATGTCTAAGATTCTGACAGTTAGGCCTTGGGGCCAAATCCGTTAGGATCGTATTAGGATCCTTGAGGATCATGTCACGATTTTTTAGGATTTTTCTAAAATTATAATTCTTAGTAAGGTAACTTAACTAGTTTGACTGGGAATGCCGAATGTACCCTAATTATTGCGAGTTTTATATTTGAGTTATATCAAGCTCAATGCATGTATTTCAGTGTACATGTATTTGTATCTCTACCTTGGATAAAACAATTTGAGTGTAACATATGGTGAGCGGGGAGGTATACTTCCTCTATGCATGCAATGTTATCTCTAGAGACAAAGTTATTGTATCTATATAATATATAATAAACGAAGCGTGAGTTTATTTGTATGACACATCATCGCAGAGACATGACTTCTTTGTTTGACACGTCATCACGTTATGCCTTCAATGTGAAATAGAATTATAACTATTATAAATCTCACTAAAAGTTAAATTATCTTGAATGGGGTTCTTATTTTTTTGATAAGTTAATTTCCATATTACCAAGCCTTATATAATTGAAAAATTAATTCTAAACGTTCTAAAACTCTAACTGATTATGAACTAATTTACTAGGACTTAATTGTACCTATTGTATCCTTAAAACCACTCTTTAATATGAATATAAAAATTCATATATCTTAAAAACAAAAATAACATACTAGATTTAGAAGATATAAAAAAAATTGTGCTACAATTGAGAATATTATCTTGAATGGAGTTCTGATTTCTTGATAAGTTAATTTTCATATTACTAAGCCTTATATAATTGAAAAACTAATTCTTAACATTCTAAAAATCTAACTGATTGATGAACTAACTTAGTAGGACTTAACTTTGACTATTGTAAACCGCTATCTATTATCCTTAAAACCACAATCTATTATGAATATAAAAATTTATATATCTTAAAAACGAAAATAACATATTAGATTTAGAAGAGAAAAAAATGATGATACAATTGAGAATATTATCTTCGATGGGGTTCTTATTTCCTCATAAGTTAATTTTCAAAATATTAAGCTTTATATAATTGAAAAACTAACTCTAAACGTTCTAAAACTCAAACTGATTGATGAACTAACTTACTAAGGCTTAATTTTGGCTATTGTTTCCTTAAAACCACAATCTATTATGAATATGAAATTTATATATCTTTAAAATAAAATTAACATACTAGATTTAGAAGAGAGAAAAAATAATGCTACAATTGAGAATATTATCTTGGATGGAGTTCTTATTTCCTGATAAGTTATTTTTCATATTACTAAGCCTTATATAATTGAAAAATAAACTCTAAACGTTCTAAAACTCTAACTGATTGATAAACTAACTTATTAGTTCTTAATTTTGACTATTGTACCCTTAAAACCACTATCTATTATAAATATAAAAAATTATATATCATAAAAACGAAAATAATATACTACATTTACAAGAGGAAAAAAATCATGCTACAAGTGAGAATATTATCTTGGACGGGGTTCTTATTTTTTGATAAGTTAATTTTCATATTACTAAGTCTTACATAATTGAAAAACAAACTCTAAACATTTTAAAACTCTAACAGATCGATAAACTAACTTATTAGTTCTTAATTTTGACTATTGCATCCTTAAAACCACTATCTATTATAAATATAAAAATTTATATATCTTAAAAATGAAAATGAATATACAACATTTAGAAGAGGAAAAAAAATGATGCTACAACTGAGAATATTATCTTGGATGGATTCTTATTTCTTGATAAGTTAATTTTCATATTACTAAGTCTTATATAATTGAAACTAACTCTAAACGTTCTAAAACTCTAACTGATTGATTAACTAACTTATGAGGACTTAATTTTGACTATTGTTTCCTTAAAACCACTATCTATTATGAATATAAAAATTTATATATCTTAAAAACAAAAATAACATACTAGATTTAGAAGAGAAAAAAAATGATACTACAATTGAGAATATTATCTTGGATGGGGTTCTTATTTCTTGATAAGTTAGTTTTCATATTACTAAGCCTTATATAATTGAAAAACTAACTCTAAATGTTCTAAAACTGTAACTGATTGATGAACTAGCTTATTAGGACTTAATTTTGACTATTGTATATATAAAAAAATTATATCTTAAAAACGAAAATAACATACTAGAATTAGAAGAGAAAAAAATGATGCTACAATTGAGAATATTGTCTTTGATGAGGTTCTTATTTCTTGATAAGTTAATTTCATATTACTAAGTCTTACATAATTGAAAAACTAATTCTAAACGTTCTAAAAATCTAACTGATTGATGAACTAATTAGAACTTCATTTTGACTATTGTATCCTTAAACCACTCTCTATTATGAATATAAAAATTCATATATCTTAAAAACAAAAATAACATACTAGATTTAGAAGAGAAAAAAAATTATGTGCAATTGAGAATATTATCTTGGATGGGTTCTTATGTCTTGATAAGTTAATTTTTATATTACTAAGCCTTATATAATTGAAAAACTAATTCTAAACGTTCTAAAACTTTAGCTGAATGATTAACTAACTTATTAGCACTTAATTTTAACTATTGTATCCTTAAAACCACTCCTTAATATAAAAATAAAAATTTATATATATCTTAAAAATGAAAATAACATATTAGATTAAGAAGAGAAAAAAATTGATGCTACAATTGAGATTCACTACAAGAAAAAAGGCTTTTAGCGACCGGTAAATCCGTCGCTAAAACAATTAGCGACGAATTTACCGTCGCTAAAAGTCTCTCGTATAAAATCCCGTTACTAATAGTTTAGCGACGGAATTTTCAAAATTGTCGTCAAATATGTAAGTTTTTGCAACGAATTTATTTTTAATTAGCGACGGAATATCCGTCTTTAATTATATTTTAAGTATTTTAATTTATTTTCTTTTTTGTTAAATTAGCGACGAAACATGCCGTCGCTAAATAAGCTTTTTAGTGACGGAATATTCCGTCGCTAATTAATTGATAATAGGAACACTTTAGCGACGGAATTAATCCGTCGCCAAAAGTCAAAAAAATTTTGAATTTTTATTTTATTTTTCAATTACCGAGACCTGTAATAAATTTTTTATTTCTCAAACAACGCGCAATAATCAATACACAAAGAAATATATATAATCAATCATAAAAAATATTTATTATAAAAAAGACTCATTATGTACAAGCCGGGAACCAGATACAGTCGGTTAGGGGAGGGGAGAAGAGTAAAAGTCGGGCGCGGGGGGGGGGGGAAGCTTGGAACGGGCACGAGAAGGGGCTCATCAGGGGTTGCATTACGAATCTGGATCCTGCTGATCCGGGGCTGGCTCGGCATGTCCAGCAGCGGTACCCTACTCCCTGATCATCCTCACCACCACCGTAGCAATGCGCTGGATCTCCTCCTCGTCCAACGGACGCCGAGGAGCCGGTGTCTGTGGAGGGGCAGCGGGGGGTGAGGACGCTCCTATCACGGCACGAGCAGTCGTGCTAGGCAGGCTGCGTATGCGGCCTTTCGGCCGATTGACGACCTCCGGCGTATCCAGCCATCGCTTCAACGCCCCAGTACTCGCACCCTTACTAGTGGACGCTGATGGCTGTCCGGACTGCTGATCAGACCCCCTAAGCTGTTCATTCGAGGCCTACAAAAACAGTGATTTAACGATATGTTAGGGCATTAATTAACGCAACGGACATTGAGGATAGAAAGACAAAAAATTAACAACTTAAACAAATTGACTCACATCGATCCGCCGGGCAATATCTGAAACATAGTCGCATGCCCGGTGCGCCTCGTCCTTGTCCTTCTTTCGCACGTGCGTCTGACTATACGTCAGAGCTATGACCTCATCCTCCTCCAGATCCGGGTGCTCGACGGCGTTCATGTGTCGGACGATGTCGTGTGTCGCCGACCCCCCCCGTGTGTGTCGGATCTCTGTTCTGTCTGTTCTCGGCCCCGCTCTTACTCTTGGCGTCCCAGCCTGGATCCGCAGCCCACCGATCTATCATCTCCCCCCATACACCGTGAGATATCCAATGTGAGGGATATCTCGTCATCTCCGTCATCGGGGCACCCTCGGGCAGCATCTTCTTCGCCCGGTCCCATGTGTCGTGGAGCCATCGGCGGTAATTCTTGCCGATGTAAGCAAAGAAGGCCTGCTGCCCTAATGCCTGCTGCTCAGGCGAGTCAAACGTGAACCCCTCCTGTAAGGCATTCAATAACACAAATTAACAACAGAAAACAAACTCTAATTAAACAAATACTATCGCTGAAAAAAATACTTCATCGTACCAGCCACTCCTCCCATAGGGACTCCCTCGCAACGGCATCACAGTCCTTCCAGTACAGGCGTGGCTCAAAGAATCGGCCCTTCACAAGAACGCTGATCTTCGTCCTCGCCTGATTCTCTAGGATCCTGCCAAAGAAGTAAATAAAATAATTAATACAGTTCAAATATAAATTAACACCCCAAAATTTTAAATATAAGGCATGATGTGATATTTTTGTTTACTTACAGGCCCTCCTGGGTGAGCGTAACTCTCTGTTTACGCTGGGGGTCGATGCGTACCCCGCGTGTCGGACTACGGCCTCGTCGAGATCCTACAAAACACAGACATTAATACATTTCAAATATACTTTAAATATAAGGCTAGCGAAAATGTACTAAACACCGTTATCAACTATAACTGAGGTAGAACCCACGGAAGAATGAGAATCAACGCGCGTGTGGGATAAATCTGCGTTGGGCTGGGGCGAAGGTTGGGGCTGGGACGACGGCTGAGGCTGGGGCCCCATCTGCTGTACGCAATCACTCACTGCCTCGTCATCAGTGGGCAATGACGACGTGGGATCCACCGAGAAGGAAGCAGCTCGGCGTCCAGCCCGGCCATGAATAGCCCGTATCCTATCCATATCTAACTTCATATAGATAAATTACAAAGACATTAACACGTTAAAAATAATAATTTGGCAGAAATCATCATCGGCACTATATATATATATATATATATATATATATATATATGAACGGAGGTGCAAAAACACAACAATATGAACCAAGTTCTAAAATGTTACTATATTTTTCCCTTGATGTTACAACATTACAAGTCAATCATTTTCAGTTTGAGAATCATCATCATCTTCATCACTTTCCTATTCGTCCTCTTCTTCGTGGGACTCGTCGTCCTCTTCATCTTCTAATTCATCCTCTTCGTCAGTAGACTCGGTCACATCATCTCCAACACTTTCCACGTCTTCGGCGTCATCATCTACGACTTCTTCTCCTACATGAAGTGTTTGAAACCAATAAAATAACCCTAGAGGGGGGGGGGTGAATAGGGTTTTAAGACTACTTTAAAAATTAACAACCAACAAACCTCAATCTCAATAACTCAAATAAACAAACAACCAATCTCAACACAAATGTAAAACGATAAAGTAAAGAGAGAAGGGTTTAGAGATACTTGACAAGGAGAATTAAATGGTTCGGCTTGATATACTCACAAGCCTACGTCCACCCCTTCAAGGAACTCCCTTGAAAGGCCCTAGAATCCACTAGTATGATCTTCCTTACGGGTCAAGATCAAACCTCTTACAATCCTTGATGCTATGCCCACATCAAGAACAAGCTTTGACAAACCCAAAGCTCCAAAGCTTGACAACCCCAAGCTTTGATACAAGAACCTTTCGATGAAGAAATGTGTATAAGATTTCACTCTCAATAAGTAGATGAGTACAAGTTAAAGTACTAGAACAAGAGAGATGAGTGTATGATGACTTATGAAAGTGTATCTCTCTCTAATGTAAGCTCACAATAAATGCTCTCTTGAAATGGATGATAAATCAATGAAAACCAAGAGAGATTTGAACAATTGCTTTGATCTTTGAGAATATGAAAGATAAGAGATCTTTGAATGTAATTGATGAATCAAAACTATGGCCAAGATGAGTATTTATATAGGTGGGAATAAATATGACCGTTTGGAGTTAGGTCGGGTAATTAATGTGCCAAACGGTAAATACAGTCAACTGTAATGCACCATTGCAGTCGACTGTAATCCCAAAGTAGCCGTTGGAAATTCAAATTTCCAACTTGCAGTCGACTGTAATCCATTGCAGTCGACTGTAATAGGCTATTGGAAGTATTGCAGTCGACTGCATTCCAATGCAGTCGACTGTAATACTTCACTGCCCAACTTGTAGTCGACTGCATTCCAATGCAGTCGACTGCATTCCTGAAAATGCAGTTTCCTTGTTTTTAAAGCATGAAAAACTTTTATGCATGCAAGGAAAACCTATGGGCAAATTCTAGGTATACAGTCATCGTAATGATCATCTATCTATGTCTAGTTTACAAAGAAGAAAATAAAACATTGTAAAATTCAATCGACGAATTCCTTCTTTGATGCGTTCCGTTGAGAGTCTTTGACCATGTTGCTCGTCTAATAATCCGTTTGCATGAGTATGAGATTGTTCATATTGCTTCATCAACTCAATGCATTTTAGACAACATAAACATCAATGTTAGTCATCATCAAAACCAAATATAATCCTAGGTTAAATAACCGTAGGGTTAACAATCTCCTCCTTTTTGACGATGGTAAACATTGATTCAAATAATATGAGATATATAAGATAATAAACGCAAAGATGCATGACAATCTCAATTATAAACCATAAGGGGTTGAAAGAAGAATCATGACGATAAGCTCCCCCTATCTTAAGCAATATAGGGCTCCCCCTAACTCAAGTAATATATGCTCATATCAAATCCACACAAGTATGAATCAACAATATTTTCTCCCCCTTTTGACATCATTGAAAAAGATCAAGGGTGTGTGTGAAAGCGATCAACTTATGTATCCATCCATGGATAATCATTATAGCCAACAAAGGCATTAAAAAACAAGAAAGCATAAGTACTTGAATAACCATCAAAAGGTATATCAAGACTGGTAATAATAGCACATAAAAACGTAATATGAATCAAAAAGTGCAGCAAGATAAGCGAGAATCAAAGTGCTAAATTAAAAACTCAACCAAGTTTTAATAATACTACGCATAACATCCATGACAAGTTTTGAAAAACATAAATCAAGTCCTAACGCCTAAGGACCCGATGGTGGAGGTGGTGGATGAAAGATGTCCTCCTCGGGACACTGAATCCCACAATGATCCTCCATGCGAGAGAGGCGTCGACTGAGCTGGCTATGGGCGAGATCCATCCGACTGAAACCGGCATGCATATGCTGCTGCATCATATCTAAGCGTGCGAGGATATCTTCATATCCGGAAGCAGAAGGACCGGAAGAAGTGCCCGCCTCATGTGTACTCGGAATGATCAACGGAGGTGGATCACGATCAATCCCGTCACCGGCATCTCTATCAGCATCAGCATCAGCAGCATCATCCTCACCATCATCTCCATCAGCCTCATCCTCATCATCATCTGCATCCTCATCATCATCATCATCATCATCCGCCATAGCAGTGTCCATGTCGGGCTCAGGCAAGAAACGACTGCGATCATCTAAAAGTTTCTTCCTGCGAAGGGTAGAGCAGTCGAGTACATTGTGCCGAGTCACCTCAATATACTCACAGGGAATAGGTATGTTAAAGGCAGCAAAAATACGAGTGAGTAGGAGGCATAGCTAAGCCAGGATGAGAAGCGCTCCTAATCATGTTCAACATGATAAGACGAGAGAGGTTAAGCGGTGTACCCGAGCGGAAAAGGGCCAAGAGCTGAACGTCTATGTAAGAAACAAATGAAAGACCCCCGGCTCTAGGGATGACGTTGTGACCGATGACATGATGGAATAGTTGAGATAGAGGTGGTAGGTCACTAAGGGTGGGCTTATATGCAGCCCTAATCTGTCAACTGTGAAGTGTGTGTTGAAGCTGGTCCTCGATGGAAAAAGGTCGGTCAAACCAATGTGATTGACCGGCGACAGGAATCATCTCTAGGGAAAATGAAAAACCAGTGTCGGGGAGGCCTAGAAGATCGGCTAGTCGTGATTGAGAGAATGAGAGACGCCGACCAAAGACATATGAAGTGAGTGTACACGACTCAGTGGCAATGCTCCAAGTCAGATTTGCATAAAAAAGACGGATTGCATCAGGATAATATAGGATGGTGTTCCTATCAGTAAGACGATCAAGATAGCAATCCTGAAGGTGTCTAAGTACACCTATGCTAGATAGAAAAGGAGTGTCTAAACGCAAACCTGGAGCCAGAGGAGAAGAGTTTTGAGCGGAGAAACGGTCTAGAGCCTCACGGTTTCGATAGCGGTTGCGGTCAAACTCTATCGCGATAGGCTCGTGCTCGGGCGCGGGTGCGGGTGCGGGTGCGGCTCGTGATCAGGATGAACTAGTGCGAGCACGTTTCTCTCTAGCCATTCTTGAATCAATCTAACAAATTTGGAAGATAGAGAACATAAGAAATAAGGTACAATAAAGAATGAGATTGTGTGAAAAAAAAATGGTTAACGGACTAGATAATTTCTTAGAAAAATGCAAATGAATGAATCATACACTTAGACATTGCATAAGAACGTACCAAAATTACTTAGCGGAAAGGTATGAAACCAAGAAGACAACATTAAGATCAAACGAACCTCCTATATTTGTAGTTTAGAGTGAAGAATGACCCAAGCAATTCTACCTCTAAGCCCCAGTCCTAGACCTAAATGCCCCTGCCCCCCCCCCCCCCCCAAGAAAAAAAATCCCAACCTAGGCCACGCTCCACCCCCCTCCCCCAAAACACACACACATACACACACAAAGTCATTACATGGAACATAAGGACTAGTAGATTACGATGGTTATTAGAAACTGCAAACACACTTCGACCCAGACATATAGGGTGAAGGTCAAGTTACAAATACAACAATCACTAAAAGAACCATTTTGAACCGGGAAAAAGCAAAAAAAAATGAAATTAAAATTACGTTAAGGGGAAACAGGGAAGAAAGCGTACAAGCAGGCTTCATCTAGCCCCTACTAAGTCATCTACCTAAAAAAAACATAATCAACCACGACGTCGCAAAATTCAGATTCCACACACGGAACCTAATAGGCTTACTCCTAACCCCCAATAAGGATAAAATCTCTCAACTAAACTAGCGGAATGAAAAAAAAATTCAACTAGTGCCAGTAGATGCGTGGCTTAAAATTCTACAGTTAAAAAAGAACTATGCAAGTGCCATATGCGTCAGCCATGTTAATATCATAATAAACAGCGACGATAGCCAATTTGTTAACATCTACATGGACAACCTAGAACCAAGTAAACCATGAAATCGAAGAAAACCACACTTCGTTGGAGGAAAGAAATGGAGAACAGTGATAGCAAAATGAGATGCACAAAAGTACTCAAAAAGAATACATGACCTCAATTAAGCCATCAAAATACATCATTCATTTGAAGAAATTTTGGCTGTGGTGATCATTAGGCGGCGGAAAGGCAATAACGACAACAACAGCACAGCGATAGTGATGACATGGCAATAGCATCGGCATAGCAACGTGATGGTTGGTTGCTAAATATGGATGAAGTTTTTAACTGAGATATATCCGCCTTAAAATTTACATATGAGATAGAAGATGACAAGAAATGAGCCAAGGAGAATCGGGGTGAAAGAGGAAAGAGAATGAAGCTTTTGAACCTATCTAGGAAGCAAATGACGGGAGGGGGAGAGCCTCTCTCCGGTGAGAGAGAGAAACCCTACGCTGTGTAGGGAGGGAAGGATGGAGAGAGAGAGGGGGGGTGGGGGAGAGAAGGCGGGGGGGGGGGGGGGAGAGTTGTAAGTCCTAAGATTGATGTATATGGTCTTAGGAGGACTAAAATTTGAGTTTATGATCTTTGAAAAGGTAACTACATTAAGGGATACACATTCTTTGTTCTCCTATGGCAATCTATAATTAGATTGAGGATTCCAGGACCTCTCAATATTGTCTGGAATATGCTAAAAGGAGTTACATGTCTTCTTGTCAACCTACTAGTCACATTCGATCATCTACGAACACGTGTCACTCGTTGATTATTGTGTATCTAGAATTCTTATTAGAATTAAATCATTTCTTCCTTTCTCTTACAAGCGTGAACGGTATACTTGAAGGTTTTTCTTTCACCTTTAGTTAAAGGTTTATAGATTTCTAACCATGCATTTTTGACCTTATCAATACCCAATTATCCATAAAATCTCAAATATTATAAAATGCGCAAATGAACTCGATCTACAATACATTAAATATTATTGTTAGAGGAAGAATACAAAAATAGGCAAAACAAATGATCATAAAATCCTTATCGCCACATATAACTGTTAAAAAACAAGCAAAACAAATTTTCATATAATCCTTATCACTACCTAATGGTCATATAACTTTATGTTGTCTACAATATAACAAAGAACTTTCGTAAAGGTAAAAAAAGAATCGATAAAATAAGTTCAACTAGCTTCAACCCTTTAATTGAACATGCCTCCTTGATTTTTTTTTTTTAAAGGGTATAGGTTAAATAATAATAAATAAAAAAATAAGTTTGACTAGCTTCCACCCTTTAATTGAAAACTCATCCTTGATTTCTTTTTTAGAAAAGGTAAAGGCTAAATAATACAAATAGATATGAAATTAGTTTGACCAGCTTTCACCCTTTAATTGAAAACTCCTCATAGATTTCATTTTTATAAAGGTAGAGTTGTCAAACGGGCCGGGCCGCCTGTGGGCTGGCCCGATTCAGCCCTAAAATGGCCGAGGCTGGCCCGGCCCTTATATGTGAAAAGTAGTGGCCCTAACCCATATGGCCTAGGGCCAGGTCAGGCCTACATTTTTCCCAAAAAAATCCAGCCCGGCCCGGCCCTAAAAAGGCCAGGGTCAGGCCGTAAACAACGGGCTGGCCCAGCTCAGGCCCCGCCCCATGACTTTTTGAATTTTTAGATTTTTTCCAAGTAGCTATATAGCGGCTAGTTTTGGGGTATTTTCGTATAACAAATTTTTAACAACTCTATTATGTTTTTTTACATTTTTACCCTCCTAACAATTATAAGCGGCTAGTTTTAAGAGGCATTTTGGTCTTTTATGGACTTTGAAAAATTAATAAATTCACACCCTTTTTCATATTTTTCACACCAATCTTCTCACTCTCTCTTATCCAAAATTCTACATTTCTACAAGTTTTGCTACCATTGTTATTTGTTACTAAGTACTAACCCTCTTCATTTTTCAATTATAAGTATTAGTTAATTATTTATTACTCTTATTGCTTTGCGTTTAGTTACTCTTACTAAATTTTACAAGCTTTACTACCATTGTTATTTGTTACTAAGTATTAACTCACTCCATTTTTCAATTACTTTTTTAGTTAATTATTTTATGTTCTTATTCCTTTGCATTTTGTTACTCTTACTAGTTTTATTTTTTATTCTTGTAAAAAAAATTAGCGTCAAATATGTCTCAATTTTTTAAATCGCGTAGCAAACGGGGATCATCACCACAAGCACCACGACTATCGCCAAACTCTGCACCAATCCAAGCACCACCACAACCATTAAATTTTCAAGATCCACCAAGAATGAGTATAGATACCCCAGCCAATTGGGAGTTCAACCACAACATTCCTGATCTTGAATATACGCCCTCACAAGATACCCTGCATTATAGTCAAGAAAGCAGCTCAGTTGGCAAAGCTACTACTCCGAGACAGAATTTTAACCCGATGAGCAGTGATCATGGTAAAGGGCCGAGCAATCATTCCAGTAGGTCGCTAGAAGTCTAGAAGGCAAAAAAAAAACCGAGTGTTGGAATCATTTTGATGATATTATGGTTGACAGCGTTCGAAAAGCTCAATGTAAGTACTGTGGTAAATTATTTTCGTGTGGTAGTGGTAATGAACATCTTAATTGGCATTACCCTCTGTGTGCACCTAAATAAGGCCATGTCGAACCTAGCCAAACGCAGTTATCTTTTGATGGCAAGTTATTTGTTTATAATCAGCGAGACCAAAGAGGCGGACTTGCTGAATTTATTCACGATGAACACCCTTTTTATTTTGCTGATAATGTTAAGCACTCTAAATATATGAACACTTACGTGCAACCTTTGTACAAAAAAGTTCATAGAAATACAACTATATTCGATGCACATAGACAATATAATGCTGCTAAAGCACGCTTGATTAATTATTTTGATAATTTTGATGGTAGAGTTAGTCTTACTTCTGATGTTTGGCAATCTCCTTTTACTTTGGTTAGTTATGCTTGTGTGATGGCTCATTGGATTGATTCTGATTGGATTATGAACAAAAGAATCATCACTTTCGAACTCTTTCTTTATCTGTATGATGCCATTAACGTTGCTACTATTATAATTAATGCATGTACGACATTTAAAATAAAGAACAAGATTATGAGTATCAATTTTGATAATGCTTCTAACAATAAAGCTGTTGTTGCAACCTTACAGGAAAGCCTTCAACCTGTACTTACTTGTGAATTATTTCATGTTCCATGTGTTTGTCATATAATTAATTTAATTGTTCAAGATGGTTTACCTGTTGCAGGAGATATTCTTCTTAAAATAAGGGGCATGTCAGTGTTTATTAATAGTTCGGGTCCGAGAACACAATAATTTAAAGCTTTGTGTGTTCAATATAGCATGCCTCGTAGGAGAGCACGTACAGATGTTGTCCATAGGTGGAACTCTGCATATCATATGCTTTTACATGTTTTGGTATACAAAGAAGTGTATACGCATTCCCGACTATCCACGTTCCCAGAAGGCTTGCAAACTCCCGCGGAATGGCAGATGGCTGCACACCTATCCGAATTTTTGGAGGTATTTTACACGTATACCAATTTATTGTTTGGTACGTACTATCCCACCTCCCCTATCACTATACTAGAAATTCTCAAAATGACTACAATGTTAATAAAATGGAGATATGTATGACCCTTTTAGAAAATAGTAAAAGAGATGGACAAAAAGTTTAATAAATATTGGAAGAAATTGACAACTATTTTTGTTGTAGCCACTTATTTGGATCCAAGGTTAAAGTTGCATGGCACGATAGTCTCAATACAAGAGATATGAAAACTAATGTGCTACTTGGATGCGATTACAATCAAACTTACAACGAAAGTGAGCACGACATTTGAGGATCTGTACAACCTATATCATAATTCTGCTAACGTGCGCAGGCAAGCTTCATCGTCGAGTAGTGAAATGTACTATGCGACATACCTTAAGGGCCTTGAACATCTAGTAGCAAAACAACTACCAGGGAAAAGTACTTCTAATTCGGCAGGTTCGTCTACTTTTTTCTCTTTTAATGAAATTGGTTTGTATGTCAATACTAATTATTGTTATTCTGCTTTATCAATAGAAGAACATGTTAATTTTGATTTGTTAACTTTTTGGAAATAAAATGAAAAAAATTATAAAACTTTATCCCAAATTGTCTGAGATGTACTGCCGGTGCAAGCCTCCACGGTTGCTTCAGAGTCAGCATTTTCAATGAGCGGGAGGGTGTTGGATGACAGAAAGAATCGTCTTAACGCTGAGTCACTCGGGTTATGTGCATGTTGGAAGGATTATCTTGATGCAGAATACCGCAAGCAAGATAAACCGATTACTGATAGGAAGAGCAATGATTCGGATGTCGAAACACTTCCGGATGATTAAGTAATTTTCTTTTATTTTTCTTTTCTCAAGTTTTTAGAATAAATGTTTTCACAAAATATAGTTTACATTTTCGCTCTGGATTATCTTTAAATAAATTGAATGTATTTAAAGTAAACAATGCAGATGAGACTGTGAATATTTACAAGCAAGATATATATATATATAAGAAAATTTTTGAAAAAAATAATCATTTTTTTTCAGGCCCACTCCTGGCCCAAGCCTTGCCCTAAATATTGGGCCTATGGGCTGGGATTGGACTGGGCCTAGATATCTGGCTAAGTTGGCCCAGCCCGGTTCCCAACCCCCTGAGCCCGACCCCGACCCTTTTTGTCCATTGTCCCGCTGGACCCGAGCTGGGCCAGCCCAAGCCCTGCCAATTGACATCTCTATATAAAGGGTAAAATAATCAAGAAGACGTAAAAACGTGTTTGACCAACTTTTACTTTTTTACAATACGTGTTTGACAAACTTTTACTTTTTTACAAAACGTGATAGAAATAACAGTGATAAAAATAACGTAGTAAAATCGACAAAGGAATAAGAAGTTATGAAACGTGAAGGAGCATACAGCAAGAAAAAGGCCCCCCCAAAGGAACGTGGTAACTTATCAGCCGAACCTTGAGTCATAGTACAAATCCTGATAGGCCATAAAGGTAGATTGTGCTATGGGCCCAAACAGCAAGTGCTTCCTCTTTTATCATCTTTGTATGCCTTATAAAACTTGTTAAAGGTCGGCTGGGCTATGGCCCAAATAAACAAGGGATTCCAATAAATATCCAATATTCAAGTTACAAGAAAAAGTGCTTGTTATGACTTATGGTAGATCGAGTATAATTACTGAGAAAAATAAAAAATAAGAAACAAATAAAAATTAACATTTTTTTTTTTGTTTTGTTGGGATTGGGTCACATAATATTCATTTCCTCAAGTTTTTGGGTGAAGAGGAATTTAGAAAAGGTCGGAACATGCCCATATACCGAAAAAACAATCAATCGTCAAGGTTATAATAGTTTTAACCATATAAAAATCATAAATGATATACCTAATATTGAAAACCAAAGATGCGATCATTCTTCCACTTTTTAAGTAACGGGTAGAGAGAGAGAGAGAGAGAGAGAGAATGGTAGTGGCTATGCTTACTACTTAACATATAATCACGTGTAGCTCAATTGATATGAAGTTACTGTTGCACAAACTAAAAAGGATTCATATTGTGGCATTATGGTGCTAAGTTATGAGTTATTACTAGCTCACTCGGGTTTGAGTCCCGTCACCTTGAGTTTTTTGTTCTTACAATTGTCAAGAAAAAATAAGCCTTTCACTCATGATAAATTCGAAAATATCACGATAAAATCATTAAGTTCGGGAAAATGATGAGTTATTCATGAAAAAGTCAATTACGTGTGATAAATGCATATTTTATACTTTCCATCAATCGTGAATGCTTCAGGATTTTTGCCAAAAAATCGCGAGTATTGTTACTATGCCCCCAGTAACCACTACCATGCAAGATCTCATA
The DNA here is from genome assembly GCA_033065855.1 of Escallonia rubra. Taxonomy (NCBI): domain Eukaryota; kingdom Viridiplantae; phylum Streptophyta; class Magnoliopsida; order Escalloniales; family Escalloniaceae; genus Escallonia; species Escallonia rubra. The sequence continues at coordinate 37,370 of JAVXUO010002381.1, forward strand.
ACCCCACATCCCTAACCATTGCCATGGCGTCAAGGACCACAATTGAGGATCTCGAACCTTGATCCTTGACCCCCATAACCTCCACTATCAGGTGATGAGACTGTTGCAATGGCAGTGGTGAGGAGGGTGACGGTAGCCATGGGAAAACCTTAGGTTTAGAATGAATAATTACATGCTTTGCCCCAAATCGTTTGAAGTTCAAATGCTCGTGAATGTCATGTGTTTAATTGGTAAGTATTTAATTGGATGGTGACGGGGGCCTTACCCAACCCCGCTTTCCTCCGGCACGGAGCCATAGTCAGGGGATGTCACTGAAATGGCAAGCCAGGTAATGATGTAAATAGGGGTGGAACTAGAAATTTTTTTCAGGGGGTGCAAAAATTCTACCGAATGAAAAAAAAAAAAAAAATTATAGTAAAATAATATTATATAAAATCTCTATATAATCACTGAATTAAACGCAATTTAAGAATTTTACTAAATCTCTATATAATCACTGAAATTAAATTATATCAATGTTTCGATACTCAAACTTTTAGAATTAAACTCTAGGTTTATGATACTTTTAATGTACAAATATATTTGTATTGACATCTATATACATGCAAAATAACCCAAGTCTGTAGCATAAGCATCGACATACAAATATAAAATAAATCATAACAATAAATTAACGATAATTTACCAAAACAGTGGGCCACTCCGTCAAGTACTCAAGTCTCAAGTAGACAACACTCAACAGACAAATTCACCACGGCTGGATGCACCTCCACCACGAATTGGGATGAAGCAACATACAACAGACAAATTCCCAGCAGCAAATCCTAGCAATCGTCCGTGCAGCAGCTCGCGGCAGCCGACAGGGTGACTAGGTGAGGCACTCCGTCAAGCAGATTTGGTCGCGTGGTCGGACGACATCAAACAGTGGCACTCCGTCAAGTAGATCTGGTGACTGGTCGTGTGGTCGGACGCCGAACAAAGACTCGGAGATCTGGTCACCGGCGGAGTGCTGTTTCTTCAAGATCTGGTCGCCGGTCGGAGATCTACAAGGTGGGTTCAGACCGTTCAGTAGCGTGGCGTCGCCGGCAATATGCCAGATTTAATCACCGGTCGTTACACCCACTGTCCACCGGTGAGAGAGAGAGAGAGAGCGCCGAGTTGTGGTCTCGGGGAACGGGGTATCGAGGATAGGGGAACGGCGTCTCGGGAACGGGTTGGTGCGATTCCCGAAAACCAAAAAAAAAAATCCCAGAAGTGAGGGGGTGCTTTAGCCCCCCCTTGCCACAACATAGGTCCACCCCTGGATGTAAACTTAGATTTTATATAAAAGTGGATTAACAGAATGCTGCACATGAGAGTAAACTAGTATATTTACATGGTTGTGATTAGTGTGGACCGATTAGGTGCACCTTAATGCGTGTGATCCCATGACACATTTTATTCTTAAACTATCTTGGTTGCACTCATTAACCCATTGTGAGTCTCGTTTTGCGTGCATTGGCCTTCCCCTAGGGGGGTCACCTTCGGCCTTCCCCAAAGGCGGTCAGCCTCCGCCTTCCCTCAACGGTTGGCCTTAGCCTTCCTCAAAGGGCTGGCCTTGGCTTTCCCCTTTGAACCACCATTCCTTCCTCTGGGATGTTCCCTGTCGTCCAAGCCCACAAGCCAACTCTGCGGTGCCCGTCGCCTGCACCCACGTGTCGACTTTGTTGCCCCTGTCGTCGGTGCCCACGCCTCGACTCCGCGACGTCTGCCGTCGCCCGTGCCTGGCGCCGACCGTGACACTCGTCGCCATGCCCATGCATCCTTCATGCGTCACGTGCCCCCGCCACGATGCCCACTTCCATGACATATATCACCGCGCCCATGCACCATCCATGCGTCACCTGCCCCCGGCACGAAGCCCACTTCCGCGACAGATGTCGCCGCACCCGTGCGCTGCTACTATATTATTTGTCCTTGGCACAGTGACCTTTTTTGCGACACCGGTCACCTGTTTCCATGTCATGTGCCCCTGGCACCAGGATTTATCCTACGACACCCATCACCGCGCCCGTGCCCTGCACCCATGTTATATGCTCCCAGGAACCCCTCACAGCCGCTGCCCTCATGCACTATGCTATTAACACTGTCATGCCCGCCGACTCTCTGGCACACTACCGTGCCCCCCAGCGTTAGTCCATCTATTCACCTCACCATGCGCCCCTACCCTGGACGTCGAACATGTTTCGACCCGCTCTCAGGAGCGTGTCGCATTGCGAAGGCTCCGTTCGCAGTGCTCTAGCACGAGGACCCTTCGCAGCGGGATATGCTCGTTCGAAAAAACACTATCTCCACCGAGGGCGGCTTGCTTGGCACCAGGCATGCCTGAGTTGTGACCACGTTGCAGTCACATTACCGGTGATCATCGACACCCTTAGGACGATGACCCCCGAGTCACTCTGAGATGGGAGCAGGTCTTCAGAGGGCATCGCGTCTAGTCCACCTAACAGTCAGGCATAGGTACCCTCCCCATCCATTGTCAGGTTCTCTCTACGTCTCTTGACGCCCCCCGTGGGATTCAGTAAGGGGGCTAGGGCAAGGGCGCGTTTTGTGATCATGCCTACGTTGCGTAGTCAGTCTTCTTAGACAGGTAGAGCAATGTTGTGTGCGCCGGCAGAGTGAATATGGAAACCGACAGTTCGTAGGAGGACCGATATTTGTTGAACCTCTAATGACGTGTCACTCCCATAGGATGACACGTGTCGACTGATGACACATGCATACTTTTGTCTTTAAATATAGAACTTTGGACTTTATTTTGGACACACAAATTTTTCATTTGATAAAATCACTTTCTCACTCTAGAATCAAGAACTACTGAATTCTAGAGAAAGAAACGTAATTGGACATAATACTGGACATTGACGTTGGACCTTGACAATAGACCGTGACTTGGACCTCAGCTTGAATGTCGACTGTCGCCCCGTTGAATTACAAAAAACTTTAGCTCTAAGGTTCAAAATAAGCCGTCGACACCTGTCCATGTTAGCCAGGATTTGAAGATTCAAATTTCATACTTTGGCAACTGAAAAAGGTAACATCTTTTCATAACGACACAAAATAAAAGCTTTTAACTTTATCATGCATCATAATTAAGCTTTTGAAGGGTTACAACCCACTCTCCATCAAAAGATACGACAACTTTTAAATTTCAACACAGCCAAAAGCTAGATCCTGGTTGGCAACCTCATTTCTCCGGCCAGATTTGCCTTTGATGGTTCTTTTCCGGCTACCAATCTCTCTCTCTCTCTCTCTCTCTCTCTCTCTCATATCGTAGGCTGGCATCTCAAAGACTTTTTTCACAACACTAAACCCTTTACTCATTGCCGTCATTATTGAGCAATCCCTATCGTTATTCTCATCTTCATCATGGGGTCTAAAGGTATTATTAGTACTCAGGTCCCGCACTGGATCTGATGGATTCAAATCATCTGTCACTGCCTGGTGACAAAACTTGTGTTGGAGGTGATAAAATTGTTGAAGGTAGGAAATATATACATTACACTTGCTTATTTCCCACCTTAATTACCAGGCTTATAGTCCTAGAACAAAGAAAATGTTTATACCCAAGACTCAAAAAACTAGATAGTTAAAAGTTATTCCAACATTAACCTTATCCAGCACTTTCCAAATCTTATTGAAAGATCTATAAACAAAGTGGTGCGTCTACGTTTTTGTCACTACTAGAGTGATTATCAGATGTCAGCCATCCACCCATCTTATCCAACCTTACACTATCTCCATGCATGATAAAGCTTACTTCAGTGGAGTTGGACCCACCTTTCCTTTTCTGCCAAGACAAGAACCTATTTTTCCTCTCAGTGCCATTAAACTCGAAACCCAACAAAGGCCTCCAATCATTCAACTCACTCATTGTTTCATGTAGGGAGACTTTGGTATTGTATGTGTATGCAAACATATAGCTACTTACACTATTGAAATGTGACCACGTAATGTTGCAGGAGCAGGGGGTCAGTAGTCCAGGTCCTGCAGCACCTGATCAGCTTGGATTATGGTTCACCCGGGTGCTGCAATTGCGTGCATGGGTGGAACGTTCTGCTCCCCTTACCTCCCTTCCAAAACAAGCCATCAGCTCTCTCTCTCTCTCTCTCTCTCTCTCTCTCTCTCTCGTGTCACACACACACACACACTTGCAATTATGTCTGAAGTTTACGGAGAGCCAGTGAGATTCTTCTGAATAAAGTTTTAAAGTTTCCATTGGGCGGTTTGGCTCTTTGTGGGTGACACTAAATGACTTACCCTTCTTATTGAAGTTTGGATTGGCTTGAAAGTTGAGAGTGAAACTTCTTGGAAATATTCGAGGGTTTTCAGGTATGAGGGGTTGTTGCATGCAAACAAAATTATGATAACCTAACTGCGGAACCTCCCCTTTGTTGAGGACATAATATAGCAATCACCTTGCACCAAAAATCGTAATACAAAATCGTGACAAGAAAATACTCTAACAAATAAAACTTTAAGCACGTAAGAACTAAGAGTTGATACTCACACCACAATATAAAGAAACAATATTCTTTACTTGATTGTAAAATAACTTTTATAACTCAAATTAACTAACAACACACGTAGAGCTCAAAACTAATCTTACGACCGAAGACAAATAACCTTATGGTCAAAGACCTCCACCTATACTACTAACCTTAGGAAATAAGCTAACTTAAACAACAAGAAAATTAATTGAAACAAAATAAAAACTCAGCGGTAAGCTAACTTATCTCTTGCCTATATGTAATCCACCGGTCCACTCGGTGGCCCAAGCTGATATTAAACTTTATCACTTCCCCTTAGCGTCGACTCAGCAGTACTCTTTGCTCGTAACTCAAGTTGCCATCGATGTTTGAAGAACTTCGGGGAAGTACAGCCTTTTGCTGAAGACGTCTGTTGTATGCTCTTCTATGTTAACCGAGAGAGGAGTGATATCACATTTGGGAACTTTCTCACGTATGAAGTTATGATGCACCTCAATGTGCTTTGTATGAGCATAAAATACATGATTTTATGGTAGTCAGAAAACAGGGGCGGAATCAGAATTTTTTTTCAATGGGTGCAAAAATTCTATCGAATACACCCAATATTTTTTTTAATAGTAAAATAATATTATATAGAGATTTTTTTTAAATCTCTATATAATCACTTAATTAAACGCAATTTAAGAACTTTACTAAATCTCTATATAATCACTGAAATTAAACTATACCAATGTTTCGATACTCAAAATTTTAGAATTAAACTCTAGGTTTATGATACTTTTAATGTACAAATATATTTGTATTGACATCTATATACATGCAAAATAACCCAAGTCTGTACCATAAGCATCGACATACAAATATAAAATAAATAATAACAATAAATTAACGATAATTTACCAAAACAGTGGGCCACTCCGTCAAGTACTCAAGTAGACAACACTCAACAGACAACAGGCAAATTCACCACGGCTGGATGCAGCTCCACCACGAATTGGGATGAAGCAACATACAACAGACAAATTCCTAGCAGCAAATCCCAGCAATCGTCCGTGCAACAGCTCGCGGCAGCCGGCAGGGTGACTAGGTGAGGCACTCCGTCAAGCAGATCTGGTGACTGGTCGTGTGGTCGGACGCCGAACAAAGACTCGGAGATCTGGTCACCGGCGGAGTGCCGTTTCTTCAAGATCTGGTCGCCGGTCTGGGATCTACAAGGTGGGTTCAGACCGTTCAGTCGCGTGGCGTCGCCGACAATATGCCAGATTTAATCGTCGGTCGTTACGTCCACTGTCCACCGGTGAAATAGAAAGAGCGCCAAGTTGTGGTCTCGGGGAACGGGGTATCGGGGATGGGGGAACGGCATCTCGGGAACGGGGTGGTGCGATTCCGGAAAACAAAAAAAAATTCCCAGAAGTGAGCGGGTGCTTCAGCCCCCCCTTGCCACAACATAGGTCCGCCCCTGTCAGAAAACCAACTATCTCATGTGAGATTCCCGGTTCATAAAGAGTTCCCTAATCAACTGCGCCGTATACGTAAGACAGAATCCACCAAACTACTTCCTGATGCGGCTGCCTTGGACTTTGCATAGATGAATCTACAAATGATCTCAATCGCGTAGAATATAGATGGCCATGTAAGAGCCGATTATAGTATCTTTCAACCAAGTGTTGCTACGTGGTTGTGTCCTTTATCACCCTTGTGCTCCCTTTTTGTGCAAAGGTTTCAACCTTGATTTTCCACACAAGCTAAGTGCTCTATACCCCTTTGTCCATATTTTTTAAAAATGCAGTTGTTGTTAATTCGTAAATCCCATCATCTTAGTGGGATGGACAAAGATATCAAATACAGTAATTTTTACTAACTTAATATAAAAAACACCAATATAAGAAGATGCGACAACAGTACATCACATCGGGGTCTTAGGATATGACTCAAATCCTAAGTTTCGACTCTACAATCTAACACTCATACTCTACTCTGGTCAAGCCAACGACCCTTGACTAACCTAGCAATCCTACGAGGATCATTGGATTTGTCATTATCATGATCTTGGCGAACTCTACAAACTTGTGGTACTAGACACAAGTTAAACAACTTTGACCTTTTTTTTTTTGTTTTATCAGTCCCGGGGTTCTGGCAAATTAGTCAAGTTCATATATTGCCCTCCCAGAAACCAATACGTCATTGTTCGTCACGGATGGGGCTACTGCTTGGAGCAGAGTGCGCCGCCAAACAAAAAAATTTCCTATAGTGATGGTCTCCAACCTCGGTCATTGTTATTTCATAAACACCATTAATGGAACCTATGCTACGTTAATTTGATAGGGAATGAACTAGGAACCGAAGGTACGATACGTAAGGGAATTCACGCCCTCCAGCGTGACCACTTCTCATTGTTTTGTTGTCTTGCTATAAGGAAGGGGCGGTCTCGAACTAAAGTTCACTCATTCCCAACGAGTTGTGACAGCAACTCAAGGTTGTAGAACATTCTCTCTGCTTGTTTCGATAATATTTGCAACGGAATTTTAAAATTCATGACGTAAATTTTTTTAAAAAAAAGAATCGAATTTGGTGCAAGCGGAACCCATTTCCACATTAATAGGATCAAGTATTTGAGACTGGCCCGCAAGGGCTGATGTGGCAACAGTTGACCAAGTCAAAACTTCATGATAAAGAAGCTAACTAGACCCATGGTCAAAAGTCAAAACTCGAGCATTTGTTGGCTGTTGGTGGAAAGATACGAGGGAAGACAAGTTCAGGACCATAATTAGACAAGCCAATCCTCCAAGCGAAATAAAGTCGAGGCTTCTTATCAAACATGGCTCCACAAGCACACCCCCGAGGGGTTGGGGTTGGGACGAGACCTCTTGCCAGCCATTTGCGAGGTTGTGTTTAACCCCTCAGAAGTGGGACTCTTCAAGACCGAGGGAGACAAATGGTTTGGTGCCTGGGACCAAACATGTCACAGTGATCAGACTTCTTGTGAAACATGATGAGGCGAAAGATGAAAGTCACATTCCTTATTTGCATACCATTCCCGCGATGACGCGTCTCACATTTTTAGAGGTTAAAGAAAGCATTGTTCCCTTCAACATCCTTTGCAGGGACCATCATTCATCCCACACCTTTTTACTAGGATAAACAGAGTCTACTCGAGCCCAGCTGTGATAAAGTGGATGTGCTAAAGCCCCATTTAACAGTCATTGCTCACCATAAAGAGCGCGTGACTCCTCGCGTGACCATAGCTATCCACATTATAGATATCATGCCTTGAAATAAGGAAAATCAAGAGAGAAACTGAACAGCAGCCCTATGTAAAAATCACAAATCAAATCACATTTAACCAAAATTTCTCCGAAAAAATTTGGCTGCTAACCCGGTTGGATGAATCTTCCTCCTACCCCTTCTATAGCGACAATCAATCGTTTCTAAATATTTCTAGTAATTATTATTTAGTGACTTTAAAAAATATATTGATAATAATTGTCGCTGAAAGTGTTAAACGAAAGGCCACTAGAAACATTTAAAAACTATTAATTGCTTATATACATGGGGTTGTAGGAACATTCATACAATTCGGGTACGAGCTAAAGTTTGTTCAAATTTTCCTCTCAATTTACTAAACAACCACAAGATCAGAACATGATTTCTCATTTATTGCCCTTCAAATCCCAACCCAGACTTGCTTCCCACCTTTGTCGCTCATCTCACTGGGGTTGTGTATCCTTATGCGTCACGAGTCTAGCCAATCACTGGCCGGTCACACGTGGCATTCCCCTTCCACGTCATCAAGAAGAACCCTGAACATAGGGATTTAACTTATATTCATGGAGTTATGCTCTCTTGATTGTTGAACTCCTATTCAATTATTGAATTGCATGCAACAAACAAAAAAATCTTTGCAAGCTTTTTAATTCGATATATTGTGGTGAACTGCCTCCAAAAAAGACCAAATGTCTTCTCTAGTCGCCATCTCATTTTTAGGATTAACTAAATAGGTAACAAGGGAAAACAAGAAACCCTAAATTCGATTCTAGATGTCCAATTTAAAACTTCTAACCTACGAAACCGAAAATTCAACTTTTGGGACTAAATTATATGGCGAAAAGGTGTTAGATGCTCCATCATACCCTAAACGTCTCAAACTTGGTATATGGTGATTTTTCTGACTTTAACTCCAAAGACGCAAATTATCCAAAACAACAATTCAAGCAAAACAAAACCTAAGCTTAACCTGAATTTAGTTTGGATTCGACATTACGGGTTGAAGGACCTACATACCCGATCGGTCTAGTCAGGATCAAAACCATTGTGGTTTGACCGACCCCAATGTTATAAAAAGTGCGCCTAGGCGCGGCGCACCCCGGCTCACAACTCACGCCTCGCCTAGGCCTAGGCGCAGCGCGTTCAATAAGGCCCACGCCTAGTGCGCTCAGGCTTAGGCCTTGGTCTGTATTTTTTTAGAGATCTAATTCAATACAATTTCTTTTAGCTGATTGTTTTAGAACTCTTTTTGGCCAACTCTTCTAGTTGTTTTAAAATTCTAATTGAGATAGAAGTCTAACTGTATCAGAATTCTAATTCCAATAGAATCCTAATCCTAACCAATTTTTTTTCTAATGGCAAGTTTAGAAAGTGGTTTTCTGATATTTGTCACAGACCAAGACTCGGTCAGGGAAGGGGTTTAATCTAATCTAATGTATGACTAATACAATCTAAGCAATGAAAAATAAAACGACAAGAGTATAAATATTATACCTTTTGATTTTATGCAATGCACAATGAACACTCACAAGTATGGAAAGGAAGGACTTTGTAGTCTACCCCTCTCTCTTGTTAATTTATATCTCATCAGCAGCCCTTCGAGGGGATTTTTCTCTCTAACTATACCCTCCTTTCCTGGGGAGGCCTGACACTGTTTATATAGAGGTTTGAGGGTTTAGGGCTATATAAAACCTGCATAAAGATAGTAAAAGTAAACATAGCCGCCACAAGGAGATAAGGCAAAATAAACCAAAACACCCTTACCGAATGAGATCATGCCGTTTTCAGGTGACCGACCTGTTTAGACGAAAACCGGTCAGCTTTCTTTTTCTCTTAAATTTACTTTTAAACAAATTCTAGAAGGAAAATAATACCATTTAAGTTAATTACACGTGATACATACAAAATCGGGCAGAAATCCAAATCAAGACCAAACCAACTACCTAGACTCTCTATCCTATCTAAACTCTAACCCAGGTTAAGCACAAACTAATTGAACTAACCAACCGGACGAAACCAACAAAACTTGGCTTGTAGACTCAAATAATTAAAATGAGGCCTAAAATATATACAATAAAGCCTATAATAAACATAAAACAAGGTATACATAAATAAACTGTCTACACATATTAAGGATCTGAATCTTCTAGGGTGAAGTTCATCACTATCTATGGGTGTGTGTCATTAAAAGAGGGACCTTTATAGTGACAAATGTCCATTTTAGCAAAAATTATCCCCTTTAAATTAGGGCCAAACATCACCCTTCGATTTCATTAAGAAATACGGCACATCCAAATCGTACTCGCAGGTTACCAGTGAGGTGGTAGCTTTTTTTTTTTTGGTAACCGGATGTATATGTTCAACCAACAGACAAACATATCCAAAACAAGCTTTGTTCCTAAGCTTCTTCCAAGTAAGACAAAAGATTGGATGTAGAAGGAACAAAATCAAAAAAATTACATTGAAATGCAACATCAGCTAGCTTATGGGCACCAGAGTTAGCACATCTTGGAATAACACTCAAATTCCAGCAATTCACTCTCATGAGAAGAGCTTTGGCTACCACCTCACTCAAATACTAGTGAGGTGGTAGCTCCTTGCATGAACATCAAGTTGTAGCTCGAAGTTTCGGCAAACTTTAGTGCATTGAAAATATTCATCAGAATATTTCATTCCTTTGATGAAGAACACAAACACAATTTTTAATTTTTCCATTTTGAAATGCAACGGACCTAATTCCAAGTACTAGGGTACAAGTGATTGTCAAGTTTTGTTCCCAGCTCTTCCCGGACCTTTATAATAGTATTTTTTCCCATTTAACCATCCGAGTTACTCGCTTTAACAGAAGGAAAAAATAAAAAACATAAGAACAAGTAGATAGATTTTGGCTGCGAGGTCTAATTGAAAGTATTTTTTTTAGCGTTATTAATTAGATGTCACTAATTATATTAAATGGTCATTCTTTGTTGCTCTATATATAGGTTGTAGCTTTTTCCTAGTAGCAGCCAAAACTTTTTCAATACTTGCTCTTGCTCATGCCGCCAAGCCCTCCTCCTCACATGGGCTTTGATGTAGTGGTTAGATTATGAGGAGTTGCATATCCGGGGAAGTAAGCCTCAAATCATGATTTTAATGGAGACTGAAGTCAACGATGATATGATGTTGCCGACATGGTTGCGAGTGTCGCCATCGATCTATAGGACTTGCCGTCGCCATCGTCCATGGACGTGGTGTAGAGATGGAACACAACGACACTGCCTAAAATGTGCTCACCTCAGAGGTTGGACGCCCTTCTTTCGCCTAAATGATATCTCCAGTGGCCTAGGTGGGTGGAAAGGCGTGGCCAACGCCTAGCTTTGCTACTCGTTTTTCTACTAGCCTTTAAATTTGCATTCTTAAAACATTTTGAAGGTCTTGACATGCGAACACAACCCTACTGGTTGCGTTTCTGATGAACGAACTTTGGCTGCAATAACCCTCCCCTCAAAACCAAAATATATATATATATAGATACAAGAACTAGGTTATATAGGTTGTGAGGCATTTTATTTTGGTAGAGTTTGACAAAGTTTTTTTTCTGGAGTTTCTTCTCCAGATTTGTAAACTGGAGAGGGGAAAAAACGTTTGACAAACAGTTTTTGTTTTTTGTTTTTCCTTCAGTTTTGTATATCAGTTCTTAAAATGGAATTGTTTTTGAAAACTCCATTTTGGAGTTTTCAGTTTTGGTTTTTGTTTTGAGATACAACCTTCAAATAAAGTTTGTTAGAAATAAATTAAAACCTACATTTTAAGAAAACTAATTCCTTATATCATCACCACCAATCAATCATTCACCCACCCCTCCTCTGCCTAGAAACCCTAAAACCCAAGACCCATCTCACCACCGTCATCTCTCCTTAATGAAACTCAGCTCAACAACATCTCAACCAACACTTCCGTCCACCACCAGCCCTCTGTACGTACCATCGTCAACAAATGCACCAGCCTTTGACAGCCACCAAAGGCTCGTCACCTCCCATGTCAGCTTCTGAACCATCAGCCTTGTGAATCAGCCTTTGACAACCACAATGGATCACTTTCATCCTTGTCAGACTCCTAACCCATCACCGCCTCATAAGCATTCGACAACCACCAAGGATCGCCGTCATTCGTCGCCAGCTCCTAAATCATTACCGTCGCGCATCATGCTTTGACAACCACCACAGATTGCGACAATTCCTTGTCAGCTTCTGAATCCATCACCACCGCGCATCAGCCTTCTACAACAACCACGGCTCCCCATCATCCACCGTTAGCTCCTGAACTCATCACCGCCGCATGTCAACCCCCTCCACATCCCACCTTCACCATGCTCGGTGGCATTGATTCAGGCAGAGGTCATGACATTGTGGGGGTGTCAATGAAGATCCGGTGATGGATCGGGTCATGGTAGTACCAAGGGGAGGGGGTGGAAATGCGGTGGTGGTGGTTGGAGGTTGAGGTGTCAAAGGGCCGGGCTTGGGTCGACCCAGCCTGGGCCCAAAGGGCCAGAAAATGGGTCAGGTCATTTAGGGCTTCAGGCCTTGGAAACTGGGCCGGGCCCAAATCTAAGAAATGGAGCCCTTGTCTAAGCCCAAGCCCAAGCCCTAGGCCCTAACTTTAGGGCCAAGCCCAGGCCCTTTTTTTAATTTCTTTTTTTGTGTTACAAAAATGTTAATTCACGAAATATAAACAATTGATAAGCCCTAAACCATCCAATATCTCTCTCGTGGCTAATGAAGTGCCTTGAACTTTACTTTTACTCTATTTGAGAATATTAATTTGCAACAAAGAGTAATTTTGTTCGCAAAAAGACAATCTTTTCACAGGAGAAAATATAACTTTTAGTCATGAAGTTTTTTGTTATCTAAACTCAACAATGGATACCTACAAAACTTTTTTCAATAATATCTCTAAAAAATTTCACTCAAATATACCTCTAGCTTTGCATTTTACGTAGTATTAGGTATCTCATTAGAAGCATGCATCATTATACCACTTTTACCATGAACTTTCCCATGCTTTCTAGAGTTATGTTCCTCATTTTCATTGCCTAAATTGTGTTGTTTCTAGTTTCTAGACAAACAAACATATATTTTCTCTTCATAATTTCATGAAACTAATACAGAGAATCCTTACAAGTAAAAGTAGATAAAGAAGTAGGAACCATCATCATGAGCTGAAAAGAAATGTGCATGTCCAAAAAGTTAAGTAAAAAGAGAAAAATATGAGGTAGAGAGAGAATGAGGCACGAGAAATAAGGAAAAAGAAAAAAAAAAAGTAAGTAACTCAAAATAGTTTAGGGCCTGGTTTAGGGCTAGATTAAGGGCCAAAGGGTAGAGCCAGAATAGGGCCGAAAAGAGGGCCAAAACCCGGCTGGGGCCGGGCCTGACTTGGGCCTTTTTAGGGCCGGACCGGGCCAAATTTGGAAAATATTAGGCCTGGCCCAAGGCCCTATGGGTTAGGGCCAGCACTATTCATCTTTAGGGCCGGGCCAGCCCGGGCCTATTTAAGGCCGGCCCGGCCCGGCCGGCGAGCGGCCCCACCCTTTTGATATCTCTAGTTGGAGGTGTTCTAGAGAAGAAATCCAAAAGAACTGAAAATAATGAAAGTGAAACTCAAAAACCAAAACTCCTAACCAAACACATGACTCTTTTTGTAAAAAATTGAAAACTAAAGAGGATTTGATTTTTATTTTTCTGAAAACTCGAAACTAAAAATTACAAATGTTCCAAACACACCCTTAGTTTACTTGTCCATAGAAGGTAAATTTAGCTAACCTGCTGTCTCTGCACTACTTAACCCACTTTACGTTCGCACACAGGCGCAGAACAATTCTTAAGGGAAAGGTACTAAACTTGAAAAAGAAAACTGAGGACATAAAAGTAGTAGTACTGAAGGCGTGTTGAGTTGGAAAGGGGGTATGCAGTTCATTGTACAGACCTGTCATGGGTTTTGTTGAAATCACGTGAACGGATAGTGCTTTGGTTCACGTATGCCAGAGGATGGATATGTAACACCGGTGTCACAACATGGCTCTGGTTCACTTTTCTCTTGGGCAGGGGCGGATGGTCAACCGAGGGGACCAAAATGTCAAAAAAAAAAAAAATTAACGGCTAGCATAAAGAATTAGCGTCATGATTGAATACGTTAAATGCAGAATAGATTGTTTAATTTGCCTAATAATCATATAATTTAACTATTTATAATGTTTTATTTAATTTGTAAAGTTAGTCAACAACAAACTACTAATCTTGCATGAACGAAACTTTACTTTTATTGTATATATGTATTATTAGTGCGATATCAATTGTATGATGACAATAGTAACGTATAAGTTAACACACTATACGGATTTAAATTAAAAAAGAAAAAAAAGAACTAACCTTGATATATTAGTGTTTACTATAAAATCTAGAGATTTAGAATTTGGAAGAATGAAGATAGACAAGAGAACGAGAAAGATAAAGACTACCACGGCTGGTGGCACAAAAAGTAAAAAACATTACAAAATGAAATCTAATACATTGAATAATTAAAATGGTGACATTTTAGTAAATATTTTAAACATAACTATCTATTATTTAAAACAATTAAAAAAAATCTCAAACTTTGGGGTGGGTGTGTGTGTGTGGGGGGGGGGGGGGGGGGGCCATGGCCCCCCTTGGTCGTGCGTGGGCACCGCCCCTGCTCTTGGGTTCGTTTCACAAATTTTTTTTTTTGGTTTTCAGTTTTTAAAGAGCAGCTTAATTTTTTTTTTTTATAAAAATAAGTGGGTGTTTGATAACTCATTTTTTTTTTGAGGTTTTTTTTTTTGGTGTTTGGTAACCCTTTTTATTTTGACTTTTTTTTTTTTGGTGGTTTGCAGTGGCGGTGGTGGGGTGTAGCGGTGGTGACCGGTGGTGGTGGTGGTGGCCAAAGGTGGCTGCCGGCAGTCGCCGGCGGCCGGAGGTGGCTGCCGGCAATCGTTGGCGGTGGTCGCCGGCTGCCGGCGGCCGGAGGTGGCAGCCGGCAGTCTCCGGCGGTGGTCGCCGGCGGCCGGAGGTGGCTATCGGTGGTCGCTGGTGGCCGGAGGTGGCAGTCGACAGTCTCCGGCGGCCGGAGGTGGCTGCCGGTGGTCGCCGGCGGCCGGAGGTGGCTGCCGGCAATCTCCGGCGGTGGTCACCGGCGGCCGGCGGTGGGAGGGTGGTGGTGGTGGTCTAAGAAAAAAAAACCAAAAGTGAAAAAAAAAACCAGTTTCTGGAGTTTTTTTTTACTCTTCAGTTTAAAAACTGGTTTTTAAACTGAAAAAAAAAATGGTTACCAAACGCTCCTTTTTTTTTTTAGTTTTTAAAAACTGAAAAAAAAAGAGGAAATTGTTTTTGTCAAACCTAGCCCCCAAATCTTTCCTAAAGTGGCTAGACATGCTTAATTACGTACACATGGTATCTTAGATCAATAAAATATATGATAGTGTTCACATTAATTTTCCTCCTGAAAATGTATTCTCGGGAAAACAAAAATAAAAAATTTTGGACAGAGCGAAGTTTTCGGAACTCCTCCACTCATAATCAAATGCTTTAGATTATGATGATGTCACATGTTCTCTATGCACGTCACTTGGAGCGAGAAAAAGTCCGGTTGATTTTCTCGGATTTCAAAAGGCTAAAGTCAGATATTCTAATTACATACTTTTAACCTAAATGACGTACCATTGATTTTTAAATTTGAAAACATAATTACAAATTTCGTTTCTTTTGCTCTTTCATATGACAAAAAAAAAATGAAAATAAACATTGGCATTACTATTAAACTTAGAGTTTTCATTTCGAAGCAATCCGATTCTTGAACTAAGGGCCAGTTTGACAAAAAAATTTTGCTCTTTTTTTTTCAGTTTTTAAAAACTGAAAAAAAAGGAGTGTTTGGTAACCATTTTTTTTTCAATTTTAAAAACCAGTTTTTAAACTAAAGAGTAAAAAAAAAAACTCCAGAAACTGATTTTTTTTTTCACTTTTGGTTTTTTTTTTCTTAGACCACCACCACCACCCTCCCATCGCCGGCAGCCACCTCAGGCGACCACTGTCGGAGACTGCCGGCAGCCACCTCCGGACGGCGACGACCACCTCCGGCCGCCGGCGAACACCTCCGGCTGCCGGCGACCACTGCCGGAGACTACCGGCAGCCACCTCCGGCCGCCGGTGACCACCGCCGGAGACTGCCGGCTGCCACCTCCGGCCGCCGGCGACCACCAGCAGCCACCTCCGGCCGCCGGCCACCACCACCACCACCGGCTGCCACCTCCGGCCGCCGGCGACCAACAGCAGCCACCTCCGGCCGCCGGCCACCACCACCACCACCGGCCACCACCGCTACACCCCACCACCGTCACCACAAACCACCAAAAAAAAAAAGTCAAAATAAAAAGGGTTACCAAACACCAAAAAAAAAACTAAAAAAAAAAAAAGGGTTATCAAACACCCACTTGTTTTTATAAAAAAAAAAAAATTAAGCTGCTCTTTAAAAAACTGCTCTTTAAAAACTGAAAACCAAAAAAAAAAATTTGTCAAACGAACCCTAAAAGTTTTACAACTTGCAAAAGTTCATTTAGAATAGGCAAAACAAGAGGATTTAAAGGCTCAACTGGTACCCATCTGCCTTTCTTTTCCTGAGCAGTCAAACTATTATTAGTGTATTATGGTTTTACCTAGTTGTAGGACTATTTCATAATTTGACTCAATAGTCAATTTAAGAGCCATAAATTAACCAAATCATTTTCAATGCAAAAAAATTAAAAGGACATCATCATGTGTGAATGTTGGTTGTAGATGAATCTTATGTTTCTCTTTTGTTTGTGTATCCTGTATTTTGTTATTATCAGTTTTGTGAAAGTCATGGGATGTCATGAATAATTTTATGTACTTTCAAAATGTAAGTTATAAGGTTGTATTGTCAAATTTATGTATCTATTTATATTAGCAATGCTATTTTTCTATTTACCAAGAAAAATAGTATCACTGTTTGTAGATGCCCTAACACCAACTTAATCTGTTATAAACATAAATTGCTGAGGTAGTTCAATGTCCTGCGAGGATTTGGCCAAACAAAGTAGCCTCTTGCTTGTTGTTCTTGTTGTGCCGATGGCCTTGAGTTTTCGCTTTAGGATGTACCTTTATATCTATCTTTCACTGCACATACACACCCCCCGAGAGAGAGACAGAGAGAGAGAGAGAGAGACAGAGACAGAAAGGTCCTTCCTCCCCGTTGTCCCATTGTGACTGTTAGACAGAGAGAGGAATGGGTGGTCAAAAAGTCAGGATCCTAGGCACTGTACAAGCGTAAGCAAAAGGAGAGAGGGCATCACTGCTACATATGTACTCCATTCTTTGTCATAACTTTGGACATTTGTCTCTTCTCCGTTGGCAAAATACGCTTGTATATGTGCCCTTCCTTTCGCTCCACCCTATTCCTCTGCAAGGTCGCTAGAGTTAATTGCAGGAAAAGCCCCCCGATTACTACACTTTCGCAATTATATGTCTCTTAAAAGTTACTTTATTGCTAACTCCATAATTCGAGTTAGAATATGTAGGCATGTCAATGGATTGAAATCCAGTCCAAATCCAATATAAGTTCAATCCATTTTGATCAAAAGATAAATGGATCAGACTAAAATGAAAATGAATTTGCTCAAACCAAAACCTTTAAAAGTTTTATAGATTTACATTATATTCTCAAAATTTTATTATAGGATTTGACCTACAAAAGTCATGAAAATTTACTACATATATCGTCGTCTTTTATGTTTTCACCCCTTTTATTCAAAAACCTTAGACAACAAACCATGTTTCTGCCTAAGGCAGCATAATAACCTAAACAAGAGCCATGTGTCCCATATATTAAGCTTGCAAAATTCAAAACTTCACATTTTCTCTAATTTGACCCCTCGACCTTCACAACCACACATCACCGCTGCAATGCACCATCACTGACGCCATCACCTTTACCACAAAATGACCACCGCAACCCACCACTACAGTCACCGGTCTGCACCGCAAAACCTACCACCGTAACCATCACCACATAACTCACCACCATCATCATATCTTCCTCTATGCACTACATATTCATACACACCGCGACTAATGTCACACCACGGCAATAACACGCTACACAAACGCCCGCATGCACGTACACACAATGACCCAGATCTGTCATGGCCATGGCAACGAATCTCCACATCCTCTCCTTCGTCATCTCTAGCTCGTCAAATCTGCACCACCACGACACTGTCCTTCACTATCACTACAAGAAAAGACTGATTTAGCGACAAACTTTTAGCGACGGAAGACATTCCGTCGCTAAAAACATCTTTCAGCGACGGAATAGGCCGTCGATAAACATCTGTCGGTAAATATTTTCAGCGACGGAATATTCCGTCGTTAAAAGTGTTTGCCAACGGACTATTACAGACACACTTTTTTCGACGGATAGTACCGTCGCTAAATATTTTATACAATTTTATAATTTTTGATAATTTTTAAAATATATATAAGCGACGGAATAATTCCGTCAGTAAAAATTCTGTCGTTGCATGTTCTGATTTACCGACGGACTTTTACCGACGGAATTAGTCCGTCGCTAAAAGTCTTATAAAATATCACACCCCTTTCTTTTCCTTTCTCCCGTCTCTCTCTCACTGGTGCACCGACGACCTTCACATCTACGGCAACCCACCTTCGACGCCGCGCCACCACTGCCAAACAGCCACCTTCGTCTCTGTCATAGACGGCAACCCACCCCCGACGGTGAGTCTGCTTCTTGCGGCATCAAGGAAAGAGAACGAAGTAGGTGACCCAACCCAAACTGGTCGCCGAAGGATCTCGCCTTTGTTTCCGCCGCCATCACCAGATTCCGGCGAAGTGAATTTCAAAATTCGGTAAGCTCCTTGCTGTGATTCGGCGAAGTGAATTTCACGAATTTTGTTGATTTTTTAAGGAAATGAGGTAGTGCAGGAAGTAAAAAATCGAAACTTTATTGTTTTAGTGTCTTTCTACATATATAATGTAGACACGAATTCGTTATCGTTCCTTTACTAATTTTCTATCTAGTGTTACTGTAATTAGCTTTAGCAAACACATAATTGTTTGTTTAATTGATTATGCGTACTGATAATTTGCTTGGTTACTGAGAAAAAGTGGGAAAACTTGCAATAAAGAAGAAATTTGTTGGATTATTCTTTGACTTTGCTATTTTTGTGCTTCTTCCTTCACTAGTTTTGCATCTAGGGTTTCAGTAATTGGCTTGAGAAAAATTCGTAGTTGTTTAGTTAATGGATTGTTTTTACTGAGTATCTTCTTGGTGACCAGGAAAAGATAGGAAAATGTGCAACAAACATAAGAAAGTTGTTAAATTTATATTCGACTATTGTTATGTTTCGGAGTATGAGCTAGTGCAGAAAATAATATTGAGAGATTTGCTATATTTTGCAAAAAATATTATGTACATGTATTACTGTGAAACTTGATTTAGTACTAGGCAGAATATAAATGATATTTTTTCAAAAAAAGGTTTGGCAAGAAGGTTAAACATGCTCATGAAACAATGAACTTGATTATGTCTGTGAATGGAACCAAAGCTACTAACGACTTGTGGGTCAAGTAGTGCAGGATTGGTCTTAAGGCATCTCAGTTGTGAGAATAGGTTGAAAGCGGTTAGGAATTCATATGTTTTATTTTCCGTTAGGAGAAGGTTCGTGTAGGTTGGGGGAGTGTGTTTATAAAACAGGGGTGGTGCGATGGGGTTGGGGGGTGGTGCAGCGTTATTATTTCAGAAAAGGTGCGATAAGCAAAAACATAAAAATAATACATACTGGTAAATTTAACTAAAAACATTAAGCAATATCATTGTGTCTAGTTGTAGCAATTCTTCCAGTTAGTTGCTTAATTAAAGAAAAAGGGCATCGATTTGGCTAAAGAAAAAAAAATTCCCTCAAGAAAGAAGTAGAGGATGGTACTGGAAGAAGAAGAAGAAGAGAGATTCCAGAAGAGAAAGATAGAGAGAAAAATACAGCCAAACTTGGTTGGCGACAAGAGAGAGTTTTTTCTTGTATGCAACCAGAATTGTCAGGGTTTTTTTTTTCTTTCTCTTTTATCGTTGTCTTTGACAGTCAAATATGAATTCATGTTAAAAATGCATTTAAAATGAGGGATTCAGGTAAACGCTATGAGGGGTAAACCTGTACATAAATTAGCTTCCCGCTTTGTGATGTGCCTTGCACTTTGGCACCTGGGTACGCTAAGCTCTCGCTTCCTTCACCCGCTATAACTAACCTTAGGAGAAGCGCTACTAATTGAACCCCTAATTGAATCCTAAATTGAATGCCCTAATCCAACCGAACTCTAAATTGAACTAATTGAACCCTAAATTGAATGCCCCAAATCAACCGAACCCTAAATTAAACTAATAGAACCCCCTAATTGAACCATAAATTGAAGTAATTAAACCCTAATTAAACCCTAAATTGAATACCCTAATCGAATCAAACCCTAAATTAAACTAATTGAATGCCCTGATCCAACCGAACCCTAAATTGAAATAATTGAACCCTAAATTGAATGCTCCAAATCAACCGAACCCTAAATTGAATCAATAAAACCCCCTAATTGAACCCTAAATTGATGTAATTGAACCCTAATTAAACCATAAATTGAATGCCCTAATCGAATTGAACCATAAATTAAACTAATTGAACCCCTAATTGAACCTTAAATTGAATGCCCTAATCCAACCGAACCCTAAATTGAACTAATTGAAACCTAAATTGAATGTCCCAAATCAATCGAACCCTAAATTGAACTAATAGAACCCCCTAATTGAACCCTAAATTGAAGTAATTGAACCATAATTAAATCCTAAATTAAATGCCCTAATCGAATTGAACCTTAAATTAAACGAATTGAACCCCTAATTGAACCTTAAATTGAATGCCCTAATACAATCGAACCCTAAATTGAAATAATTCAAGCGCATCGGATATGTGCATTTTGAACAATTTTTTCCCATTTGAACATTGATAATTTTAGGTTGTTAATTGTGCATTTGAGAATTGTGATTATTGATCTGTGATTTTAGGTTGTTAATTGATGATTTTAGGTTATTAGCTGTGCATTTGAAGTAATTGCGATTATTAATTGATGATTTTAGGTTGTTAATTGATGATTTTTTTATTATTAATTGTGCATTGAGCATTTGAGATATTGAGATTATTGACGGAGGATGGGACCCAATTGGATTGAATATGTGATTTTTGCTAATTTTTTATCGCATTGAGCATTTGAGAATTTAGATTATTGACGGAGGATGGGACCCAATTGGATTGAGATACCTGTTAGTTAGCGCAGACACGGACACCACGTCTGATCGACGGTGTCCGACATTTAAAAAATAAATCAACGTATGCCGATGTGTCCGGAGGAGCGTGTCGGTGGGCATCTGACATGTGTCCAGAGGCGTCGAACACGTGTCAGTATGTGTCGGACACGTGTCCGGAGGTGTCAGACACGTATCGGACACCATATCGACACCCTATATGAGGTGTCAGAATTGAGATTGTTGACTGTGCATTAAATTTAGGTTAATTAGGTTAACGCGACATTTTTAGCATGCACCCCCTGGAATCTCATCGTGGCTCCAGCACTGGCTATAATTAGCCCTAATTAGTCATGATTAACAATATTTTAATAAATCAATTAACCCTAATTAGCTCTAACGAGCCTAATTAGTTTTAATTAACCCTAAGAACCTAATGAAAATCAAATTAGCTGTAATTACCCCAAATTAGCCCAAATGAATCCAATTATGCGCATATTGATTATAGTTAGCCTAATTAGTTGTAATTTGTACAAACATAACCCAATTAAGCCTAATTAGCGGTAATTAGGACTAATCAACACTACTCGGCACAATTAAACCCTAATTAGGACTAAATAACCCTAATTAGTCCTAATCAATCCTAATTAGCTATAATTATCCGAAACTAGCCCTCATTAACATTAATTAGTCCTAACATAACCCAATTAAGCCTAATTAGTGCTAATTAGGACTAATCAACACTACTCGGCACAATTAAACCCTAATTATGACTAAATAACCATAATTAGTCCTAATCAACCCCAATTAGCTACAATTATCCGAAACTAGCCCTCATTAACATTAATTAGCCCTAACATAACCCAATTAAGCGAAATTAGCCCTAATTAGGACTAATCAGTACTACTTGGCACAATTAAACCCTAATTAGGACTAAATAACCCTAATTAGTCCTAATCAACCCTAACTAGCTATAATTATCTTAAACTAGCCCTAATTAACAATAATTAGCCCTAACATAACCCAATTAAGTAAAATTAGCCCTAATTAGGACTAATTAGCACTACTCGGCACAATTAAACCCTAATTAGGACTAAATAACCCTAATTAGTCCTAATCAACCCTAATTAGCTATAATTATCCGAAACTAGCCCTCATTAACAATAATTAGCCCTAAATAACCTAATTAAGCCTAATTAGGACTAATCAGCACTACTCGGCACAATTAAACCCTAATTAGGACTAAATAACCCTAATTAGTCCTAATCAACCCTAATTAGCGATAATTAATACTCGTAATTAACCCTAATTACCCAGTTAGCCCTAATTAGCCCTTGTACATCCCATAACTACTCCATATTGCCCAGAGATGGTTCAATTACTCGTTGTTTACAAACCCTACCTTCTTTATATTAGTTGTTGTTTTGAGAAGTCCATTGGCAACGAGATGGTTCAACTTGTTGCCAACGAATTCTATTTAATGTGGAATTGGTAACATATGTAACGATCTTTCTGCAGTTTTGATATTTCGGAAAGATTTTTGCATATATTATTAATTTATGAACGCATGTATGCATAAAAACCCTTAGTTCCCGTTCAACGGTACTCATTACAAAGTAATGCTTTGTAATGAGCCTTTGGATGTCCAGTTTGGACAATTTGGAAAAGCTAATTGTTTATAAAACAGTGTTTTGACTCATACTTTGTGTTCTATGTCGTGAATATTTGGTGCACGTTCTCGTGTGTTTCTCTGGGTGCATACAGATTTGGTGTTCTAACATCCGTCAAACCTTGCAAGGCAAGGTTAGATGAATGTTAGAACACCTAATCGATGTCGTGTACTTAGAGAAATGCGGGGAGGTGTTGCCGAATTTTTCGCAGACATGGGACTAAGCATGAGTTATTCACTGTTTTATAAACATGTGATTTTCTGAATGGGATAGGACCACTACCTGTTAGAGAGTGGAGGGGAAATATATAGACATGTTGTAACATTCATGCATTCATATTTACATCGGCAATGCCTAATGACTGGTCATAATTGAAGGTGGTATACAGTACGATAATTCAGTCGTCATGTCAGTCGATCGAAGTTGGATGAAAAGGAAGAATGCTGAAGATTTTGAGTGTCGCGTTGACGAATTTCTCGACTTCGCTTATGCGCATCCTGCACATGTTGACCTTGATAAGATAAGGTGTCCGTGCGGTAGATGTGAGTTGTTGCACTGGAGAAAAAGAATTGAAGTAAAATGGCATCTTCGTCGGTACGGTTTTATGGGTGGATACACAAGGTGGACGCAGCACGGGGAAACGATAGTATTGTCGTCCAACCCGGCTAGTCAAACTGAAGTTAGGGAGGAGGCACGATATGATTACCGAGATATGATTATGGATGCTGGGCATGCTAATGTTGACTGGGGTAACGACAGTCCACAACCGCCGAACGAGGGGGCTCATCAGTTTTATGAGTTGTTGAGAGCTGCGGAAGAGCCGCTGTGGGATGGAGCTCCGAAACACACACGGCTGTCTGCGGTTAGTAGGTTATTACAGTTGAAATCAGACCACGGGCTGAGTGAGAAAGGTTTTAACGAGTTTGTTACCTTAATCAAAGAAATACTGCCCGAAAGTGAAAAGCTACCGCCGTCGTACTATGACGCGAAGAAGATGATGAGGAAACTTGGGTTGAGCTATGACCGGATAGATGCGTGCAATAACGATTGTGTATTATTCTGGAAAGAGAATAAAGATTTGTCACGGTGTCCAGTATGTGATCATTTGAGGTACAAACCGGACAAAGGGAAGAAGAAAAATATTGCATGAAAGATATTGTGATATTTTTTGGTCACACCACGGCTTCAGAGAATGTACTACTCCTCCAATACGGCTGAACATATGAGGGCTCACCGTGAGACTCGTAGCAACGATGCCGATGTGCTGACACACCCAGCTGATGGAGAGGCGTGGAAGGAGTTTGACCGCATGCATCCAGTCTTTGCTCAGGAAGTTCGGAATGTTAGACTTGGTCTGGCAACTGATGGGTTCAACCCTTTCGGTCAGTCTACCACGCCTTACTCCTGTTGGCCTGTTATTATTGTCCCGTACAACCTTCCACCAGGCATGTGCATGAAGAAGCCGTACATATTTTTGTCATTGCTTATTTTGTGGCCGAAAAGTCCTGGTAAGGACGTAGATGTGTATTTAAGGCCGTTGATTGATGAGTTAAAACAGTTATGGAATCATGGAGTCGAAACATATGATGCATCCCTTAAACAAAATTTTCAGATGAGGGCTGCTTTGATGTGGACTATACATGATTTCCCCGCATTGGGAATGACGTGTGGCTGGAGCACACATGGGAAGCTAGCATGCCCTGCTTGTATGGGCGTGAACCCCGGTCATACGTTAAAGCACGGCGAAAAGGCCTCGTGGTTCGGATGTCACCGTAAGCTTTTGCCACCGGGCCATCAGTTTCGTAGGCAGAAGGATAAATTTGACGGGACAATCGAGCGTGAGGTTGTCACACTGGACTACCCATCTGGTGAAGAAGTGCTCTCACACCTGGAGGCACTTGATACTGACATACCACACGGCAAAGGTGTGCCAGATCAGAAGATTCCAGGGTACGGGAAATAACACAACTGGAGAAAATTTTGTATCTTCTGGGAGTTAGCCTACTGGAGGACGCTCGTTATCCGAAACAACATGGATGTGATGCATATTGAGAAGAACATTTTTGATAATGTGTTCAACACAGTGATGAATGTCAAGGGCAAATCGAAAGATCACCTTAAAGCGAGAAGGGATCTACAACAGTTGGGTGTACGCCGTGAATTGCATCCTCGGACAGTCAGTGGGAGGACGATACTTCCGAAAGCACCTTACTGTCTAGACAAGAAACAAGTGGAGAAGGTCTGTCAGTGGGTTAAGAATTTGAAGCTTTCGGATGGGTTTGCGTCCAACATATCTCGTTGTTGCAATGTATCGGAATGTAAGTTTCAAGGGATGAAGAGTCACGACTGCCACGTATTCATAGAGAGATTCATTCATATTGCCTTCCGGGGAATGTTGCCACGGGTTGTTTGCGAGACTTTGACTGAATTATCTCATTTCTTTCAAGATATATGTTCTTCTACGATCCGGGTGAGTAACATGGAAGTGCTTGAGAAGAACATTGTGGTGACGATTTGCAAGCTGGAGAAAATCTTCCCACCTTCGTTCTTTGATTCAATGGAACATCTGCCTGTTCACTTGGCATATGACTCTAAGATGAGTGGACCCGTGCAATATCAGTGGATGTATCCCTTTGAGAGGTAATCTTTCAATTGTTACAGTTGTTCGTTTACTCTTAATGCGACACCTATTATCATTGATATTCCATCTAACTCGATTCGCTAAACTTCTAGGTTCATGTTCCATTTAAAGAAAAAAGTCCGTAATAAGGCTCGGGTTGAGGGCTCAATTGCGGAGGCTTATGTAATGGAAGAACTTGTAAACTTTTGTAGTCAATATTTCTGGCCTGATGTTGGTACAAGGTTAAATCAACTAGGCCGAAATGACCCCGGATGAAGCACAAATTTGGAAGGGCAATTGTCAATATTCAAGCAGTCAGGTAGTCCGTTCGGCCGAGCGTATACTCGATGGCTAACGGATGAAGAGTACAGTGCTGCAACAATATATGCCCTTCTAAATTGCGATGAAGTTTTGGCATTCTTTGAGTAAGTTAAAGTCTTAATTCACTTACATTGATGTACATAATTGAAAGTGTGTGTTAAACGAGTCAACTATATTGGTTTGGAGTGAGTTCGATGCAGAATCTTTAATCACTGATCCCGCTCGACTTGAATCTCATCGGAAATCACAATTTGTACAGTGGTTCAAAAGGCGTGTAAGATTGTTTAACAAAATTATATTATGTTATATACAGTTATGTGGCCAATTAGTATACTGATTTATCCTTAATTTTTACCGTCATCTACAATAGGTTCAGTCAATGGATAGACCAGTGGCCTCCTGCTTGAAATTACTAGCTGAAGGCCCTAACAAACAAACATCCTGTTACGGAGGCTATATCATCAACGGGTTTAGGTTTAACATAAAAGATGATGACCGAACAAAACAAATCCAAAACAGTGGAGTGTTGATCAACGGCGACTGTTATGCCGAGAATTGCATGGACTTTAACGGAGAGCTAGATGAGATTGTTGAGCTAACATATCTGGGTTCCCAAAACCGCCTGGTAATGTTCACGTGTACGTGGTTCAATGTCACATGTAGTAGAGGAATCCGTGTTAGTTCTCAAGGGATTGTAGATGTCAATGTCAAGTCAAGACTTGCATTAGACGAGCCATTTGTGTTTGCTAGTCAAGTTGTACAAGTCTTTTACGTGGAGGACGTCGCCAATCCCAAATCTCATTGGTATACAATTATCAAGTCTAAGAAATTGCCCGTGACATATGACAGTGAGCTAGACTCCTTTCAAGCCAACCAACCACATGTCTTGTTCCATGTTGAGGTCAACAATGAGGAGGACGATCTTCCTCTTCCAACAACACTTCATGTAGGAGAAGAAGTCGTAGATGATGACGCGGAAGACGTGGAAAGTGTTGGAGATGATGTGACCGAGTTTACTGATGAAGAGGATGAATTAGAAGATGAAGAGGACGACGAGTCCTGCAAAGAAGAGGACGACAAGGAAAGTGATGAAGATGATGATGATTCTCAAACTGAAAATGATTGACTTGTAATGTTGTAACATCACGGGAAAAATGTAGTAACATTTTACAACTTGGTTCATATTGATGTGTTTTTGCACCTTCGTTCATATATATATATATATATAGTGCCGATGATGATTTCTGCCAAATTATTGTTTTTAACGTGTTAATGTCTTTGTAATTTATCTATATGAAGTCAGATATGGATAGGATAAGGGCTATTCGTGGCCGGGCTGGACGCCGAGCTGCTTCATCCCCGGTGGATCCCACCTCGTCATTGCCCACTGATGACGAGGCACAGAGTGATCGCGCACAGGTATGGGGCCCCAGCTCCAGCCCCAGCCCTAGCCATCGCCCCAGCCCGACGCAGATTCATCCCACACGCGCGTTGATTCTCCTTTTTCCGTGGGTTCTACCTCAGGTATAGTTCATAACAGTGTTTAGTACATTTTCGCTAGTCTTATATTTAGAGTATATTTGAACTGTATTAATGTATGTGTTTTGTAGGATCTCGACAAGGCCGTGGTCCGACACGCGGGGTACGCATCGACCCCTAGCGTAAACAGAGAGTTACGCTCACCCAGGAGGGCCTGTAAGTAAAAATAAAAAAATCACATCATGCCTTATATTTAAAATTTTGGGGTGTTAATTTATATTTGAACTGTATTAATTAATTTATTTACTTCTTTGGCAGGATCCTGGGGAATCAGGCGAGGACGAAGATCGACGTTCTTGTGAAGGGCCGATTCTTCGAGCCACGCCTGTACTGGAAGGACTGGGATGCCGCTGCGAGGGAGTCCCTATAGGAGAAGTGGCTGGTACGGTGAAGTATTTTTTTCAGTGATAGTATTTGTTTAATTAGAGTTTGTTTTCTGTAGTTAATTTGTGTTATTGAATACCTTACAGAAGGGGTTCACGTTTGACTCGCCTGAGCAGCAGGCACTGGGACAGCAGGCCTTCTTTGCTTACATCGGCAAGAATTACCATCGATGGCTCCACGATGAACGGGACCGGGCGAAAAAGATGCTGCCCGAGGGTGCCCCGATGACAGAGATGATGAGATATCCTCCACATTGGATATCTCACGG